>CM021765.1:55508097-55519057 GCA_011076525.1 Nettapus auritus | reverse complement strand
TTTTCTTTCCTTTCCTTTCCTTTCCTTTCCTTTCCTTTCCTTTCCTTTCCTTTCCTTTCCTTTCCTTTCCTTTCCTTTCCTTTTCCTTTTCCTTTTCCTTTTCCTACTTCACTTTCCCCCCCCCCCTTTTTTTTTTGTTTCTCAGGCTAAGCCCATGCTTTTATCTTCAATGTCCCAATCAGGATCTAAAGTAAAACCACAGTCAGTGAGCTGCAGCTGTATGGTACACAGGATTTGTAGTGCAGAGCCTGACTTCTTCATGTACTGGTTCTCTTACAAGGTTTACATCAAAGTGTTAAATTCAGCCACATGGGTAAGCCAGTGACTCTGATAAGCTGAAGATGTAAGGTCTGGTCCTTTTTTTCTCATGTGGTTTTTTCTTTTTTTTTTTTTTTTTTTTTTTTTTTTGAAGTACAGACTTCCCAAATCACCAGAAACTCCCCACCAGAGCTATTATATATTTTCCCTTGAGTGGTCCTTCTTACAGAAATTCATGAACAACCTATATGTATTTTGAAAAAGGTCTGGTGAATCTTTGAATCTTTATGTTCCACAGCTGTGGTCAGGGTTAAAGGTAGTGAGCCAAGTCATTTAAGGATTTGCAACATTTTCTTTTCCATTTTCTATTGAAAAGATGAACCTAATGTATGTAAAAAGCAGCAAAATTTTCCCACTCAAGTCATATAAATATTAAACTACAAGAAGTAGCTTTTTTTTAGAGGTAAAAGCTATCATTACGTGTAAAACCTACAAGGATTTGAGACTCCTGAGTAGGGGCATGAGACACTTTCACATGTAAGCTGCTTGTGCCACTTGTCCCTGTAGAAGCTGATCGGAGTGCCAGACTGGGGACAGCCAGTTGTGTGTCATCGCAGAATTGCAATGAAGATAAAGTGACACAGAAGGGTTTATTTGCTGAAATTACCGATACTGTGTGAAATCTTACTACTGCTTATGATTTATGCACTGCTTTCAAGGAAATTGTCTCTCTCCAGCTGTGCCAGTCAGTGCTGGGAGGTAAGGAAGTATGCACAGCAGCAGTCTCTGCAATGCTGTCTTGCAGGGCTTCTTTTCCTCACTTCTAGCCCCTACAGTTGCTTCTGTCATTTCCATCCCCTCCTCCACAAGCCCTGGAAGAGGACACAAAGACTTTGAAAATATATCCTGGTAGGTGGAGAGGATCAAGACACAAAATATAAAATGCATTAGAAAGGCTCCAAACTGTGGAGTCTGAATCCTTCCCTGGCAGGGCTCAAAGCAGTTGTTGGAAAACAACTCTCAAACCCAGATTTTATTGCTCTTTGATGACAGTGACAGCTAAAGCTAGTGCCATAGGAGCTGGATTATCAACCATACCACAGAGTGGGGCTGTTGCTGTGGGCCAAAAAGCTGATGTCCCAGTGGGTTTCAGGGAACAAACAAACCTTCTAAGGAACCAGACAAGCAAAAAGCTGGTGGCACTGGCTCCACATCAGGTGAGACCTGCAGAGCCCTTGATCAAATTTGAAAGAAGTACTATTAAGTTTGTCTATTTATTTAGCTTATTTATTTGTCTATTTTATTTATTAGAAAGTCACCTTTGATTTGCTCTTTGTTTTTTACCATCTGATCCAGTTCAGAACAGTTTTGTCAAGTTATCTTAATTTTTATTGCCAGGACCACTTTTACTAGGCTGGACTCTGATTTCATGCTGTTCCCTTTCCAGTAGAGTTTCTTATGCTGGGTCTTTCTCCGGTGTGTACCACTTTCTTCAGCTTCCCACGTTCAAGTTCCAGCCACAACTGTACCCCAGAGACCTCTATCAGTTGATGTCTGCACCTTAGATATTCTAGCCTTTTGCCTCTGCCAAACAAAATTGCTGATGGTGCAAACGCATTTTGTGGTTTGCTCTAGTGCAACACAAACTATTTCTGATACTGTAACTCAAAAGAACAAATAAAACTACCTTACTGAGGACAAGAACTTGAACCTAACAAAATAAATATTCTTGACAAAACGTATTCATATTTTTCTTGCCCTCCCCCCCCATAAACTATTAAACATCTAAGCTTGATCCAAACAAAATCACAGTTAGTTAAAAATGAAAATGAAAGTGAGAAAAAAAAAATTGTTTCATTTGATCTCAAAGCAACCTTCAAATTAAAAATAAATAAATTAAAGAAAAAAAAAAATGGGGGAGTAAAATGTTGATGTGAAACATTTCAGTTTTAACTATCCATCACCTTATGTATTTCTTTTATTCATTTTGGCTAAAGGGGTTTTCAAATCCAACCTGAATTGCAAGCAGTTTGAGTCATTTTCAAATTGCATTTTTAGTTAGCAGATAATTATTCATTTGAAAAGTGCCTATGGCTCAGACTTTGTAAAGAGAAGCTAAAGAGGAGACAGCAAATTTATCACAGAATCACAGAATCACAGAATTTCTAGGTTGGAAGAGACCTCAAGATCATCGAGTCCAACCTCTGACCTAACACTAACAGTCCCCACTAAACCATATCCCTAAGCTCTACATCTAAACGTCTTTTAAAGACCTCCAGGGATGGTGACTCCACCACTTCCCTGGGCAGCCCGTTCCAATGTCTAACAACCCTTTCGGTAAAGAAGTTCTTCCTAAGATCCAACCTAAAACTCCCCTGGCGCAACTTAAGCCCATTCCCCCTCGTCCTGTTATCTTTATTTCTGACAAAAATCTTTCCTTGGAATTCTTGTTCTCTCAAGTCAACACATTTCTTTGGCCTTTCTTTATCTCCTGGATAAAAAGGATAGGGAAGGACAAGTCTGTTGGTGTATTGGATGTTCTTGTTGTGCTTCTTATAGCACATTTGTGTTGAATTTCAGACTGTTCCTTGCTGCTTCTGTTTTCATAGTTCATTGCTTCCTTTCATTTGTGTCAGCATTAAAAAATAAAAAAGTATCTGGTGCCCTTTTTTAAAGAATAAATGAAAACAGACCCTGAGGTATCATGGAAAAAACATGGTGGTAAAATAAAAATATTCAGCTCAAGTTATTTGCAGTCAGTGGATGTCTTGCTTTAACTTCTGATTTTAGATGTAGAGGCATTTATTTGCAGAGTTCTGAAGATTACTGAAGATTACTGAAGCACAATTACTGAAGTATTTCTGCTATACTACTTATAGTACAAATGTGCTATAAGAAGCACAAGAACATCCAATACATTGTCATAGGTCTCAGTCAGGTGTGGAGCTCTCCATGTTGGGCAGAAGTAGGATAATGTATCTTCTTGCTATCAGCCTGATTTCAAACAACTTCATACAGACCTAAAGTTTGAGTGTATGAGGCAGTTTGGACACAATGAATTAGGCACGGAGCCAGCACAGAATAACTGCTCTGCAGAACTATTCCCATTTAACCATAGCTGTGTGTGTGTGGAGAAAGGGTGTGAGTGGCAAGGGAGGACACCCAAAATATTGCCTCTAAAACTATTTCTCCTTTATAATATATTCTTATATATAACTATATAATACTTATAGCCATATAAGCCTTTTCAATGTCATGGGAGCATAAAATTACATGTATATGAAACACACTGATTTTAGTGTTGCATCTCCAAAGCCCAGTTTGTGAGGATTTACAAAACAGAAACATGAATTTTCCAACCCTTCTTCTGGCAGAAATAAATTGAAGCTTTCCAGAGCAACTGTCAAACCCAGAAGAGACTGATAAACTGACAGAAAAACAGTAGAAATCTGTATTAGACAAAGCCATTCAAGAAAAACAAAACAAGCAAACAAAACTATGTTGCAATGCAGTGGATATTTAAATTGAATGATTGATCTTCCTTGTACCACTGATTTGTTATCTGTTG
Organism: Nettapus auritus; assembly: GCA_011076525.1. Lineage (NCBI taxonomy): Eukaryota > Metazoa > Chordata > Aves > Anseriformes > Anatidae > Nettapus > Nettapus auritus. The sequence continues at coordinate 55,515,231 of CM021765.1, read as the reverse complement.
TTATATATATTTAAGAGTTTGCAAATTATCTACACTGTGTAATCTATACAGTATCTGGATAGTTTTTGCCTCAGTTGTCAACCTGTTCAATTTACATGTCTAGCCCTGAAGTATTGTTTTAATACAACTGACAAACCTAGATCCAGAGGAACTGGGGAACATAAAGTACATCTAGCTTAGCTCAAAGCCCACAATGGAGTAATGGGATAAGTTGCTGCTATTGTTGCAGAAAGACTGACAGTGGCAATCATTTTGCAGCTTAATTTTCCCCATCATCAAATGAGAGCTACCTTAATTCATCTAACCCTCAGCATAATGCTGCAGTTACACAGGTTAATATTCATAACACATTCAAGGAATGTACAGTATAAAAATCTCAGAATCACAAGCTTTTGGGAACAATATTTGTCCTTCTGCTGTGTGACAGTATAACATGCAGCAGCAAAATTCCTGGTACAGGATGGGGTTGCTAGGCATTGTGTCCATGTAAAAATCAAAGTCTTAATGATATACCAGCAACATACGTCACTGCATGTTTAAAATGCATTTGCTTCAGCATGCGCTTGAGTGCTTTGCTGAACTGAAGCCATGAGTACTAAATGGCTAATCTGAATAGGAAAATGCCAGAGGAAAGTGGTCTTAACAGAATAAAATCAAACTGTTCCTGGGAATGATAAACAAGCGTATAAAAAATAAGCCACAAAAACAGTTGTAATAATGCTGTGAGTGCAAATAAAGGATAGGAAGTTATAGCACTAATGCAGCTCTTCTAACTTCAGTGGATATAAATTTATTCTCAGTGATGATTTACTTTGATATCTGGGTCTCCCACCCTACTGATAAACATGATTCAGGACTCACAGGGCCACAGACACCCATGCAATTGTTGACAACAACAGAAATCCCTCCCTGAGCAGAAGACAGTGAGAAGAGCTATTGTGGCAGGGCATGGTGATGATTGCTTTGAAATTCCTGTTGGGAATCCATGAGTCCAACCCAGACGGTTAAGGATAACTGAAGAGAAGCACAGAGAGATGAACCTGGCTGCAGGTCTCATGGATAAATAAATACTATGAGGAGATACAAGTCCCATTACTAATCCCATTCAATGTTCTGCCAAGGTGTGTGGACTAAATGAAGGACGTAGCGTTACTATCCAAGATGCAAAAAGAAGGGAAGCAGAAAGCAGCCACAGATGAAATGAACAAGCAGTACTAAGTCCTGACTCTAAAACTGCAGGCAAAATCTTATGAGAGACTGTCTAGGCTAAATCACTCTTCCAAATTTGCGAGCAGAAAGACTAAGTTATTTTAAATTTCAGATAGTACTTTATTCCTAATATGTGTTTTAAACCAATTCTTCATTCTGTCTTTTTCTCCCTTCCTCACCAATACTAGAAACTTAAAGAAGGGTTACTGCTTCTTCTGAAAATGAATCAGAATAGAAAGGAGATCTGACAGAAATAAAAAAGCCTCTAAACCATTATTAAACCTGCCTAGTCCTAAACTTATTCATTGTTCCAGTCTGAAAATTATTGCAATATATAAATGAAGCAAAATCAAGAACACTCTAGGTATGACCGAAGTCTTTTCAGGAACTGAAGAATCATCTCTAGAAAGTGAGATTTTGGTAGTGACCAAACCTGCAAGAAACTTTAAAAAGCTGAAAGACTCATAACAAGTTGCTAATTACATCTTATTTACAGTATTAATCTCCTTTCTAAGCTCACTAAGAGATGGCAAAAATAAATCAAAACGAACCGACCGACCAAACAAACCAAAACCAAAAGAATAAAAAATCAACCCAGCAAACAAATAAATAACAACAACAACAACAAAACACCAATCAACCTCCAAGCACTTACTGTGTTATATTTAATGCACAGAAAAATAACACACATCTTATGTTAGTGATTCTATTGGACCAGGACAAGAATGTGTAGTGAGAGTAATGAATACCTGAGCAGATTGCTAATAGCAGCCAAGGACAGTGTAGTAACTATGTTTAATAGATTAGAAAGCATTCTGAAAAATTCTGCCACCTAAAATTGTACATTATCCTTGCATTACAGCATGGCCTAAAGTCCTTCCACATTGTACACTGGAGAATACCTTGAATCAAACCGCTTATTTTCATAAGGACAAACAAAAGGCAAGGAAGGAAACACTGATACGGACAATTGCTAAAGGTCATAAAAGTCAGTGATATCTCCTAAGAACATGGCCAAAGTCCCAGGATCTAAGACTTAAGATATGTTGCCTAACCAGTCTGCCTGACTATTGAAACAAGTGGTAGGTAGCCAAATAATAGGCTTCCTTGTCTTTGGAACTCACTCCCTGACAGGGCTGAAACAGGCAGAGTGGATGACATCTAGCTGTGGATGTACATTGTAAAATCAAATGTTGAGAGGAAGAGGAAATCTAATGAGATTACAGAACTTGTTCTCATGCTCCAAGTAACAGTCATATTCTAAAAACAAAACAGTATTAAGTATCAAAAAGCCCTTTTAAAGAATTTTGAGGATTATCTGAAGTTAATCAGTGATAATTTTACTTTCCAGATAGCAGTGCAATAGAAATTGTGTTAGTCATAGAATGGCTCAGGTTGGAAGGGTCGTTAAAGATCATCTAACTCCAACCCCCCAAAGGGGGTTAACAAGGCAGTTAGCTTTCCATTTGTGTGGAATAACACAAATCTTTGGCTGGTCTATTCTTTCCAGCACTTCTGCAAAATGCATGTTTTCCAGTGGAATTATCAGTAGTATATATAAAATACATGATTTCTTCTAGGATGGTTAGCAGAATTGACTCAGTTCCATTGTGTATGAATTTTCCAACATTTATACCACTAACATATTTCCATTGTATTGTGGTTTCTTATATACAATTTGACCCGACACAAAAATCCCAGAATAAACTCTGAATCAGAGGTATTTACTGGATACAGAGCTCATTCTCTGTCCTTCACTGGGATGCATTGGTAGTATGTCTGCTTTGTCTTCTTTCTCACATTTCACCTTCCATATATTCTCGAATCAGTCTATCTGATTTCTGTAATCTAGAGGCCTTTCAGGAACCTTTGCTGAGATTTTAATTTCTATGGAAACAGTCTTTCTTACTCATTAGGTGGCATATTTCAGGTTGTCCTTTCACATCCCCTCTCGTCCACCCCCCCCCCCCCCTTTTTTTTTTTCCCTTTTTGGTCTTCTTTCCTTGTATTTCTTCTCTCTGCTCCTCCTCCTGTACTTGCCTTTCCCTCCAATTTATATGCCTTTATATTCCCCAGTCTTTGTTGCTTCTGAATCATTTGTGCTATAATCCCTCATTTCTTTCAGCCTCTTTCTATTCCATTTTGTCTTCCTCCTCTCTTTAGTTTTCTTGTACCACTGATCTGTCAGATGTTTCACCTTTCTCTCCCTATATCATTCCTTTGATGATTTTTTCTTTGACCTCTCCTTTTCCCATCACATGAACATGTCTCTCCTTCTTAATTTCTGGTTCCACATATCTGTAAAGTCCCAGACATTCATTTCCCTCTGTCCTCAGCCTCATTCCCAGTATTTTGGAAAGGAGGAGGACTGTTTAAATTAAGTTATGGATTAAAACTGTGCATAAAACTGATCGTCAGTGGAAGGATGTCCCATAGTGAAGGATTAGGGAGCACTCACCATGGAGAGGCAGAGGTGCTATGGGCTTCTTGATGATATACGTGTGTATCAATGAGCTAGTTTTGCAGGGAGGGATGATGCTCAGTGCTACCGACTAAATTTTAAATTAACAAAACTCCAAGATGCTCTGTGTCATGGGGTCAGCCTTTCCTTTTTGTCAACAGCAATGGGTTAGTGCAAGTGCCCCGAGGCATATGAATATAATAGACCCTCACATTTTATCTTAATTTAGAAAATTTTAGCCCAATCTGCCTCTTCATTTTTTCATGTAAGAGATTTAATCTTATAAGAAAGTGCTTTCAGAGCACTCCTGCAGTGATTGTGGGACCCTCCCGTAAATGATAGTCACTATCATTAACGGTTAATCAGAGACTGAATCCTCTTGCTGCAATTTCATCCTGCAACCCAAGGCATTACAGACTATTTTACTTTGTATACGATGATATTTCACTGTGTCCTTTTTCAAACCACTGCTCTTCACTCAAAGACCATTATTTGAACATACCTACATTATAGGAAAATGGAGGCAGTAATATATGCTTTGCTTTCTTTCTGCACCATTTTAGAGAGCTCTCTCCTACCACAGCTCACTTTTCTCCTAACCAGATGAATGGATCTGATTCTTCTACATTTTGCCCCTATTTGAAATAGTCCCATGTGATTCTAAGCATTTTCACTTGACCTTCTCAACATCTTTTCCAATTTCTCTCATAGCATCTTTGAGCTGAGGTTACCAAAAGTAAGTGTAGGACACGATGTACAGTGGGTTTTATACAATGGTATTATATCATTTTGTACATGCTATTCACAATCTCCTTTCCGGTGCAGCCAAACATCTTATTTGCTGCTTCTGTATGCAGAGCAGATGTCTTCATTGAATGATCTGTAATGATGCCTAGAACTCTTTTCCTAAGAAATAACAGCTAATTCTGAATCCGTCAGTATGTATTGGTAGCTTAAATTGTTCCTTCCAGTGTTCATTACCTTGCACTTGTCTAAAATGAATCTAATCTGCCCTTGTGTTGCCAATTTTTCTAGTGTGATAGGTCTTTTCGGAATTTCTCACCTCATCTCCACCAAAAGATATTGTTCCAGTAGGTAATACTGCAGTTTGCTTTGTTCGTCCTCTTGTCCTGGTATTCAACATTAACACAGTGTGACTGATTCATTGCACGTTTCTGGATCAATGCCTGATATGAAGACCACTTTGGAGGTAGTACGAGAAGTATGACCATATTTTCTGCCACCCTGGAGGGCAAAGGAATGGTTGTAGCCATGCAAAGGGAGTGCAGCTGTGTCAGCAAGCATAATTACAGGGCAATACTCTAATTCATTTTCTCTCCTAATTGATCTACTCCTGCATTATCTTTGTGAAATTGAGAGCAGCACAACCCTGGGTGACAGCCCTGCAGTGACTCTGCTCCCTGGAGCAGGTGTTCCTCTGGGCTGTGAGTGTGGGAGCGCATGCTGCAGTTAGAGCAGTTCTGATGTCTCTGTATTTTGCCACTGCTAGATGGTTTTGACAGTCCAGGGTTTCTGATTTGCTTCTGTAGTTTTTGACCGATATTAGGACTCTGTCCAACAGCAATTGTCATCTCATTATCTCATGTGAAGATCAAAACAGGCCAATGCATCCATGTAAGAGCTTAATCCCTGATATAGTAATTATCACATTCTCTTACAATTAGCATTAAAAACAGGACAAAAGTATGCAGAGATGGACTAAACCTATGAGACAAAGAGACCTGTTGATGACACAGCCATGGCAGGGCAGGGACTCACAGCTGGCCCGTCCTATGACCCCAGCCAAGAAGCAGGGCAGCTGGGGAGCACAAGGGGCAGCCCCAGCCCCACACACTGGGGACCAACTTGGGGTTGGGGATGGGCTATGGACAGGGATAGGGGGAGGTCCCAGGGAAGTCTGGGCAGGGCCAGAAAAGCCTGGAATTGCCCTCAGGTCCATAACAATGAATATGCCCATCCTCTTCATGGTTTAGTTGATTTCTGACTGCAGAACAGGTAGAGGTCCCTCTCCATAAAACTAGATCTGGATGTAGCTTGAATTTGTAATTTACAGTTAGAGGCAAATTCAGCCCCTCTCCAACTCTCCCCTCACCCACCCGTGCATTGATAGCTCTCCTGTCATCACATCTAGATAAACAATGGCTGATGAAGAAATCACATCTATTTGTCACATGGGACAGATTAGCAATTCAGGGCTGATGGAGTTTAAGATATGTGCTCCTACTGACTAAATCAAAGCACTGAAGGGATGAATATTGCAGTTTCAGACACTGTATGAGTCTCTACACCCTAAACACTCAAATGAGACACAAAGCTGACTCTTTGGGGGTAGCTTATGGTGCAATTAAGCACTTGAAAATCACTCTTGTAGGTGAAAGGTCTGTAAAGGTTTGTATATGAAATTAACATTACTAAATCAGTGAAAAGAAAAAATACATAATTTTGTACCACAGATGATTTCTGACACTGGGATTGCTTACACGGTGGAACAGTTATGGCAAAGGAGAAATGCTGATAACAAATCACTTGTGACACTTAAACCTAAGCTGATCAAAGCCTCAGCAAATGTACCATGGGAAAGTCTCCAAGGTTAGATAGACAAGGCAGTGAATAGCAGGGGTTTTCAATCTTGCATTTCTATGAAATTATAGATTGTTTTGCACAGCAAGAAAAGAGTGCGCAAATTCATTACATACTATATAAATCTTTCAGTTTTGTTTCACACTCAAGGAACAAACTAAATTCCAACAGAATTATCAATATATTGAACCCACGACATATAGCTAGGCCTGTATGAATGCCATGTGGAACCATGTTTTAATTAATAAGAAATAGAACAGCAGCCTGTCACTTACACTAATTTTGCCTAGCTAATGGACATAACAATACATTTCACTACTACATTAGACATTTTTACTAGCCAAAACAAAGGCCAAACAAACAAACAAACAAAAAACAACAAAACACTCAAACCAAAACCCACTAAAAACAGCAAAAAAAATCCCTCTTGGTGAACTATTAATTACAGATGGGATTAAAATACTCATTATCACTGAAAATATAGAGCAAAACCTTGCCCTTGGCCATGCATACAAAACTCCTGTTGTCTACAGAATAATTAGCATGAATATATCCAAGGGCAACGATTAGACTATTATTATTTGCTCAAAGAAATAAGCCAGGTAATAATGAAGAAGGACATTCTTAGTGGTTTCATCCATAACACTGCAACCTCAAGCCACATATATTTTCAGATTTAACCTGAAATCTTTCACAGGGTGCAATTATCCTGACAAAATACTGTTTCAAGTCTCATTCATTAAGAGATTCCTCAGGGTCTTGAAATTTCACCTTTAAAAAAATATATTGTCATCATTTCTAAGCGTGCAAAGCAACTTTTCAACTGAATACAGACCCTGAAAAATAAGACTGAAAGAGAGAGA
>CM021765.1:55460144-55507997 GCA_011076525.1 Nettapus auritus | reverse complement strand
AAGGAAAGGAAAGGAAAGGAAAGGAAAGGAAAGGAAAGGAAAGGAAAGGAAAGGAAAGGAAAGGAAAGGAAAGGAAAGGAAAGGAAAGGAAAGGAAAGGAAAGGAAAGGAAAGGAAAGGAAAGGAAAGGAAAGGAAAGGAAAGGAAAGGAAAGGAAAGGAAAGGAAAGGAAAGGAAAGGAAAGGAAAGGAAAGGGACCTCCCAAGGGACTCTGCCAACCAGTGTCCTGAACAGCTCAAAGTCAGCCCTCCGGAAGTCCAAGACAGAGGTTTTACTGGTCCCCTTCCTGACTTTGCCAAGTATTGAAACTCTACCATTTTGTGGTCACTCTGCCCAAGACAGCCCCCGACCACATCTCCCACCAGTCCTTCTCTGTTATTGAACAGAAGGTCTAGCGGGGCACCTCCCCTGGTAGGCTCACCAACCAGCTGGGTCAGGAAGTTATCTTCCACGCTCTCCAGAATCCTCCTGGACTGCTTTCTCTGGGCTGTGTTGTGCTTCCAGGATATGTCTGGGAAGTTAAAGTCCCCCACAAGAACAAGCGCTGACGATTTCACAACCTCTGTCAGCTGTCTGTAGAACTCCTCGTCCACCCCCTCATCCTGGTTCAGCGGTCTATAACAGACCCCCATCAGGATGCTTGCCTTGTTGGCCTCTCCGCTGATCCTAACCCATAGTGACTCCACCTTGTCATCGCCAGCCTCAAGTTCAACGACATCAAAACACTCTCTAATATAGAGAGCCACTCCACCACCCCTTCCGTGCTGCCTGTCCCTTCTGAAGAGCCTATAGCCAGATATTGCAGCACTCCAGTCATGAGAGTGGTCCCACCATGTGTCCGTGATGGCAACCAAGTCATAGCCTGCGTGCTGCACAGTGGCTTCCAGCTCCTCCTGCTTGTTGCCCATGCTGTGTGCATTGGTGTAGATGCACTTCAGCTGAGCCTTTGCCTTCTCCCCCAGCCTAGCCACTGTTCCCCCTGGCACACCTCCAACAGGCTTTGTTTCTTCCCTGTCCCCCTTCTTACCTAGTTTAAAGCCTTCTCAATGAGCCCTGCCAGCTCCTGGGCCAGGATCCATTTTTCCCTTGGGGACAGTTGGGACCCGTCTGTGGCCATCAGGCCGGGTGCCAAGTAAAGCGCCCATGGTCAAAGAACCCAAAACCTCTGTGTTGGCACCAGCCTCTAAGCCATGTGTTTATCATGTGGGCTTTGCGTGTCCTCTCTGAACCCTTCCCTGCCACTATAGGAATGGACGAAAACACCACCTGTACTCCTGCTCCAACCACTAACCGTCCCAGCCCCCTGAAGTCCCGTTTGATAGCCTTCAGGCTTCTCTCGTCAATGTTATCACTGCCAGCCTGGACTAGCAGTAGTGGGTAGTAATCAGAGGGGCAAACCAGGCTGGGAAGCTTTCTTGCAACATCCCTAACCCTGGCCCCAGGGAGGCAGCAGACCTCCCTATGGGTAGGGTCAGGCCGACAGATAGGGCCCTCCGTTCCCCTGAGAAGGGAGTCGCCCACAACGCTCACCCTTCTTTCCTTTTTGGTGGAAGCAGTCCTGAGGCGTGGAGCAGACTTCCTCACCCTAGGCTTCCTGGTTAAAGTTCCTTCCACACCCTTATCCACCGCTCCCCCGAGCTCCAGGGCCTCAAACCTGTTGCGTAAGGGCACCTGGGAAGGTGGGGCAGGTAGGGGGGGCATTTCCTGCATCATCGAGCAGGGACCTGTCTCCATTCCTCCTCAGCTCCTAGGTCTCCTCCCTCTGCCTGACAGCGACCGGGCAGGGGGTCCACCCCCATGTGGGGAGTCTCATCCCAGTGCCTCTCCTTCGGGCCTTGCAGGGAGTTGCTCCACCAGTCTATCTCCCGCTCGCACTCCCTGATGGCCCTCAACCTCTCCACCTCCTCCTTGAGGTCTGCCACCAGGCGGACCAGGTCATCCACCTGCTCGCACCTCATGCACACAGTATCTCTGCCTCCTTCAGACGGCAGCAGCAGGCTCTGGCACTCCCTGCACCCAGAGACCTGGACAGCCGCATTTTGGAGCGGGCAGTCTGTCTGGGTGCCTACAGACTTTCTAGTGCAAGCTCGCTGCCTAGCGAGGACCATAGTGGTCCAGCTAGGGGTAGACAGCCGTCAGGTGAGGTGTTCTTGTGGGCGGGCAGGATCGCTCTGCCCTCCCTGCGCGAACTGCCGCGCAAACAGCGCGTTTGCCCGTCCTGGTCGCTCGCGCTCCCCAGGGGCTGCCTTTGAACATCTGGGGAGGGGGCGCTGCTGGCTCCGCCTCCGCCTCGTCACGTCCCTCACAGGGTTGCTGGGTCGTGGCGGCTGCCTCGGCTGCCTCGAGTGGCCTCGATACCGGGAAAAGAGCCCTGCCTGGCCCGATCCCCCGCTCCGCTGCAGAGCACGTCTGCTCTGGAGCCGATCGCCTCGGCATTCATAGCAATTTCAATAATAACCATAATAAAACCCACTATTTAATTATGTAGAAGAGGGCTTTGGCAAGACTTTTTGCAAGCACTTTTTGGTACTCTGTTCAGCTTTGCTGGGCAAGTATGCAGGCAGGCTCTGGAGTGCTTTCGGGTCTGGCCCAGTGTCTTTTAGATTTAACTGTAAGACTCCAGTTAACTTCAAGAGATGATGAGACCATTTCCACAGTAGACCAAAGTACCTCTGACAACAGCAATAACAGTCACTCCTTTTCACACATGTAAGATAAAATTATCTTCATTTGTAAACTTCTGGGTAATGATAATGCAGCTTTTGACCTTCATCAAAAGAAATTACTGTTGCTTAATGTTGATCTTGGGTCCTCATGCTCTATTTCCTTTGAGTATGCCTAGACGGTTATTGGAAGCTATCACTCCAATGTCTCCTTTAAATGTGTGAGGCAGCTGCACTCCTCTAATGGTTCCGCCTGTGCTGTAACCGTTGCATTTCTCTCATATATGCTTTTTACTAAATATAATTTTCATCAGTAAGAAATTTCCCCTCATTTGCTCAGGTGGATTGCATTAGCCTGTTCAGCTTTCATTGCCATCTTCCACTTTGATTTTTTTTTCGTCTATTATTTCACAGCCTTCTGTGATCAAAAGATTCTTGTAGCAGTTACAGGAAAACCACAATGGAATATTGGTTAATTTCTAATTACTTTTTATGAAAAATGTCTGAATTATTGTAAAATATTTCTCCACAGTACAACCTACTTAGGTTCTAGTTCTGTGAGGATTTATATATGTGTTAATTTATGCTTGATGGTTCGAAGTTCTACAGTAAAAATATCAAGCCTGTCTTAAATATTTCAAGAAAGGCACTGAGAAACAGAGGAACTTCAAATCATTAATTTATTACTATTATTATTATTATTATTATTATTCCCCTTCTTTAACATAAAAAGATTTGATTCCTGAGGGATCAGTTAAGTACTTGCTTAACTCCAGCTGAATTGCTGCCAGACCTGGCCTTAGCATAAGAAGTAAAGAAGCTAGAGACATCACGGTATCAGTCTCAAGTGGTGGTATAGAGTAGCACAAGAAAAATGGAAATCTATCCTATAGACAGCAGAATAAAGCAGTGTTTTCCTAATTACCTCTGGAACTACAAGCCTGCCAAGAAAATATATTACATAGGTGTTTTCAGGCAGAGTGGGGAAAAAAGACAGAATGTGCATGACGAGAGCAGTGGAAACCTCCTGCAGCAGCTTCCTGCCTCTCTGTCCTCACATATGAGTGTGTTATCTTGTTATATAGATCACCAGTTCAAATCATTAAAAAGCTGATGCCAGGCACTGCGTATTAGAAGACATTTGCAGTACATGTAAGTCTTAATGGACCTCTAAACCCTAGGGAAGATGCTAAATCTTCTGGATTTCACTATATCCACCTTGTACAAGTAACACACCTGCAAAGCCTTGCCTACTCTTTCTTTGAGCTGCAAAACCCTCTTGGCTTGACACACATTGACTGAGGTAAGAGCCCTCACCTACACTACTCCAGTGCCAGGCACATCTTTGCTGTGACATGGAAAGCTCCTGTTCTTTTTCATGTGTTCTGCCCAGTGCAGCAAGCATAAGTCTCAGAGAAGCAGGATCTGTAGGAGCAGGCCTATGGACCAGGTGGGAGAGGTGATCCGTTACCTCACTCTGCACGCTGGGTTTGGTTCTCAGACAGCAAAGCCTCTGCTCTGGTTTGGGTTCAATGCAGGAAAAATGACGTGTTTCAGGGAAACATGCCATTTCCACTCCCTCTGAGGATACGTTTCCGTTTACAGGGTGGTAGGAATGGGCTCACAGCAATTGGCAGTTCAACCTTTTTCTGTTTTTCACTCCTAGGTAAATAGAATGTTAAAAATGGAAGAACAAATCCCTTCTTTAAGTAGCCAAAATATGATACATAGCAGGATATGAAAATCAAGGAGCAACGCTCATTATTTTTTTCAGCAAAATTCTTCTCCATTATTTATTTATTTATTTATTTGTTTATTTTTGACATGATGCTTAGGCAAAGTCACTGACTCTCCCACCGGCTTCTGACTTCTGATGTTCTTTTTTGATCAACAACAAAAAATAACCCCTCTTTTCATTAGCTTTTCAAGGCAGACCTATCACATAACACAGGTCAAAATGAATGATGAAAGTTTATGCATAGACATAATATGGAAACTCTTCAATAGGCACTAGCATTGTGTGACACTTCAAACACTGAGTTATCTGAATAACCCAATCCTGATTCCTGGCTGGAGGCGGTTCTCAGGAATCAGGGAGGTGAGAGCATGAGTGCAGTAAGGGATTCCAAATTTAAAGGGCATTGTGAATTTTCAAATCGCTTAACTGTCTGAAGCTATTTCATCTCCTCATAGCAGCCTCTTGAATTTTGCAATTACTTGATTTCCCTACTTTTTGGTGGACTAAGAGCTAATGAAAAGGAAAGCCTTCCCTCAGGCTTCTGCTGAGGTTACTGTCTTTCCACTCCCCATTTCTGCTGAGGTGGTTATGAAGCTCATGTCAAACCATTGCAGTTTATTGCTTGATCGTTCAAAGGCAGACTTCCTTTGCCATAAAATGTCAGGCTGTAGGCAGTGCCTGTAAATGACAGGAAAAGCTCAGCTGTACTACACACCGACAAAGGGCAGAAACCTTGGCAGCCCTTCCAGTGACACTGGGAAGCCCAGTCTTTCTCAGCTTTATGTTTTGTGGAGAGAAGCTGGAAAACAGAATGGCAGCATACCCCAAAGTTTCTGAGCGTGTAAATTAACTCAAAAGATGCAAAAGGCAGATCAGGAGTTATAAGTTATAAAAGTTAAATGTTATATGTGTGTGCATATATATATATATATATATATATATAACTTTTCCAACCTAGATGATTATACGATGTTATAAGATGGGAGTTGGTAGGTCGAGCTGATGGCTGGACTTGATAATCTTGAAGGTCTTTTCCAGCCTAGATGATTCTATGATTTTGTGTTAACCATGTCATTTTAGGGTTTATTATTCTGATTCACAGGACTGGCTAGAAGTTGCATTTGAGGTTCACAATGGCTAATTCCACTGACTCAGAAGAGAACTGTTTCTAGTTTGTGGCTGGTATTCACCTGACAGAACTCTGCACAGGCAGAGTCACTTTTCCCTTGGACAGGTGAGGAGTGCCAACATTTGCTGGGGCTCTGCTCACACAGGTATGAGCTAGTATGCAGTGTTTGGTTTCCTGGTAGGCAGAGATTACTCCTAGAGCAAAAGAGCAAAGAAGAAAGTCATTCATAAAACCTCTGTGCAATATGTCTGAAGAAATCACAGGCATTGGGCTGGCAGCAATGGGATTTGAAGCTCCAGGCCAGTAACGTGATGAAGAAGAGAAGGTTTTCCTTGCATGGTACGAAGTTGTCTGCTGCTTCCAGGTCACACTTGTGATTAAGTATGGGATTGAGCTCACACTACTCCATGCAGGTAAGCTTGTGGGCTCACAAGCAGTGGGAACAGCAAGAAGCATGTGCATGGAAATGGCAGGCAGGCTGTGCCAACCCCCAAGGCTCTCCATACTGCCCAGGACAGCAGCTTTCCTGGGGGTGTGGGGGGGGGGGGGGGGCTCTGCAGCTGATGAAGGCAGTGCTAAGGGAAGCTGTGTTTTCAGCTGTGGCAAAGGGCTTGGGCTCACTTTCCTACTGTCCCTCTGGAATGGTTATAAGGCACTTGCACAATTTGTTTCTGGTTCACATAGCCCACAGCATCAACTTGGGCAGCCTCTGGGGCACAGTGAGCTGCTCTCCCTCTACAAGCACACCAGCATTTCTTAGTTGCTGATGCATATTCTTGTGCAGAGGCAGTCAGTACTATGAGGCTATAGCTGTGGGAAAATTCAGCTGTCTCTTCACGGGGAGTTTCCTGGTGATTTCTTTATTTCAAATCTGATCACAAATGCAGAAATGGAAAAGGGAGGGGGGGAGGATAAATCTAAACATCAATGCACACTCCTCATTACAGGAGAGGGAGCTGGGGGAAAGAACCTGGAGCATTAAAACCCTTAGAATAATGGTGATTTTTGTGGAGGCAAAACCTAATTAATTTTACACTCTGTTAAGTGTAGTAGAATTGCATTGCACAGCTTTCTAGTCAGGTAGGGACTAGTAGCCATTATATATTGTACAGCCTTTGGGAATGGAGAGGAAGAGGTGGTTTCTTTTTCCTCAGGTTTAGGAAAATGGTTTTGAAACAAATTAATAAGAATGACCCTCTACCACCATCAATCACATCTCTCCAAAAAGGATATGTGCCAGCAGAAAGCTAGCTATCTTAAAGGCTAAAAGAGGTCACAAAGATGTAAAGCTTATAGAGATAAGCAGCTGAACCTAAAATATATATAATGAATCTTGTCCACTAAATCAAGAGATATTATGGAACAGGTTTGAGGTGCTTTTAGGGCAACTCAATTTTTAGTCTTCAGGGATCTTATGAGTATTCTTCCCTGATCATAATGGAGCTTGTTAAAGGTTTGGTTCTTTAAGGAAATGTGTCTGAAACCTGTGTCCATCAACCTATTTGCCTGTCTGACCCTTTTGAGCAAGCTGGCTGATCCTACCAGAGTCAGCAAAAGGGCAGAAAATCTTGAAGTTACATAGGTCTGACAAGTTTCACAAAAATAGGCAGCTGTGTAAAAAAGGAAGCCTCGGAATAATATTGCCTCTGAGGGAAAAGCTTCAGGACAAACATGGGAGCTATCAGCATGGGCTGAACTAACCACAGTAGTTACAGAGCACAGAGTTATAGCCCTGAAGTTAGGGGCCAAGGGAGGGATTCGGGGTGTGCAGAGGAGTAGCAGAGATAATTGCAGTACGGACAGGAAGAAAGAGGAGCAGATGTAGGATGTAAGTAAGTAGAAAACCAGTCATTATTAGTTTTGCTATTAACTGAACTGGTTTCTTTTTAATGAAAATTGCAATTCGCAAATAGTCACAAGCCTCCAGGAGCTGTAGAAAGAAGTGAAGCACCAAATTTCATGACACCTGTGATAAGTATCAAGAGATCTGGTAATGCTGCAGAACTAGAGCTCATTCTTAAATTCCCATAGGGTCACCCAAATGCTGAATGTTAATACTGACTTCATTAAAAGCACTTTTCATGAGCAGTCCCTATGCTTGATTTAAGGACCTCATTAAAGAAAGCACAGATTACTAGTACAAGAGTTCATTGGAAGTCAGATTTGCCAGAAAGAGCAATAAATGCTTATAACTCAGAGATCACTCAGAATACCCCCTCCTCCCTTTTCTTTTCTTTTTTTCCCCCGCAGCCTTGGTAGATGTGACTTTTCTTTTCCTGTAATGTGTTTTCTTCCTGTGAAAGGTACCGCTCTTTCAGCACAGAAAGGTATTCAGTGCTTATGCAGGCTTGATTGCCAGTGCTGAGCTGGCCTTCTGCTGGACCCTGCAAAGACTATCCAGTTCTGCAACTGGCACCTGGCAGGAACCGAGCTCACAGGGGATTAGACCCCACCAAAGGAAGAGTTGTCTCTAAGCTTGATCTGTTGTATGAAGCCACTTAATAATCACCTGCTTGCCCAACCTGTACTCTTAGACATGTTTTTTGTCCTTGGGGTACCTGTTCGTTAACACAACTGCCTGTTCCTTACCTTTGTCCCAGTCTCTCATTATCTTCTTGCCATACCTTTTTACCTGCTCTCATCTTCTCCCTTTCCATGCCCTGACACACACCCTAGCTTCTGCTGCATCCTTTCTTGATACCACTGGCTAGGGACACCTTCAGCTTTTGCAGGCCAAACATTTTTGCTTGCACCTTGTTCTAGTGCAGGCTCATGGCAACCTGACTGTCCTACCTACAGCCTGTTTGTGCTTTCCTGGTGCTAAGGATCATGACTGTGTCTCTCTAAGATGCAGGGGAGTCCTCTGCATATAGGTATAGCTCTTAAAACTATTATTTGCCTTATCCCTTTTTCCACTGTTTTTATTAATTTGACAATCTTCCAGGCATTATTTCTCCCTTATATTCCTGAGCTGTGCCAGTAGCCCAGGCCATCTTCAGTAACAAGGCAGGCTAAACTAGCTGGCTTTGTACTGAAGCAAACTATAAATACTCACACAACCTCATAATGCAAGTTGGTTACAAATGCAGGAGAGGCCCATAATGAATAGCTGCTGGGTAGAAAAATCTCAATTCACTAGAAGCTACCTGCAAAAGGATTGTGCCTCTATATCATTGCATATATTTTATAGATAGTCATAGAGACTAAGGATAGATCTACAAAGTATTTTCAAGGGAAGCAAAACTCCAGCCTCTCTCTTATATCTCATCCTGTGTGGCTTCCATACAGTCACACAGGGAATCTGTGATGGTGCAGGAAATTGAATTAAGCTTCCCAGGTAGCAAGTCTAAATTGCATTTTTTTTTAAGTTGGAAGCCAAGTTAGAAAAGCTATTTGCAAGTAAGCACTGCACACCAGTGGACTAGGAAAGGAAAGGTTTGGTTTTGTTTTGGTTTGGCTTGTTTTTTCAAACTTCTGTGAACTCCAGGTGTTACAAATTAACACTTTAATAATAACCACAATACATTGCATCCGTTATGTCTGACTCCAGCTCTGGTTGAGAAATACAGAATTATTTTGACATCTGAGGAGGACGCTGTGTACTCTCTGAATATAGATCAGGTTGTCTGTGACAGGTAAATTAAGCTCGTCTGATTATTTTTGTAAAAGAAAGAAGATTAAAACAACAACAACAACAACAAAAGCAGAATATCTTTCATGCTTTCATGCCAGACTGGGAGTCCATTTATAATTACAGAGTCTCTTTGAATGGACAATGGCAATAATTTAATAATGATTTGCTGAAACACTTAAGTATGTGCTAAAGTAAGACTGTATTCAGAACAGCATTTAAGTAATATCTACACCACAGTGTTTTCCCTGGGTGCTGGCTGTAATTTCCATTCGTTGATTCTACCAGTTTTGTCTGTTCTAGCTTTTGGAAGATTTGTAGATGTATATTCACATACCTTACCATATGTGTGTACTGTTTTCTCCCTTGTCTGCTTAAAGGTGTGCTGCAGACTTCCTGTACTTCTAATGAAATATTTGTAAATTGGCTTCACGCTGCTTCTATAAATTTCAGCTTTTCTATTTTTCCTTTCATTCTTCTCCTAGCTAATTTTCTCATTCAAAGGAAATCATTCTGTGCTCTGAAGTTCTGTGTTGGTGACAGCTCTCCTAAACTCTCTAAGGAAGCAGAAGAAGACATGTCAGGCAAATGGACCTAAACTCCACTTTCTCCCAACAAACAGGATATTCCCTTAATGGCACTGTCACTTCTCAGACAGTACAAACCTCAGAAGTAATAAGCAATGTTCTGCCTCAGTTCCCCCTGTGCACCCTCCTCTCCCATCTTTAGCTTCCATGCTGATGTGTCTCCTCATTGGCAAGCACTGTCTGACCCCTCATCATTTGTCATTTGGTCCTACTCATGTTTTCTTCCATGCTATTCCAGTGTTCAGTAATTGCACAGAGGTCAAGGCCTTAATTGCTCACATCTACATTTGCACAGAATAATTGCTTGGTCTTATCATGCAAATCTGTACATGTTCAACATTTTCTGTACCATTTCTTGCCTATGCAAAGTTGGCACTTGTATATACAGAATCTATGTGGAGTACGTTTGTATTTGACAGAGTTTGTACACATTCACTAATTTGGCCTTCCAAGAATCAGAGTGCAAGGAGCAGATCTGTTTTATAGAGGTCTTGCAACATTTCCATTTGCAGGTTAGTGGTCCCATCCCCAGAAAAAAACAGTCCTTGATGCAAAATGGTGAATGTACAGAGAAACATCTGGTTTTGTGGTGCATCATGCAGGAAAAGATAATTTAGGAAATTATAGGAAAATTATAAGGGAATTTAGGAAATTATTTGGAAATTCTAGAACTTGGTGAGATGGAAATGCTAGAGTAGATGAGAATCTCCAAATGATCTGGGAAAAGAAATATCTGTATCCTGCTCTTTTGAACCTCACTGTTGTGGTTGTTTTATATGAGTATTTACAATATAATTCCTAGAGCACTGTGATTTCTGTGACTTTCTTTCCCTTTTTCTTCCTGCCCTGCTTACAGAGAAGAGCTAGAGAGAACCCAGAGGACGTTCCAGATGTTCTAAAACAAACCACATTGGGATGTACTACATTCAACTACATTCATACAGGGATTTGTTTTTCCCTTTTTATTTCTATTTACAGTAGCAAAGCAAAACAAAACAAAACAAATGTTATAAAAAGGCTACCCTCTCCATTATTCCTTGTTTTCCCTCAGGCACATACTGCGCGGGTGGGAAAAATCAAGCCTCCCACTCTGACACTGGATAGTTTCCTTTTCGCCCCCAGCCTGTCTCCAAACATATCTAGGGTTTTAATAGATCAAGGTGGTGAATGAGGTGGAATGATCCTGCCAGCAGCTTTACCCTGGAAAGCCAGCTCGGGTGACAAGGAGAGAGAGAATGATCATGGAGATCATCAGAGATCACACGTATTTCAGTAACAGAACCTTTATTCTGTTTGGCAAAAGTGTCTGCCATGCAAAGCTGATAAAACATGCTGTTGTACAGCCCCTCAGCCCCTGCCAGCACATGAATGATGCTGGCCATACTTGAGCAAGGCATAAAACTACTTCTATTCAAAGCATATAGGGCACCCTGGCAACTGCAGAGAGAATGATTTACTCCATCTTCTATTTGTTCTCTTGACATCCTGCTAAGTGCATAACTGTGTTCATGGCATTCAGAGGGTTCTGACCTACCCATACTAAAAAACATTGTAGAGAACAGAAGAGGTCGTGGACAGAGTCTCTCAATGAAAATGAGAGCTCCACTTGTGCTGCAGCAGCCTAGTAATGTGAAAGACCATCCTAAGGTAAGGTATATTTCTTACCAGGCATAGGCAGAAGCACATATGGGATCACAAATGTTTAATTACCATTGGCAGGTGTTAGCCCCTTCCGTGGGCTTTCAAAATGCTTCTTAGAATGAAAGCGCAAGAATGTAAGCATGAGGTTTGTATCTACACTCTCCCCTTCAGATGAAGAGACAGTCTCTCTAAGGTTCACACTTGTGATTTATTTAATGTTCTGCTGCTGTTATGCATAGCATTTTCTTTCACTTTCTGCAACTGCAAACAGACACAATGTGGAAGGTGAGCATCATATTATAAATGACCTAAGATAACTCATGTAAATCTGTGGAGGTGGTGCTCACATACAGAAGAAAGAATACATAAGGATACAGCTAGGGAAGGCCAGCACATAGCACCAGACCTGAATGTTCTCTGAAATTCTTGCAGCTAAATGTTTGGGATCAAAATAAGTCGAGGATTCCTTTTATTTGCCTTTTAGATTCCACGTGTGAAATTTTTATTTCTTCACACAGCCATGAAAACTTGATTTTTATTGTTTGAAAGCTAGCTAAGATGACAGGAAACCAGAATGTGAGACTTCTATAAAACCTTGACACTGGGCAGTGCAATATTCAACCTTAATTTCACTTTTTTAAACAAACAAACAGACAACAACAACAACAAAAAACTGGTAATAAAGCAGCATTTGTGTTCAAAAAATTAACTAAACACCAGGAGAAATGGGTCTGATATGAGAATTAGAAGCAAAGAGTCTCAGGATAGCCGTCATCTCTGAAGAATTCAGTTCATGTTCCAGCTGGATTTGTCCCAGTCCCAATTAGTTAACATCATACATCTGTACAACTGGAAAATCCTAAAAAGATCGAGTGGATATTATGGGAGGCTGAGCAGCCCCTATTTCTGTTGAGTTAAATGTCAGCTGAATATACCTGGCACTTTGCAAGAATTGGTTCCCTGGAGAGGATGAAGGCTAACTCTGACAGAAAAGTAGAGGCTGAGAATGGAGAGATACAAGCAGCTGAATCTCTTAAATGTTCCTGAGCATCATTAAAAATAAGGGTGCCTGAGGAATGTAAATGTAAGAGACACCTAGGTCAAAACTTCAGGTGTGATTTTTGCAGAGCTAAAAGCTAGATTCTTGGTGTAGCATCTCTAGCTACATTATCTGGATGTAGCCTGACACAGAAGAAATTGAAAAGCAGTTACAACATTCTGAAGACATTTTAACATCCATTCATTTGGATGTTTTAGTTTTGCGGTGAGGAAAAAAGAGAAGAAGAAGTCCTGCTTGAACTTTGCTCACTGGAAAAGTAAAATCCTATCTTTTGCAAAAGAAAAAGAGAATAACTTTGAATGAGGTCCGGCCAAGTTCATACCAAAGGTGCTGAACTCTTCTCTGTGAAGAGATCTCTTGTAGCCCTGATCATTTTGTAGTGCTGATATTTCCTCCAAATTAACTTAAACTGGCTTTCTGCCTCTAAAGCTGAAAAATATTAAACCTGACACTCTGGTTGTTTGTTCTCAGTTCAGAATGTCTACAGCTTTTTTCTTGCCTTTTGCTGCTGGGTCTCTACTTAGATTGCTTAGATGTCCTTTCCCACTATTTTCAAAATCTCTGCTGGCCCCCAGGTGACTTCTGCACTGTGACTCATGGGCTTCTTTCATCACAAGGCAAGCTAATGGTCTCCTTCAATACATGCTGGATGTGTTCTGCACAGCTCCAGGGTTTCTGCTGCTGCTAATGAGATTTTCTGGAGGCTTGTGAAAGATCATTAAGAAGTGGTTTCTGAAATCCCAATATTAGTTTTTCAGTGTTTAACTTGGGGTGTCTCCTTCCTGGTCAGTGGGAATAATGGCAGAAGGGTTGCCTTGCTGGTCAAGGATCATCTCACTGATGTCAGCACACATCATCTCACTGATGCCAACAGAGGTCCATCTGCTAGATTGGGTGATTTTGAACATCTGGAATGGTGAAAATGTATTGATGACTTTTATCAAGGTGAGTTGTGGAGCTGGGTGGTAAGTGAAATTGTTGTTAGCAGCCTGGGGGTCTAGGGGGTATAACCTGGCTGCATCTAGAGGGAACTTCTGACTTGGGTGCAGTGGAGGAAACAGAGACAATTACTTGAGATAGGTGATTCAGAAGAAATCACTGTCCTTGAAAACAAATAGGATGGTACTAGATACTGGTGAACCTGAGAAAATGGAAACTATTTCTGGGAGACAATCTTGTGGGCTATTGTTTATGGGGATAGCTAGGGAGTGGGGGAAAAAAAAAAAAAAAAAAGAAAAAAAAAAGAAAAAAAAAAAAAAAGGAAAGAGCGCACCCCCTCCTGAAAGAGGAATTGTGGAGAGCTAGAAGAACAGAGAAGAATGGAAGGTACATAAGAGCTTGGGGAAAGAGTGAAAACATCTCTGGTGAGGAATGCTTCATAATTTCTGCAACATCTAGAGAAAAGATGGGACCACTGTGTCTTTAAGAAGATCTTGGTAGAAAAAAATGTTTTTGAGTTTAAGAGGAAGCTTAAGTTCTCATATATTGGGCTATTAAGCTTCAAAAAGTATTTGGTGCCAAGGGATTTCTGAGTATCACATCTGAAACAAACCTGAGACATGTCCTTCTTTGAGAAGTGGAAGCAGATAAAATCTCTACGGTGCTAAAATACTGGGATAATAGAGGGGAAGTACAGCAAGCCTGAATTCTGCTTTGCTTTGTGTAAAGAAATGGACAAAAGCTGGACAAAAATTACATGGCTGCTGTATTTTTGACAATAGTCTGTTGTCAAACACCTAGGAGATCTAATACTCTAACTGGAGAAATGGCTAATTATGAGACCATAATACAGATTTGCATATTCTTGTGTTAAAAATAGAAGGAATGAATAACCATGTTTTTTACATAAAAACACAAAAGTCAAGTGAAAAATGTCAAGAGAACACCAGGTCAGAGAGCTATTTTTACAGTTTTGGGGAATTAATGATGTTCCTGGTAAAACACCAGATGGCAATTATCTAATAGCAGGGACAAATATATGGACCATTTTCTGGGAAGGGCAGGAGGCCAGAACAGTTACACATGTGGATGTCTTTAAGGCACAGAGAAGGTCTGAGCATAGGTCAGAGATGAAGGATCCCAAATGCCTCATCACTATTGATCTTGAGACTGTTCTTCCTCCTCCTATAAAGCCAAAGCATCTCACAAGTCTTCCACCAGCTCATTGGAATTAAAGTCAGGTAAGCAGAAGTGCTGACGGAATGGCTATCTTCCTCCTTCACAAATCTGGGAGTCAGCCTCTTCTCTGGGACAAGTTCCATTAAAATAGAAGCATTTCAGATTACTTAGACATTTATTTATTTTTTTCTTGGTGACATAAAATATTTTCTTCTCTGCTTGCTGTGTCAGCTCTGTTTCTGGCCTGGATTTCTCAGGGCACTTATGTTTGCCTTCATTTAGTGCTTGCCTTAGGGTACAGTTTTGGCAAGCTGACAGTTGGCATGTGTTGTGCACCCAGGGCATTTCCCTGGGAAACAGACTCTCCAATAAAATCTGTTCCACACAGATAACATTTAGATCTGAGGAAAAACAACAGAAAAGTATGGCCAAGGGCCTTTGGCAACTTTGGAGAGAACCAAAGCTCCTGGCTACAGCTGCTCAAAAGAGGCTAAATTAACTAGAAAAGAGGGAGGCTTTCTGCAAGCTTTTAGTCTTGGAGGAAAGCTAAAGAAATGAGAAATGAAGGTAGTTTGAAATCCTCATCTGCAAGCCTGCAAGGACAGGAAAAGGTAGGAGGAAAAAGGTGAGGCAGTTGCCATGGGGAAACTTGTCTTTCGGCTAGCCGTGAGAAACTGCAATATGAATGTTATCATGGAAAATGCACAACAGACTAGGGATGCAAATGGAAGAGGCAAAGAGGAGATCTGGAGTAGCTGAAGTTTTGGAGACCCCAGATGATACCTTCACGGGTAGACAAAGTTAAGTCTGCCTTCAGCAAATCTTTCTGGGAGCAGCAAATCAAAGTCAGTCTGGTTACCCATGAAACCATGTGGATGGATTATCTGGTGTCTAAAGGTGCAAACATCAATTGACTTTTCCTCTTTAGATGTGACACCTTTCATGTTTCTCTCCTCTCTGGATACTAACAGTAACTTTCTCTTCTTCAGGGCCATCAATGGCAGTTTTCACGAGCTCAAAATATTTCAGACGAGCGAGTTAATTTGGCTGAAATCAACAAGCGAGACCAAAAGTTATGTGTGGTAGATGCATGGAATGGATAAACAAGTAGACACACAGAGTATGATTGCATAAGTACGGTTGTTTTTTTCACTTCAGAAAGCAGTCCAAAATCTGTTTGGTGGCAGATGAAAGGCAGACCGTGATTGCCACTACTGCTGCTCAGGATGAAATCCTGCAGAAAGTAAGTACGGCTATTAGAGTAAGAAGCCTATGACAAGACATACCCTGCATCTTTCACCAGTGTAG
Organism: Nettapus auritus; assembly: GCA_011076525.1. Lineage (NCBI taxonomy): Eukaryota > Metazoa > Chordata > Aves > Anseriformes > Anatidae > Nettapus > Nettapus auritus. The sequence continues at coordinate 55,492,123 of CM021765.1, read as the reverse complement.
GAGGCAGCTTAGAAGTGGGATACATGTACGAGGCTGATGATCCTTAAGGTCAAACAGAAAAAAAAAAAAAAAAAAGCCATGACTACAAGGAGATACACATATTGTTTACCAGTAGAAAATTCAAGAGAAGAGGTTAAAGATATCCTTATACAGGGATCAGAAATCAGTGACACTGAAGAAACAAAGGCTTGTGTAAATGAGACATATCTGTCAATTCAAAGCCCACACTGAGGATCTTAAAAAAAAAAAAAAAAAAAGTAAGTTCCCTGGAGTAAAGTCAGCATAGTTTTGTGTGGGCTGGAAAAAGGTATGTACCCTTTTTCTAATGTATTATACTTGCTCATCTGTAAGAACCTAAAGACAGAAAACAAGAAAGCCTGTGTAATTAAATACCAATGACAAAACTGAGGGCTAGCAGAGGAAAATGGGGTAAAAAAAAAATCCAGTCCTGAGCTGGATAACCAAACTGAGTTATCACTTCAAAGATGTAATGTGGCACATCTCTTGAAGGGAAACAGTGGCAGCAAAGAAATTGCAAGAGTAGCTCTGCAATTGTGCAAGCAATCCCTATTTGGCTGTATGCAAAGAAGAAGGCGGCAACTTTTACTGCAAACCAGAGGCAAGTGAGATAAGCAGCCTTAACATGTCCATTTTACCCCAAATGAGCTATGGAATGCAAGAATCAGCATTTTGAGAGCCTGCTGCTCCTGCTGTGTTGGGGCCCATGCTTTCTGACAACCCATGTACTCAGATGGGCCTCATTATATACTTCCTCCCAGAGCCCCACTGATGTTTTTGGAAGATACAAAACACCACTGATGTTTTTTATCTCAGAAGCAGCCTTCCTTTTACTCACTGACGTTTCATAACCAGCTAAGCTCTGTTTCTCTGTTTCTTGTGTTTAGAGACTTTTGAGAATTTGATGGGGGGGTTTCTGGTGGTTGATTATCTGTGAGTAAGGAGCTCAGTTGAAGATATCAAACACAACTTAGTTTTTCCTCAGATTAAAGTATTTAATCTCAGTCTCTTAGGACAAAGGAAAAGCTGTTTGTATTTCCAGTCTGAACTGGCTGTCATCTGAACAGTAAAGGGAATATTTTAGGCCTATGGTAGTTAATAGGTTGTGGTGGTTTTACTCGGGTGGGCAGCTGAGTTCCACCACAACCACTCTCTCACTCCCCCTCCTCAAAGAGGAGCGAGGAGAAAATACGATGAAAGGGGCTCAAGGGTTGAGATAAGGACTAGGAGATCGCGCAATAATTATCGTGACGGGCAAAACAGACTCAGCATAGAGAGAAAGTAAGATTTATTGATTATTACTAACAAGCTAGAGAAGTGAGAAACAAAGAAAAGAAACCAAAAGCACCTTCCCCCCCCTCCATCCACCCTCTTCCACCTCCCCCCCCCGAGTGGCGCAGGGGAACGGGGGAATGGGGGTCATGGTCAGTCTACAGCACTTCTTCTCTGCCGCTCCTTCTCGATCACTCTTGTCCCCTGTGCTGTGGGGTCCCACCCACGGGATGCAGTCCTTGCTGAACTGATCCAGCGTGGGCTGTCCACAGGCAGCAGCTCTTCAAGAACTGCTCCATATATGGGTCCGTACCACAGGGTCCATCCCTTTGGAACAAACTGCTCCAACCTGGGTCCCCCACGGGCAGCAGCTCCTGCCGGGTCACCTGCTCCTGCGTGGTCTCCTCTCCATGGTCTACAGGTCCGGCCCGGAATCTGCTCCGGCAGGGGTCTTCCACAGGCCGCAGTCTCCTTCGGGGCACAGGCTCCACCGTGGTCTCCTCCACGGGCTGCAGCGTGGAACCCTGCTCCACTGTCTACTCCATGGGCTGCAGGGGGACATCCTGCTTCACCATGGTCCTCACCACAAGCTGCAGGGGACTTCTGCTCCGGTGCCTGGAGCACCTCTCCCCCTCCTTCTTCACTGACCTTGGCGCCTGCAAGGCTGTTTCTCACTCCTCTCACCCTCCCAGCTGCTGAGTGGCGCAGCAGTTTTTACCCTGTCTTAAATATGCTCTCACAGAGGTGCAAAACAACATCACTTATTGGCTCAGCTCTGGTCAGCAGTGGGGCCCTTACCAAACATGGGGCAGCTTCTAGATCCTTCTCACAGAAGCCACCCCTATGGCCCCCCTCCTACCAAAACCTTGCCACGTAAACCCACTACATAGGTAAAACTCATTGGAAGTAAAATTCAGCCTGTGGCAAAATGGAAATAGGCATAAGAATTACATGCCTGAAAAATCAGGACCTTCATGCTGATGTAAAACATGCAAATTCTTTAAAGCACGGCATCTAAGTCAATGTCCATTCATGCTATATCTTTACTTCAGCTACTTCAGAGAAAATAACAGATTTCTTCCAGATCCTATTACCTTTCCCTTAAAGGTACAGCTACTGGAAAAATAAGAAGAAATCCTGGTTTTGATACCTGTTGGTTTTGCAAGATTCAGCTGAACTCTTCTGCAATATATGGAGGCTTATTGAGTTATTTCTGAATGTTTTAGAAATTGTAGTTAAATATTTTTGGTAAGAGAAATATAGAAAATACTATCTAATTTGAAAGGCCAACAAGTTCAGCAAGCTTAGCTGGTAAAGTCGTCCTTCCAGGGAGAAGAAAATGAAAAATGCCTAATAAATCTGAACCATCCCTTCCAGGCAGAAGCTGGTCCCAAAAATCCTATGACCACTGCCCAGCGCCAGCACTGAATTCTCTGTGATCACTTTTCCTAAGGCTTTGCACAGCATCATGTGGAGAGGCTGTCATTTTGATGACAGCCAAATTATTTCAGAACTGCCTTGTGGGGTCTTTATGTCAATTAAAGTATTTTAGCACTTTGTGGGAGTGGGCTTCCTCATGAATGGGGCTTGCTGCCCAGGCAGCTCAAGCTTGCCACGGCTTTTGATGCATTTTCAGAACTGGTTGTTTTCCTCTGGGGAACAAGTTGAGTGGAGGCATTGTTTCGTTCCCTCAAAGAGCATGAGAATGAACCCCTTGGGCACCACGGGAGCCAAATACCCATGTTTGTTAGCTGTGTACAACAGCATGAGCCCTAGTTGTATGCATATGCTGTAGAATGTTGACTTTTGAGTTGGAAAAATACAGCAAGAGCAAGGGGAAGGCGAAACAGGCCAGCAACAGAGATATCACCACGGTAGTTTAGGTTCCAAGGGACTTGTCAAAACAAAGTGCATGTTGCAATTTTGTTAAGTACAGCATGTGTAAACTCACATTATGTAAACATAGAAATATGTCAGCCATATGAATATTCTTATAAATTCCTTGTAACTGCTGGGAACATGTCTGCATCACCAAACCCCTCATGTGTGTCTGGGTCTTGCCCAAGGGACCACAGGCTGATTGATGAACTTGTTTATTCCATGGTGTTGGTAAGGTCGGTGGTGCTTTACAACTGCAGCAGAGCAAGAGATCCCATCCAGAAGAATGCTATAATGACCGTCTTGTATTGTTGTATTGGCTGCTTAATACCCATATGGAACACCTTTTTTTTTTTTTTTTTTTTTTTTTTTTTTTTTCCATGCAATTTGCAACCCATAGCGCTGCCCAAAACCTCACATCTCCACATCAGCTGAGTGGGAGTTCAGCACAGACCCTTCACCCTGCAGATTGATTTATATGATGTCATTCACTGCCTTCCAAATCATGTATAATGTTCTTAGTTCTGTCTGTAAGTTTTACACCATGTTTCCCTCCCATGCCCAGGGTAAAACCATGATTTTTATCCCCTATGCCTAGCAAACATTTAATTTACTACCTGTGAGCCAAATCACTATTTAACAGACATATACCATAGGAAGCAATTGCTTTGTCAACAGTTCAATAACAGGAGTCTCTTCTTGGGACCAAAAATATTGATTTAAACATTTCAAAACACATATTCTGAATACTTTGGAAACTATGCAATGAATAACTCATGACCAATTTTCTTATGAGTGGGGAGAAGCAGGGCAAAATTAATTTAACACACATAATGAGAAAAAAAGTAGACTTTGTAAGGAAGTGTTGCAGTTGGCAAGCATCTAGTCAGTCTTGTTGCCATTCAGTTGAGGCTTCCTACATTTTCAACAGTGCTGTCATGTGCTGACAGTTTCAGAGGTTGAGTGGTACATTAGCCATAGGCACCAGTGGGCAGTGTGGAAAGGCAAATGGCACTGCAAAGCCCATCTGCTTGAAGCTAGAACAAAGACTAATTCCTGCCAGAAAAGCTGTTTATTCTGTGTACATCATGTGACTGAAACACAAAGCTCTGCCTGTGGCTCTCTATTGCTGCCTGAAATCAGCATGTCACTAGGGGGAATCCTGTCTCTCATGACAACTGTCACGTTGATCAGTGCACCACAATTTGAACTGGGGAATCACTGCACTTAAAAGCAAAAGTTATCACAGCTTGTGTTGGTGCATCAGCATCGATGACTGAGGGTCGTGCAGGTCTGCATCTGGAGAAGAGCTGCATAAAGGTTAAGAGGCTCTTTGCAAGAACTCTGACGAGATACTTTTACAGTCTCAGCTTTGCAAATGCAGAAGAAGCCACAGGGTCTAAAGCACTGAATTGTCAAATATTTCCATATCTAGTTTTAAATGTGCTGGCTTTGTGGGAGTTGTGCATTTGTTTAGCTGGCCACTTTATAGCCTGTGGCATGTTTGAACTCTTGGTCTGAAACAAGTGTCCTGCAGCTCCCTGGATAGAGTGACTGCACTGCGAAGTGCCAGTACTTTCTAAAGTAGGAAAAAAATGTAACATTGTGGGGGAAAAGATGATTAAAAATAAGTGTTTGCTCCCTTGGTACAAAGTATAGGTAAAAGTAAAATTCCATGCTCTCTGTCTATCTTTAGCTGATAGGCAGCTATGAATTCGTGTCATTTGCCTTACTGTTAAAAAAAAATGCAAAATAAAGAAGACTTACACATTTATTTTTAGTTCACCTCATTAAATTCCATGGTGCATAATAGGGTTAAACTTGGCCCTGAGAATTGGTTTGTCCTGAAAAGTCTGCTGTAACTAATAATGGATTTATATCACATTGCTTGTTTTAAGATGTAAATGAGATTATCTGGTTTTCATTGTGAAGCTTTTTCCAATGAAAAGTGATATTTATTTTTTTTTCCAAAACAATGATTTTACTGTTTGAATAAATTTTTCTGTTAAGCAGAAAAAAGATACCTCAAGATATTGAGATTGCAAGTTTTCTCCTTCCTTCCTTCCTTCCTTCCTTCCTTCCTTCCTTCCTTCCTTCCTTCCTTCCTTCCTTCCTTCCTTCCTTCCTTCCTCCCTCCTTTTTCCTCAGGTTGAAAGAGGAGATACCTTTCTGGCAATAAAATATCTGTTTCTTTACAAAGACATTCAATCTTCATTTTGAAAATGGAATGTATATGGAATGTATACAGTTTTTGTTATAGAGATCTTCAGTAATAGTGTTTTTTTGTTTGTTTGTTTGTTTTTTCTCTCCCCCCCCCCCTTTTTTTTAACCCCATAAAACACATAAAACATGTCTGTATGCAAACTTAAAAAGTCTCATTAAGTGGGTATTATTCCTATTCTAGGTCTTACACAAAGTACAATTGCTGGCACTTTTGTTTCATTAATTCCCTGTACAAATATACCTTCTACTCAATTTAGGATCATGAAAGACACAGGGATTAGAAATGTATTTAGGTTGACTAAATCCTTAGGCAATTTAAAATGGAAAATATTATCACAGGTTGGGTGTTAAGTCTACCAAATTTTTGTCTAACTGGTTAATTATTTGCTTCAGAGAATCCCTAAACCTACTTGTGAGAGCTTTGACAATGACTGCAATCTCCAAACCAGAAGGGCATGCCAGCATTGCCCTTCAGAGTGAGGGAAAATGCAAAGCAGCTCAGGAATTTTGGAATTTCTTGTTAGAGGGGCTTTGCTGAGAGGACAGGTACATATGCATGATTAGGAGGAACAGCTCAAATGGAGAAGAAGAGCAAATAGTGATCAATCACAATCCCTTCATACAAAAAATGTATCTAAAGAGACAAAATGTGTCCACAGAAAAGGTGAAGGGAAAGAGGGAGTGAAAGACAGGTTGTGAGAAGGTGCACAGCTGAAGGGCAGTGGTGCAGTGAGCAGATATACTGACTGCTTCTTCCTGTCTCCAAAGCAACAGGACTGTGATGCATCCCACCGTAGCTATAAGAGTGTGTTCAAAGGCATGAGCCTCCATCACACGAATGTTGGTTTGTTGTTGTGTTGTTGGTTTTGTTGGTTTGTTTATTTGTTTTTTTCCTGACAAAAACAGCCTGCAAGACCTTAATGCTTAGAACAGGCTGCTGAGACTGGAAAGTATTATATTGTAAGGGGAGCATCAAGCACTGCAGTGAGGTGATGAGTGGGAGGTGGGGATGGGTGGACCTTTTTCACAAAAAGAAATCTGTGCTGCCAGATGTAAATAGGATGGATGAGTTTTCTGATCAGCAAGAAGCATCTGGCTTTGTGAGATGCTCTTCTTGACTCCTCAGTCAGCAAAAAAATGTATCTAAAATGTGATAGCTTGGCACCTCAGGGAGCAGGGGTGACCATTCAAATGTTTTTAGAGGTGTTAAAATCTCTTGGCAATATCTTGTTCTTAGTTGGTTTTCTAGTTTAAAAACATGTTTTATTTATTTATTTTTAAATGATTCCTTCAGAAATTAGGCCTTAGCAGCTATTTTTAAGTTACTATGGCTACCTGCACTTGTCCAGCAGCAAGGAGGGTCAAGCTGTCTCTAAAGGAAGGGTCTTTGGCCAGGCAGTACAGGGCATAGTTGTGAAAGGGAAAGAACAGAAGAAAGACCAGGAGGATACTTGACGAGTTGGAATGAGAGGCTGTGAATGTGGGTGTGGGGGCAGCTCCTCACAGTTATTTACCTATCCGTCACAGCAGATCTTCCAGTCATCTCTACAGGACATGTGACTTCTAAAATCTGTGAAGGAAAAGTAATTATCCCATCTCAGTATCTCAGTGGCTCCAACTTTTTATAGAAGCCAGTTAGTTTGAAGCATTTTCTGTTCAAAATTAAATTAGAAACAGGCCTTTCAAAACAGCTGAAGTACTGAATGTCTCAGTATGATGCTTCCACACATGTGTATGTGCTTTCCACATGCAGCTGGCATTATTCCCAGCCTTTCCAAAACCAATGGCCTACTTCTGGGTGGTATTTTTTTTTTTTTCCTTCAAAAACCTACCTCAAATCTCTGTAATGTTTTGAATTTCCAGGATCCATTCCATTATTGTTATGTTTTTAAGGCTGGTCTGAATTAAAAAAGGCAGCCAAGTTTTCAAGTTGGGAAAAAATGTACATGTTGAAGGAAATTGAATGATAGATTATTCCAGCATGAAATATTTCTTTTTCTTCAAACTGGGAGGTGACAACATAATACAACAAGCTTTGACAGAAATGTGGTCCTCCTTATATATCTGCTTTCCTCATAATGTGATAGTTGACTAGCAGGAGACATGTATAAGGGAGGAGGAAAGTAGGGTAATACATCGCTATCTTCTCTGGCCACGTGTTTTTCAGTTTTATGTTCTATGTAGCTGTGTGTCTATTTAGCTATCAAGCTGCATGTTAGGGCTTAGATTGACACGAATATGTATCCTGCAACACTTTTTCTTCTCTCACTATTTCTGGGATGATGGAAGGATTTCAGATGGGTGAAGGCCTCTTTGAGGAAACAAAGCAAAGTGCCAGGGTGTTGTTTTTTGCAATGGAATGCACCCAGCAGCAGGTAGAAACCCAGACTTCATTGCCCTTCTCCTTCCTTTACAAGGAAGCAGAGCTCTGCAGTCAGGATGCACTTGCATGTTAGAATGTTAGAAGTCTGATGTATTTCAGGATTATCTTTTTTACTTTTATGTGTTTTTATATCTACATTTTTCCTTTCTGTTTTGGCCAGAAAATTATTGTAGGGCTGCAGAAGGTCATCAGTATTCCTGGGAACAGATTCACTGGGAGAGAGTAAAAATAGGATGTAGCCTTCTACTTAGCCTTCATTAGTGCTGCCTGATGAGATATGTATGCTCCTGATCATGAAACAGGAGAGCTATCATGGTGCCATGCAGCCAGTGCCTCCGCATCAAAGCTGCATCTGGCCCAGTTTGTGAATTACTCTCATTTGAAAAGAAATCATCTGCTGGCCCTTTATTTTGCAGATGCACCATGGCAGATGGAAATAGCTGGATTGTGCCTGGATTTCTGCAGTAGGATTTCCTCTCCAGATGTGCTGATTTGCTGAAGCGGACCAAAAATATTTCCCCTTTTCTTCCTTTTCTCCCTCACCAAGATTCACAGCCAAGATCTCAACATCAGTACATATTTCAATGAAAAAGTTAATGCTATGTTTTAACTGCTGAGGGGTTTGGCTGACCAAAAAGACTATTAAACAAAACATGTCTAGCTTGACAACTGTTTTTTAAAATCATGGCAGATGAGAGACTTCAAGTTTTTCTGCAATATTTTTGAAAGTTCAGTGAAAAAATGAGGAAAAAATACTACATTGTGTTCTTTTTAACCTTCTGGAACTGAAACACAAAGGGGGAGTGAGGAGAGGGAAGGGAGGTGACTTGGTCTTTCCTGACAGATTCGCTGTCTAAAAGCCACTATTGATGGGAGAGTCTCTGGTAGAGCCTTTTCTGCCCTCTCCAAAAATAAAGGTAGCAAAATCAGGCATCAGTCCTTGAGGGGATGCTAGCAAAGAATAAGAACTGACATTTCGATTGGAGTGTCTATAAATGGCTGTTTGTCATTACATGATGTGCATTGTTTAAGATTTTACATATGCCCCCGGAGGTTTTGAGAATCTGCCATTTCTTGTAATGACTGAGCTTTCCAAAGTGGATTATATGAAGCACAATATTTCAGGCTAATTTTGAGCACAGCGTTTACTTTGGAAGGTTGCAAGCTATTTAAATATGCTCCAAAATGGTTAAGCTAGAGCTGTCTGATGAAGCATTTCAGGCTTTCTGAAACAGAACTACATGAGAAATTGTTTATGAAAAAATTCAACAAAAATGTTTTGCCTTGCACAGTGTAGAAATATTTACTTATTGCAGAGGCAGAAAACAAAAATTATTTTGCAGTTCAAACTTCACACATCTAGATGCTCTGCCTCAGCACCTTCTTTCAGAAGGGCTTGTCCCAGGAAGCCAGAGTCACTTTTTAGGTGAGAGCCCCTGCAAAGTAGAGGATTTTGGTTCCGTTGTCACCCTCCCTGTGATGACTGGTAGTTCAGCCAGTCACTAAACCAGTGACTCCGTCTGAAGGCATGGGTGCTGCTGAACTTCCTTGGCAATGCAGCCTGGTTCCTTGACCCCTTCACAAATATGTTTTGTGCAATTTTTCCCTCTTGCACTTGTGGGTGGTGGAGCCATCCTGCAGTTAGGGCTGGCACCAGGTCCCACTGTGCCTCTCCCTGCCTCATACCTTTGTCTCAGGCTTTCCCTCACTTGCTCTGCTTTGGGTCCTGTCCCACAGAAGCATCTGTGAAGTATCATGTGCCAAAGCCATGAGGGATTACTGTGGGGGGCATGAAGGAAGCCCTGAGAGCCCCACATGGATGTGGATAGGAGCACAGCATGGATGTGTCCATTGCCACGTGTGGTGGTCAGGATGGGTGCTGGCTGCACAGCAGTGGGACAGGGAACAGAGCAGGTGGTGCTGCACACCAGGAGCAAGGGATGTAGGCAAATGCTGTGTATGTAAAGCTCGCCCCGTGCCTCCTGGTTGTCAGGCAGGCTTTTGTCAGTGCTGACAGCCCATCCCTTTCACAAGCTCAAATTAATCCCAGCATTATAATAAATCTCAAATCGAACCATGGCTGATAAAGAAACCACATGTCCTTGTTACCTTCTACGTGAGCCTGTCTCCTGTCTCATCTAGAAGAGCTCCTTAACCAGCTCTCTGTGAGCAAACAGATGGGAAGCGAGCGAAGCCAGCATTCGTCGTTCCCTCTGGTGCCTCAGCCGCTCTAGGCTGTGACACACAAAGGCTCCCAATGGTGGGTTTTACATGACAATTTAATTTTAAAGAAAGAGGACACGTATGTTTCTGGCAGTTGTGCAATTAGTGTTGTTCTTTGGCAGGCCCACCACAGTTCCTTATGACTCTTACAAAGGAAGTTAGAAATGACAGGCAGATTTTAGCAGACAGCAGTTTTTCAGGTTCAGAGTCAAAGCCCTTGCTGGTCTTAAAAAGCTGCCAGTGGTCAGTCCCAAGAAGGTGGCTTTGTTTTTATTCCCTTCAATCTTATGGGCCTTTGATTTCTACACCCAGAAACGAGTTATGCATTAGGGACCAGCCCAGGGAGCAAGAATATAAGGGGGGAATGTGGGCTATTGTTTGTGGACTGGTTACATACAGACTGTGTCTCAGCATTGTTTTGTTTAAAGTCAAATTAATTTTGTTCATCCCAAATCTTTATGCCTGTACTGTATTGGTATTAGAAATAAAAACTTCTGAAAACTTGCAGAAAACTTTGACAGAGTAGGAGAAAAAGCTTTACATCATTTAAATTTTTTCTCCTAATTTTAACTATTCTCCATGCCAGCAGATTTTGTGAGGAGTACTGTGTGTGTGTGGGAGGGGGGGGGGGGGGGAGGTCCATCTCAAGTCTGTGTGAGGGCGTGAGGGCAAGGAGAATAAAATCAATAATGCAGAAAAAGCATCTAGTCTAATTCTGATAAGTCAACTAAATTACAAGGGCTGCACCTCTGCTTTCACCCTGGGGTGGATTTGCCTTCTCTGAAGACATAGAGGAGCCCTGACAAGCAGCATCCCACCTTGGAGGAGAGCAGTTTGTACATCAGAAACCAGCAGCCACGGAAGATGGGGTACGCTGAATATCAGCAGTTCCCAGGTGCTTACCCTGGCCTAGCTGTCAGTGAGATGCTTTGCTGACCTGGAGTGACCACAGGTAATGAATAAATACATCCATATTCAATCCATTTTGTCCTGAAACATTTTTCTGGGGAGGTTAAATAATTTATGTTTAACTGCCTTTGTCTCACCTCAAGCTGCTAAAAACCCGTGGTTTGAACTACTCCAAACTCTCCCTCCCAGTCTGACTCCATTGGAAGAACTGTAGGATGAGGGGTAAAGTTTGGCCATGGACAATTCAGCTTTCTCTCTGTTGTTCCTGCCCCCCCCCCCCCTTTTGTTTTTTTTTTTTTTTTTTTAATGAAACCTATGCTGTGTTTATGTGCCTCTCTGCCTCTTTAATCTTCCATTTTGAATTCATTTATAATGTGATAGCTCAAGCTTGTGTTTCAGGATGTGTCAGTAGGATCATGATAATGCACCTCAAATTGTAAAAATCTGCATCTTAATTGATCACCTGTGATCCTCCTTGGCCACGTCCTCCGCTACAAATTCAGCACCAAAGGGACATAGAGAGAATGAGGTGGGGAGGGGAGAAGGGAAAGGAGAAGACACTGAAGAGTTTTAAAAGGATTTCTGTTAATTCCTCCAAGACGTCCCTATGTGATGTTTCTCAGTCAATAGCAGATTAGATTGAAGAGAGGATAGCCACTGTTAATCCTCTCCTATCCATTCCCACAATGGGTATTAATACAGGAACAAAACACACAAACTTGCACAGGATTTTTTTCTTTTCTTTTCTCTGCACATCAAGTAGAGCACTGAAGATCAGAGTCTTTTTGGTCTCATTGTTCCCAGGAAGGTAGTAGTCAATGAGAAAGTCACGTGAGTGCTGACTGTGAGGCCTCTCAGTTTCCCTCTGCAACTGCAGAGCTCTTGTCACTACTGTAATTGTAACCAGGCAAAATGAGTCTTTCTCCTTCCACCCAGATTGGTGGTAAAGGGCAGTGATTTAGGGTCAACGTTGCCTTTAAGAAAGAACATGCAATTCAAACCTTATCACTATTATGAATCTTCTTTTTCCATTTTTCTTTTAAGCACATTTTTCTAGAAAGAAAGCTCAATGCCTCCTTTGCATTCACTCAGTATCAGCACAAAGACTAAGGAGTTTTTCCAGTCACCCAGAACCAGACATGCTGTGTACCACTTCAGTTCCAGTTTATCCATCTCGCCTGTCCTCACTTATCCCCTTCTTAATGCATATCTGACTTATTTACATGCTGGAAAGAAAGGGAAAATTTAGTGATTAATAATTGCTTCCCCCTGCATGCACTCATTACACCACGATAAGCATCTTCATGCCCTGCTTGAAATTACTTTAGAGAGCTCCTGTATTCCTGTCCAGTCTTATGCATCTTCCCCAGAGCAAGAACACATGCTCTAAAACTGGTCAGTGTGCCTATCTTTCCATGGATGGCAGACTGGCAGTGAAAAAGGGAGCAAGTGAACAGGGCAAAGAAGTAGGGAGAAAGAGACTTTCTTCATCACTACATCTCCTATTTCTTCACAATTGACAAAAGAAAGAAAATAAGGAATTTCATAAAAAGAAATAATGCAAGATAAAAGCCTGATCTTTCAGTAGGCTCTGCCTAAATTTGAACATCCAAATTCTTGATGGCAAGTTGCCTATGCTCAGCTAGTATTAACCTTTGCAGAAGACTGAGGTTATGATAATACATATTTCTATAGTAACTTTTATTATAAGGTGCTGAAGTAATTCACAAGCATTAGCCTTGGAATAACCTTCTGAAGCAGTTAGTTATTACTTCCCCTCTTTTATATGCAGAAAAGCAACATTGCAGGGCATTGAAGCAACTTTCCCAAAGTCACTCATAGCCTGTGGCATAACTCAGGACCAAGACACAAGTCTCGAGTCTCCAAAAGTGGTTCTCTGAGCCCAGAACCACCCTCCCTAAGGCAGCCCACTACCATGCAAAGAACGAGTGGGACTTGATTCCTCCTCAGCCCAGTAGCAGCAGTCTCTGCTTCCTTTGCTTTTGGCCAAGCCTCTTGCCTACAGGGAAATAAATAATCCATTTGCTGTTTCTGTCTGACACATCATCTAACATGCACAGCTCAGACATCTAAAACACAGGTGACCAGAAATAGAATCTCTTTTAAATATATAATTGTCTAATTTCTTTCAAGATTCTGGAAAAATATTCCCTATGACACACAGGAACTTTAAGTAGGTTTCATAGGCACCACCACCTGTCATTTTCAAGAAGAAGATTGAAAAGTCCTGGCATCAACTTCCTCCACTGTCTCTCTCCTTCCCTCCTCAAATATGGCTTTATCCTTACCCTAATACCCTAATATCTGACTTCAACACACTTACTGTCAGTCTCCAAACTAGTCTTTCCAACACATAGTACATCATTTACTAGGAAAACAGAACCACACAGTTCCCAGTTCCTCCAGCAGAACGCATGAAGGGTAGAGCAACTCAGGGGTATCAAAACAAAACAAAAAAAAAAAAAAAAAAAACAAAAAAAAAAAAAAAAAAAAAAAAAACAAAAACAAAAACAAACAAACAAACAAAAACACCACTTTGTAATAAACCCTTCTCCTTCTGCCCCAACTAGCATTTTTATTGCCTTTTTTTTTCCTGGTACCTCCAAGCAGGTCATAGCCAGGCAAGCTCATATAATGAAAATACCAGTCAAGCCTTGAAAACCAAATTTATATATTTACACTATGCAGTGCCATGCTTTCTGAGAATAGGAAGTAAAGACATGTTCTCCCTAAGAAAAGTAGAAAACAGCATACAGCACCCAATATTGCTCTGATTCAAACAAAGACTGCCTATACCACTCAGGGTCCAGTCCTTTAACTTGTCTGGTACTTAACCCTGAAAAAGATCATTCCACCAATAGTCTTCCCTAGAGCTCCTAAGATGAGTAGGCCACACTTACTGTGATATACATACTTTTGATTATTCTTGTACCTATCTCAGTTCTCTTTCACTTTTTCTCCTTGCCTCATCAAAGCTTTTATCCCCCCCTTATTTAATCAGGTATAGTTGCCTCCCTGCTCCAAAGAGCTCAAATATATTTCCTTTCAAATACAGTTTTAGTAAACAATAAATCTAACCCCAGTCACCCATAACACTCTTAACCAATTTAAGTTCTCTTCCCTAAATTCATTGGCTGCCCAAGGAAAAACTCTCCCCCCAAAGAATCCCTCTCCTAAACCAAGGTCTCTTCCACACTGATTGATTCACCATCACCTCTTATATCCCAGCTGGAGCTGGAAAGGCTCCACCTGCTGCTATTACTCAGCAGTAATTGCACTGCACTTTCATGCAGGCTTCAAGCATTCATCATCACGATGACTCAACAAGGCAGCCCTGTGTTGATGAAAAGCCTTAGAGCCTCCATCTCGCTTGCACATGCAATAGCCACCTTCTGGATAAACTCTGTTGTGTGTTGGGGGGTAGGGGAAGAATGTATTTTATGATGAATAACTCATTTGCCAAAATTTCTCCTCTCCTCTCTTCCATATTCTCAGGCTGTCTGAGAACCAATCGAGTAATCCTTGCAGTCATACATTATTCCTTTAATATTTTCTGTGAACGATGCTCTGTGTGTAGCTCATCCTCTGGCAGTCCGCTGAGGAGTGTTCAAAACCAAAGGCACCCCGTGTTTGCTGGATGAAGACCAGATTGCAAACCAGGAGCTCTGCATCTCCCAGGAGACCCAAATCCTCTGGTCCATCGTATCTGTCTGATACTAGCTATGGAGTTTGGGGCCCTTTGGCTGGACTTCAGCTTTTGGCATGCCTATGCTTGTGGCCAGGCTTCAGCCCAATGTGCTCAAACTCCTTCTCAGCTGCAGCCCCATATGCAAGTCCCCTCCTTTGCCTCATCGTTTGCCTAAAACCAGCCAAAGGATCAGTCCCCACTCATTCCCCTCAGGGGCAAACAAGAGGGCAGGAGAGAGCTGGAGATGAACTGTCCTTCTGTGTCACTCCAGAGCCAGTCCCCTGGTGCTTCAGGAGTGATGTGTGGAGTGGCGACACTCACAGAAATATTGATTGGTCACCGGGGGACATTTCTGTTCTTGTGCTGGACAAATATAGTTCAAGGATGAAGGTCTCTGGAGAGCTCAAAATTGTTTTTTCATAGCTATTATGTAATATTCCTTTTCAGCTGTCTGTCAGAGCCTTTCTGCTAACTAAATCACCAGAACATAGCTGGAAAGCAAGCAGGGCATATACCTGTGGGGTCATACAACATTTATTTACCACTTGCAGGGTATTTTCATTTTGTTGTGGAATATCATTTATCCAGCTTAGGGAAGGCGGAACAGCCTGGTCAGGAGACAAATCCAGTGACCAGGAAATCGAGCTCCACTCTCAGCAATGCCACCAGTTCTGTCTTTAGCATCCTGTTGGCCTCTTTGGTGCCTCAGGTCACCCTCTCCTGGACATCAGTGGCCTTTGACTGCTGAGGGGTTCTCTGAAGGTGTGCACATTAGTAGGTGAGATGTGTCAGATGTTATGGTGGACCATTCCTCCTTCACTTCTTTTGTGAGTTTTCTTGTCTGTCTTGTGCAGGATGTAGAACAACTCCTTGTGCGGTATATGGTCCTATACTTAAAATCATTGTCTATCACAAACAGACTTTTTTTTTTTTTTTAAGGAAAAAAAAAAAGATAGTTACCAAATCTTTTTGGTTTGGGAAGGTTGCAAGTTTTTTTTTGTTTTGTTTTGTTTTGTTTTGTTTTGTTTTTTTTCCTTTAAAAATTAAAAATGTCATTGAAAATGTGATAAATTTTAAATACAATAAATATCTCCTCTAACTGGGAAACACTTTTCTATCTATTCCTATGTCCCAGGCCTTCTGTCATTATTAGAAACTGTTCAGACTAGAGTTTTAAAGGTGTTGTGGCTTAAATGTGCCTAAGAATGTAGGGAAGTGTACACAGTTTTGAAAAATAAAACTAAATGTCATTATGCAGTGTTAGGCATCAAAGCACCTTTACAAACCCAGTTTATTTTTCCTCTGTAGGTGACTATCACAAGAATTAGAATAATCGATGATTCTAGGTATGTGCAGTCATTGAGACACACATTTGATCTTATCTACTCCAGAACTCCTCAGAGACCTGATCCTAATTTCCAGAAAGAAAAAAAAAATCCATCCTCTAGTCTTCCAGTTTTCCAATTTTATGCACTTTAATTGCTAAATCAGATAATTAAGCAGAAGCATAACATAAAATAAATATTAACCCAATTTATTTTAATTTACTTTGATATAAACAAAAACAATTAATCTAATTACCAGGTTAATTAAGCCATTACAAATAAATCAACAGCCTTATGAGCTTTATCTAGTGCACTGGAAGACAGCAGTTAGCTACCAGCCATAAACATAACTGAGCATTATTAGCACTAACCAAAATGTCTTATTCCATCTGAATACCAAACTGGCGAGGTGCCAGTCCCTCCCAGATCAGAGGTGATATTGACGTCAATTAAGATAGTCTTATCCAAACTGCAGATGATCGGGTGGTAGCCAGTCTCTCTGTTCTGCCAACAGAGGTCACATAAAATTATCCTGTCAAAAGGACACAGCCTGTTACATACAAAATTCAAATGGAAATGTACAGAGAGGTATTTTCAGGATTAATCGCACAATATTCCTGATCTGAAATTTCAAGCACACATGATTCAGTGCTCGGAATCTGTTAATGAGTTACCCTTCATAGGAAATTCCTTGGATAGCTCACACACAAATGTGCACAAACCACAGGAAACACCACGAAGTGTCAGAAGTCTTATTTTATCAAGAGTAATGCTAGAACCACCCTTAAAAAGGAAAGGATCTCAAAGAAGACGAAGAAAAAAAAAAAAACAAAAAAAAAAAAACAACTCCGCAAAATTACGAAGTATGTTTCCTGTGACTTTCCTGTGAGACTTTAACGAAGCTAGCACAATGTTCAGAAAATTATTTAGTGGTTTCCTTGGCCTACCTGTTTAATATTGATAACTTTCCTTTTGCTTAATCTGATGATAGGTCTGATGATCCTGCGTATTGTAGCACTCCTGTCCACCTTTTATGGCTGTGTGGGGAGGGCAGAGGGAGCACACTTTTCTTTAGGGGTGGTGATTATTTGATGGCAGCAGACACAGATGGTTTCAATGGCTAGGGAATGGGATTTACCTGCACATTTTTGATTTTCAAAAGACATAGTATCACTTATCCCTCTTCTTCTGAACTCGTGCTCACCTTTCCGAATTCACCAGCATTGCTTGGCATATCCTGCCCCTCCATGTAAAAGACAATCGCACGCTATCACAGGGGAAACAGACATCTACCCCATCAGACAGAGATTTAAAAGAAGTTTTAATATTTCAGATCATCATTCAAAAGATGGATATCACCTATCCTATTCTACAAAAACCCCAGCTCAAAAATTACTTGGTAATGCAAAGCTAGCAAAATGCTGGTGCTAAAGACAGTAATTCTGTTACCTCTGCATGGTGGCTGCTGATCTGAAGAGACATAAAGAGCAGCCTCTTGAAAATTCAGTGCTTGTTTTCAGCTGTATTTTGACCTAGACAAATTTAAAAGAAATTATTACCTGTTGTCACCACCAAAACATGGGAATTTGCCTCTACACACTTAGCTTTTTAAACAAAGCCCCCTAGGCACAGACCTGTCTCTGCCTCCCAGCACAGCCTCCAGACCAGAAAGGCCTGATTCCATTGGCATCCCCTCATTCCAACTAAATTAAAATGTGTATTAAAATAAAAATCAATACTCATAATAATTAACAAATGTAGTGGGTTTACGTGGCAAGATTTTGGTAGCAGGGGGGCAGAGGGGTGGCTTCTGTGAGAAGGATCTAAAAGCTGCCCCATGTTTGGTGAGGGCCCCACTGCTGACCAGAGCTGAGCCAATAAGTGATGTTGTTTTGCGCCTCTGTGAGAGCAGATTTAAGACAGGGAAAAAAATGCTGTGCTACACAGCAGCTGGGAGGGTGAGAGGAGTGAGAAACAGCCTTGCAGGCGCCAAGGTCAGTGAAGAAGGAGGGGGAGAGGTGCTCCAGGCACCGGAGCAGAAGTCCCCTGCAGCTTGTGGTGAGGACCATGGTGAAGCAGGATGTCCCCCTGCAGCCCATGGAGTAGACAGTGGAGCAGGGTTCCACGCTGCAGCCCGTGGAGGAGACCACGGTGGAGCAGGTGGACCTGCACCGACAGAGACTGCAGCCTGTGGAAGACCCCTGCCAAAGCAGATTCCGGGCCGGACCTGTAGACCATGGAGAGGAGACCACGCAGGAGCAGGTGACCCGGCAGGAGCTGCTGCCCGTGGGGGACCCAGGTTGGAGCAGTTTGCTCCCAAGGGATGGACCCCATGGTATGGACCCATATATGGAGCAGTTCTTGAAGAACTGCTGCCTGTGGACAGCCCACGCTGGATCAGTTCAGCAAGGACTGCATCCCGTGGGTGGGACCCCACAGCACAGGGGACAAGAGTGACCGAGAAGGAGCGGCAGAGAAGAAGTGCTATAGACTGACCATAACTTCCATCCCCCCGTTCCCCTGCACCGCTATTGAGGGAGGAGGTGGAAGAGGGTGGATGGGGTGGGGAAGGCGCTTTTGGTTTCTTTTCTTTGTTTCTCACTTCTCTAGCTTGTTAGTAATAAGCAATAAATCTTACTATCTCTCTATGCTGAGTCTGTTTTACCCGTCACGATAATTACTGGGTGATCTCCTCATCCTTATCTCAACCCTTTAGCCCTTTTCATTGTATTTTCTCCCCATTCCTCTTTGAGGAGGGGGAGTGAGAGAGCGGTTGTGGTGGAGCTCGGCTGCCCACCTGAGTAAAACCATCACAACAAATAGCTCTGAATTTATGGGAAGAGGCAATATTTGTGAAAATGGCTGCAAGTAACAAATGGTTCTGTTCTAAACAATTATGTTGGGGAATACACCGGGTCCTGTTGCATTACACAGAGCTCTCTTATCCCTCCTCCCCCTCTGGAAGATAAACACAACTCATGACAGAACAGGGCTGAGTTGGTTCATGTGAAAATCTGGAGTGTAAAAAAGAAAAAAGAAAAATATCCCTCCTGTACAACTTCATGTAACTGAGGTACATCAAGTTGCAGAAAAATATTCAGAGGCCCATTCCTCAGCAGAGAAAATCCTACTGCTGGTAACAGACTCCAAGAGCTGCATGTGGTAGAGATGGGGCACAGAGATTGCAGGGGGCATGTAAAGATCACCCAGGCCTTTCTTAGGAGTGCCACAGGTGATCACAGTCAATAATAGGCAATGGCCTTTTTCAATACTTGATACAAAACACAGCTTGGCCCTAGCAGTGGTCTCCGTGGAGTTTTTTTTTTTTTGTGCGTTGTTTCTAGCTTGTTCTTCTGCAGATTGCTGTCTTTGGCATTGCAGTGTCTTGAGGTTGTGGCTTCCTTGCTGGGAGAAACCTTCCCAGACTGATTCACAGGCTGGTCATGTTCCTCCAGCTTCCTCCCATCCTGGAAATGTTTGTTCATCAAGAGAAAGCACCTTCCTATATGTATTACGGCTCTTGATTGACAGCCCAGGCAGAAAGTGTAATTTGTAATGCTGAAGTGAGGTTGACAGGAATAAACTAGCAGTCTGATTTTTTTGCTTTGCAACTACGTTGAAAGATAAATTGTTCTGGCTCCTCCATTGTTTTAGCTATGCAAGAAAGAACACCTCTGTGTTTTCCCACAGTATGCAGAGGTTCCACTAGCCAGCAGCTAAAGAAAGATATAAGATATATATGCAGAGAAGATGAACAAGGCTTTAAATAGTAAGTGTCTTCAAAAACGCCTTTAGGGAGATTAGGGTGTGTGTACTTCTGCCATTATCCTAGCCAATGGGGAAACATTGACAGTAATTTATGGTTCAGTTTGAAACCTTTATCTACAGCCTAGGATTTGCTTCAAGTTGAAGACAAGAGAGGATACGCAGTGATTAAAGACCAGGAGTAAGAATTCAGGACTGCGGGGTCCTACACTTATCTGTACTGAATTGCTTTAGGGTGTATCCTTTAGCTTCTCAAAATATTTATCTCCTTCTGCATCCCCTTCCTCAGTAAAACATTTCCCTTTCTGCCATGACCACCTGAATTGCTCATGCCTTCTTCTGATGGTCAGACTTGAAAATATATGAAGGACTGGAAAGAGCCCAGTAAAAGAAAAAAAATAAAAGGAAAAATCTGATAAACTGCAGTAGTGAAAATACTCAGGCTCTGAATATCGAATCCCCAAAACACTCTGGAATCCCTCCTAGGTTGTTAACCTTGAGTCCTACAGGCTTTAAAGCCCAAGAGATGCTGTTTTGTAGGGCACCACCTATGCATAGTCCAGAGGCCTCCTAAAAAATGTAGGCTAGATTTATGCTACTTCTGCAGCTACATGTTTGTAGATGAATAGTGTGTATGAGAGAAGGAAGAGAGGAAGTGAGTTAATGCTTGTGTAGAGGTGGTGGTAAGTGAATATCTAGCTGGAGGAAGCCCTGCCTCTGGTTATTCCCTGACCCTTTCTAACTTCAGAGCACACCTTAGGACAGAAGACAAGGAAAGGAGTTCAGCCTTGAGATCTGGAGGTGGAGAGAATTAGGGAAGAAGACAGGACATGATTCAGTTTCTTGGTACAGCCTCGACATCTGGAGGTGGAGAGAAGTAGGGAAGAAGACAGGACATGATTCAGTGTCTTGGTGGGAAGGGGACAGCAAAGGGGTGAGGTTGCAGCAATGTTCTTTTAGTCTGCACATGCATGGGTATGGAGCACAAAGACAACCTTGCATAGCTTCACCCAGTGGTTTCCATGTAAAATCCCCTAAAGATTTTTACCTGTACTTAGTCAAAAATATAGTTGCTTAACACATTTAAGATAAAAAGGGAGAGGAAGCTATAATATACTGCAAAAAATTTTTGGTCTTTTTTTTTTTTTTTTTTTTTTTTTAGTTTAAAATTACTCTTACTTCTTGTCTATATGAATGCCCCTGATTTTGGTTGGAGAGCTGGAGCACTTACCCAAGCACTGCCAATGTTCTTCCTATGTATAGCCCCACAGACAGGGAGGATAGTAATTGCTTGTGAGGTTAGGCAAAGAAAGTGAGCAGCAGAACTGAGGACAAAGCTGACTTCATAAAAGGAAAAAAGGAAAGAAGTCTGGAGTGGTGGATCATGCTGCAGTGAACAGTGATGGGATAGGGCAGATCACTGCACTACTCCGAAGACCTCTGCACAGGCAATGTCTCTAAGCAGTACTCTGAACATTTCTCCTGTTACCAACACATTGATTTCCGCTTGACAAGGAAATCAGGCATCAGGGTTTAAATGAAATGGAGTCCTGCTGTTTCCATGGAAATCACCCATGCCTATCAGATTAATGGAGGGCACGCTGCGCTTTGCATAAAAGTAAACAAAATAAGTCTGCTGCAAAGGCAATGGGTAACGTTTTCCATTCAGACTAAAAATCCCATAAGTTTTCTTCACAGACTTTCTCCGTCCCTTCTCTGTACTTGCAGAGAGCCACCCTGTCCTACATACAGCATTTATTTCGATTGACTGGAGTCCATGGAGAGTCTTAGTCCTGTTTAACCAGCATAAACTCTAAAACAGGCAAATTAAAGGACTAATAGCTTAATCCTGTATAACAATCTCATATATGTTCCTTTGACATTTCCACCTATTCTATACCAGCTTTTGGGTTGCCCCATAAACCAGAATTAGTCTCTTCCTCTAGTTATAAGCACCTTGTTCAAATAATACTTTGATTCTACATGTTACGTCTACCCCTTTCCCCTACTCCCCCACCCCCTCCCCTGGGAAATCAATCTACTCCTGAAGATGAAACCTTTGCATGTGAAAAAGGAGCAACCAAGTATCAGTTTAGTATTTAGTACCCATTGCAGCCTCTCAGTAGACACGGAAAGATTCATCTCTACTGGGCAGCATGGTCAAGGATTGTTTCAGGTTTATTTTTCTTGTTCAAATCATCAACAGCTATCTAGCCTGACAAAACAACAAGCTGTTCATCAGCCTCTAACAGACCAAATGATAGCAATTTATTACTGCCCAAGCACTTGAAATAGTTTGCATAAATATTTGTGTAATGCAAGTTTACCACGGCATGAATTATTACCTACCTCAAGCACACACACAACATATAGGATGCATTAGCCCGCCTGGAGCTCTGTGTTACCACATTTGGACCATTTCCAACCCTGAAATAGCTTGGATAAGTCTATGTTCCACCAGATTGTACAGGGTAGGCATTCTCAGCAAAGATCTAAAGCTGCAGCTGCCTCAAGTTTATCCTTCTAGCCATCCAGCAAAATTTCATTTCCCAGAAACGGAGTCCTGGGTTTGCTCTGGCAGTGGCAGCAAGCCTTTGGATGCTCTTCCTTCTTTTCTTCTGACCGGGAACATAAGCAGGGGTCACTTTTGTGGTCTAAGGCTCAATTCAAAGTCACAGAAGAGGAAAAATGCAGATTTACTCTTTTTTAAGCTTATGCACATTGGGGAGTTACAAAACTAGTTGTTTCTTCCCAGCCCTTTTTATCATTTAAGCAGCTTCAAGTTGGCTTGCAACCAAACACTCTGATTTTACAACTATGGTCGTAGATTTCAGCAAATTTGTTTTCCCCAGACAAAGAGAGACAGGCAAATAAATGCAGATGAAAGATAAAATGCAGCAGAAAGTGAAGGGATAGGAAAAAAAGAATGAGTACTCTTGTCAGGATATTGTGATTAATGGGTAGCTATTATTTCAGTCTCAGGCGTGAACTGGGAATTGTCTTTGGACTAGCTGAAGTTGCAGGTCAAGGTCAATACCTGAGTCAGGATTATGATTCAACGCCTGGATCAAGTTTGTCACTCTTTACAGCTACCTTCTCCCTCCCCCCCCAAAAAAAACAAGGCAAACAGGGCAACACTTAATATTTCAAGCTTATAAACTAGAACTATATTTTAAGTAACTAACACATATTAAAAATGCAAGAAGCAGTGAGGATACAGCTTCATGAGCTTAGAGTAGGATGCACAACTGGTCAGGCTCTTACAATCAAGGATTTACCAGGGCTGGATCCTGAACCCAGATTTCTGAGGCATTGTTACAGCTGAAGAGAGAAAGCTGGAGCCATCAAAGAGAACAAAATGCTTGCGATTTATAACTATTGCAGTGTTGCTGTTGCCTAGGCACCAAGGTTGGGAGACTACTGCTCTAAGGTTGAATGCAAAAATCCCCAAGTTTTGGTTCAGGTTTTCAACCCACTGGCAAATTAGACTAAGTTCTGCATACTAACTTTCAGCCACAGCACTGAACCTTTTATCTTGGAACAAAATATTTAAAAAAAAAAAAAAAAAAAAAGGAAATCAGAGAAATAAAAAGAATAAAAAATAAAATGAACCATCCTCTGCTGTCTTATCCTATTTTATGCTTTTTATCACAATAGAAAAAAAAAAAAAAAAAAAAAAAAAAAGTTTTATAATCTATAACTTGAGCTTAGGTCACTAAAGAAAGTGCTCAGTGAGTAATAAGCTGTCCTTAACATAACTTTAAGACTTTCTTTGAGTTCCACAGTAGCAATCCACAGCCTTATATCCATCTTGGTTTCAGCCATCTTATTGTCTCTACATGAATAATTATTTTATCACAAGAATTATCTAGACCCGTATCCGTGGCTGGGCGGGAGGGGGAGTGTGTAGAAAAATGTCACTTTCAAGTTTTCAACTTTTCTTTAAAAAAGTTTCCAAAACTGAAGGGCACTAAGATTCCCCTGTGTTTGCATGGTGGGTTGGGATTCTGTGTGTTAAGCTGTGTAAAGTTTTCAAGTCTGTAGCAAATTTTCAGAGGAGCAAAGAAAATGTGTGTGTATTTGTGAAATGAGAGGAAGACTAAATGAAAGCCTAATAAACTCCCAAAGGGAAGAGGAAAAGAAAAGATGTTAATGCAATTACTGCTGATAACATTTTGAAAGAGTGTGTGTGTGTGAGAGAGAAATTAGTACATCATCTTGGAATCCTTAATTACTGGCATGTTAATTACACAACAAAGCTATCCTCTTCTAATGAAAGAAACAAACAAATATCAGAAGTGTTGTTCCATTTAATCCAGAAAATGAGTGCTGAAATCTGAAGTTGTGTGATGTAAATCTGGAAGAACTCCAAAGAAGACGGGAGAGTTACCCTTGTTTTTCTCCATCATAAGACAGCAGTGATGCAATGCAGTAAGGAGACCCACAAAGAGCTGTCTGATCTCCCTCTCAGGAAGAGAGAAGCTATGGAGTGGGTTCCCTTTGGTCCCAGCATGACGTTGAATGCTGACTAATGTTTGGTTTAACTAATGAGGTTCGTTGATTGTCCTCTTCATGCTGGGGCACTGGGAGCCCCTGTTTCCATGTCATTCCATATGGAGGTTGTTACTCTTCCATTAATTGGAACGAGCAGTAACTAGAGGGTGGTTTTGCTTCAGTGTTCAGTTAGTAACATAGAGAAATAAAGAAAATTAATGTTTCACTTAGACACAGATTAGGATGCTAATTAGGCTGCTGTTGCCTACAGAAGCCTGGCTATGTTCAACCTGCTCACTAGAGTGCAGAACTTAGACTTGGTCTTCCACATAGGAGAAACAGGATTTCTCCTTTTTAGAAATGGCAAATACAATGAAAAGAGTGCTTTCCTGTCTCTTAGGTTGGAAACATGAGTGCTTCTTTCATGGATAATTTCTCCTTACTCTTTTAAAGCTGAAAGGCCTATTTGTCTCATGTAGGAGACATTAAGAGAGAAGTTTGCAGAAGTAGGTTTAAAGTACTTTAGGTGTTTGATAGGTGTAAGGTAGGTGTAAGAAGATATAAAGTTTGTTTCCTTTTTTTTTTTGTGAAAGAAGAGGGGAAACTAGAGCACTACCCTTCCCTGAACCACTCTTCCTCCCTTGCTGTATGGCCATGCTCCTGCAGAGCTCTGGGAATTTCAGATGACATGAGTGAGCTCAGGTGTTCAGAACATGCTTCAAAATCCCATCTCCAATTTCCAGCATAATTTTGGTGACACAAAGTAATTCACTGATTCATAAGTGGTGCTTCTTGGGATCCATGTGCCAGCTACTTCATATGCTTTTTTTCTATGAGCCATATGAAAGGCACCCCCTATATTCATTTTCAGCAATTTTTTCCTGTACTAAAATGAACTACAAAATCCAGTATACTATTGCTTTAACCATAACTATATACATTTCTCCATTAGTGTAATGCCAGCTTGTTTCATAGTCTTCTGTGACCTGAGCTGCATTAGTTGTTGGAGTCAAAGCAGGAAAAGGCCACAGCCAACCACTTGCCGACTTGGTGGGACTAGAGCATTTAAATGTGACTATAGCAGAGGGAAAGAGTTGTCTGGGTAAAGGAAAATAGAGTCTAGTACACACAGGGCCCATTAGGGTAACCATAGGAACAGATGAGACTGCAAGGTGGTTCATATTATGAGTTCAACTATTATTTAAATTTGTTAATAAAACAAAACCCCAGGAAAGGGATGAACCACATCTTTTACAACCTGTGCTGTTTTAGCACAAATAGGATAAGGATGCCATTTTACTAGATACTGCTTATAAGCAAGTCTTATCTGAAGTTTTAATCGTGTACAGAGCCAACAGAGTAAAACAGACATTTCTGTACTTCAGAGAAGTTCTTGAGCAAATATGCCCTCATTTCCTTTAGATCTGAGTGCTTAGAATTCATACAGAGCCCTAGCATGGGGTGGCTGGATTTCGTCAGAGGTTTCTTTCCTTTAAGGGTTTGTTCCTCCCCTGATGTTCTCTTGTGACTCCCACTGACACTAATGGGGAGTAATGCATGCCTGGAGGACAGCTCCGGGTCCCCCTCAGTGAGAAAGGAGAGAGTGGGTTTGTCAGAAAGGGGTGGAAAAGGAACAGAAGGAAAAGCAAGGCTTTGAAAGCTGTCTAATTATAGCCTGGCATGTTAACTGCTCCACCAGCCAGTGTGCAATACTGAGCATTTGACACAGGACAGCTTTGTTTTTCCAGATTAGAGAGAAGCATTTGAAAGAGAAGTGAACAAGTAGGGAACAGAGCAAAGAGGAAAGCCCACCCTACTGGTAAAAGGTAGGTGCGTGTTGGATTTCCATGGTGTACCGACAGCGATGAAGATGATGCCACAGCACGTGGGCACCACTTTCCCAGGGAGCACTCTTGACTTCCATTAGACTGAGTGAGCAAGGACTGCTTTTAAAGGAGTGCTTATAAAGAAGCCTGAAGAATTGGATCCCCAAGCTGGTTAATCAGTATTGTTACTGCATGTTGAAAGGTCTTTGTCTTTCTCCACAGAGTGACCTAAATAGGAGATTAACATTAACCTCAGAGGCAAGCTAACTCCTACTCAATAATGCATTCACTCATGATTTTTGTTATGGGAGATCCCTATTTTGTCCTCACGTGTGGCTCACTGGGAGAAAGCAGAGTGTCACACATTAAAATAGAAGAAAAACAAAGGAACAATAGTGAGATTTGACAACAAAAAGTTCTGCGGTGCAGTGCACCCAAGTGTTCACACACACGTTCCTACAGTACTACGGTAATCTATTCTTCCAGGTTATGTCTGGGTAGTAATGAAGGCTGCATTGTGTCCTCTTCCAGGTACCCTCTTTCCCAACATATTACATTGTAGACACAATCCCCACATGACAGTGCAGTCAGAAAACCCTGCAGATATGTCTCATCATGTCTTTAAGGAAATAAATAATCCCTCCCCCATCCCTTTCCACAAGACATATAATTTCAGCTTGACTAAAATCCACAACAATTCAAAGAACAGGAGGTTAAAACACCATCTTGAAGTAGATTTCATTTTCACTTTGGTCCTGGTGCTAGACCTCCTTACTGGTTCCTGCCTCAGAGTCACATCCAGACCTGGCCACCTCCTTCTTGTTCTGTTTAACCTCCTCACAGCTGGCCCCAGTTGCAAACTGACCTTCCAAGAGGTCATTCTGGCTACCTGGGGGAGTACATCGAACGTGCAGCAGGGGCTTAAAACCATCCAGCAGGGAGGAACTGGGTAAGGGAGTCATTTAAATGGCTGCATCTACAAGTCAGTCTAATCCCCTGCTTGCAATGACCTAGGAGGAAAAAGGAGACTCATACATCTGACAACATAGCTGTTTGAGCCTGTTTGGCCATAAGCCCAGTGAGAACTTTAAATGGTGCATTAATTTCATCTGTGGAAGCAGGAGAATAAGAAATGTGCACATTACTGTAAAGTTTGCAGCTGAGAGCCCATGTGAGATTGCTGAGTTCACTTGCTTGACCTGGCATAGTCTTGTGTATCTGAACTTGCACAGCAAAACCTGGAAAGGAAAAGTGGACCGTGAATCCTGGGAGAGGTGTCTCATGGAGCAGCAGGGCTCAGGTCTGGGATCAAGTTCTCACACTTTAGAGGGTAGAAACAACCTAATAATACTGCTACTGAACATTTTGCAGCACAGGTTTTAAAACTTTTGGAGTACAAATTTGGTCTGTTCTATTGTAGCTGGAAAGAGACAAAGTCCTGAGCAGTACCTGCAGGCTGCCTAGAGGCATCCATGAGAGACCTCCCAGCCCCATCCCTGTGCTAGCACCACAGAGCTTCTGCCTTCTGCTGCACAGGGAAGGGCTCAGGTGTGAAATTCCCCAAGCATTAGTGTCTGACTGTAGAATCATAGAAGCATTAGGACCTCCAGGATCATCTGGTCCAACCATCACCCTACTACCAATATCACCCACTAGACCATGTCCCTAAGCACCATGCCCAACCTTTCCTTGAACACCCCCAGGGATGGTGACTCCACCACCTCCCTGGGCAACCCATCCCAATGCCTGACCACTCTTTCTGAGAAGAAATATCTCCTAATTTCCAACCTGAACCTCTCCTGGCACAACTTGAGGCGATTCCCTCTAGTCCTATCACTAGTTATCTGTGAGAAGAGGCTGAACCCCAGCTCCCCACATCTTCCTTTCAGGTACCTGTAGAAAGCAATAAGGTCTCCCCTGGGCCTCTTTTTATCCAGACTAAACAACCCAGTTCTCTCAGCCGTTCCTCACAGGACTTGTGTTCCAGGCCCTTCACCAGCTTCATAGGCCTTCCTTAGATACCCTCCCAACACACCACACCACACTCTCCAAATCATTTGAATTGCAGTGATAGAGGAAAAAAAAAAAAAAAAAAAAAAGTGTGCCTGAGGATATTGGTCTTGCAGAGGTGCTGGGAATATGTTCAGAGTTCAAGAGATTAGGGAAGGGTAGGATGGGATGTCAACTGGAATGAATATGGACCCTCTTTTAAAAATAGTTTCATTTGCTTCCTCTATATAATCTTGCCATCTCTAAAATTGACTACAAAATGGATATAAAAATGTAAACTTTATAGACTTGTGAATTTAATTCACATCGAATGTACTGTCTTGATAGTGCTGGAGTATTGGAGCTGTTTATCTACAGAAGAAAGTAGAAATTCCTATCTCTTCTCATATTCTATTGCCCATCAGAGGGCAAGTGGAAAAATGAAAATGTGGGAGTCCATAAAACATTTGGCCTCTTTATTAAAATAAGTGCAGTAAAAAGAGATTATCTCGTTGTTTTTAAGAAGCTGCAAACCAATTGAATCAATTCTACAGACAGATACAACACGAGGTTTTTCTTTGGAGTTCTTATGATTCAGAAGAGATAGCACAGGAAGGAAAGGTTTGGGTGGGAGAAGGCAGGACCCTGAGCGTACTGTTCTGAATTACCTTTGCAATTTCTTACTCCTTCTGCACTTTTGATGCCATGTGTATGTTCCCTTTGCTGTTTGTGACTCCCGTAGAGAAGCCTAACAGTGCCCTGAGCTCCACAACATTGAGATTACTGTGGTGAATATTATCTTTGTCTCCTAAGTGCTGTGCAAAGAGTCACCCATTCTTTGCATGCAGCGATGTGGTTATGGAAATGCTTTATTTCCAGCTGGCAATTTTCTACTTTTATGGCTGGCTCAAAGAATTTCAAGACTGCTGCCTGTCTTGCTTCATGGTAAAATACTGTACACAGAATTTCTACTATCTGCATTAATGGGATGTGCAGGTACTACATGTAAATAGCAGGTGCCAGCCTAAAGACGTCTGCTCTGAAATTTCAAAGAGGTTCTTTTGCAGCTCTGAGGAGGTTTTGAAATCTCCTCTAATGCTTCTTTTTCAGTAAGGAGAGCTATTTCTGCTTCCTCCCATTTACTTCCCCCTACTTTTTCTTTCTGGAGGAGAGAGTAATGGTAGCTGGTTCAGTATGTAGAAACACAAAATATGCCTCACTACTGATGGTGTAGCTTTCTATGTGCTGTTTGTGGCTGGCAGGGGTCAGTCTGCACAGTTTGCAGAGTGTCTTTGCCCAGCAAGGCTTTCCAAAAAGATAAGTTCATTGCATAAAGCTTGGAAATTTGAGAGAGTTCTTAGAACAGATGTCAGAGCAGCTCTTCAAGTATTACTCACCATGAGGGAATAGTCTCCAGGACTTTAAATACTTTAACTTTAAGAATGCCTCTGGACTCTCCTTACTTAAATTTATCAGTGATGTTTTATGCCAAGAGGGCTGTATTTCTCAATCATGTACATTTAATACAATCCAAGGGTCTGATCAGTTTTAACCATTCCCAGGTTCAAACACAGGTTTCTGCTGAGTACTGTGTCCTTACACCTGCCTCTGGTGTTGCAGAAAGGGTGTCCTGTAGAGCCCTTCCTTCCCTTGCTTTCTGCCTGAAGTCTGCACATTCTTGTTTCAGTACTGACCACAGCCCATCACTCTGCCACTTGGGCTTAAAAGAAAACAAATGAACAGGTGGATTATAGCTGATGGTTTGTAATTAAAATAAAGATCAAGACACTTGCCAAGTTAATTGATATACTTCACCCATCATTCAATTTACAGCTACAAATACAACTGATAGCAGCCTCTCACATTGTGGCTGTCTCAGACATGTCTCAGAGCATCTTTGTCCCCTCTTTCCCTTCACAAATGCCAGGATGGGATTCTGCTATTATTCTGGTCTTGGCTGTGCCCTGTGGGTTGCAACACTGATTAAACTGTGTATATGCAGACCTGTTTCTCATTTTTACTCTTTATGAAGGTGAGAACAGCAAATGAATTTGATACTCATATGATGAAAAGTACTTTCAGAAACTAATACTGGGTTGTATGAAAAGGGATGAAGAGAGTAAGATTTTTTTTATTTATTTTTATTTTTATTTATTTTTTTTCTTTAAGGCAAGAAGTCCTTTTTCAAAAGTAGTTATGGGGCAATACAGATTATAAAAATTGGCCTAGTTTCACTGAAGTCAATAAAACTACAGCAGTTAAAAGAGATAGAGATCTGATTCTGTAGAGCCAAGAGGTTGAAGAACAAACATATCTGTTCAAGCAGTTTGTAAAAGACAGATGTAAGTGACTAAATAGGTTACACAGTACATCTTACTAAAGTTGGATTGTTCTTGGTTCATTAACTAATACTGTATTCAAGTAGTTCCATATGATAGGATTTCTACCATTTTCCTCATCATTTCATCGTAATTAAAAATAAAAAATAAAAAATCATAATGTAATCTCCCTGCTCTTCAATCCAGCTACAATTTCTTCCTTATTTCTGCTAGGGCACACTAACGATAAGGAGACCTTGATTTTCATGTGTGATCTTCCATCCCTTCTGATATTTGCTAATTCTCTCTTCTTTGAGAGATTTATTATTATTATTATTATTATACAACAGAGTACTGTCTGGGAAAAGTTGCCTAGTTGCCTAGTTACCCTGGTGACCAGCAGAAGTCATCTTTTAACAACACCAGACCTGGTCTCACTACAGGGTCCTTTCCCACTTCTCCATCAGCAATTTTAAATGCCCCCACTCTAGCATGCTCACTGAACCCTCTTCCACTGTCCCTTCTAAGCTTCATTTGGCATTATTGTTTCCCTGATTTCTTGTCTCCAATACTTCTCCCACATCCCAGATGGTTCTCTGCCATCATCACCTGAATTTCCTCAGGTCAGATTTAATTGTGTTATTGCTTGACTATTCTTCTCATTCTTCCTCAGCAAATACTAAGGCACCTAATCCCACAGCAATAAGAAAAGAAAACAAAACAACTTTGAATGAAGCTTCTTTCCCAAAGCTTAGGGACATGCTTGGTGAAGACTCAGTTCCCTTTTCCAGTTTTATAAACTGCTAGACGTAATCATTATTGTTTCAGAACAAAATCTATTTTGAAGCTACAGAAACTGCTTTCACAGTTTGCCCTGGCTGTTTTTTCCCCTCTCTTCATTACCTGACCCTTCACACCCAGTAGGAGCTGAAGAAGGAGTTGATAATAGGCACCTGAGTGTCAGGAAAACTGTCACTGACTCTTTGCCATATGCTATTCAAAAACCACTGCCAGCCCCTGTCCTCCTTCTCTTCTGTCATTGCTTGTCCTCTCTGGTGTTTACAACACAGGAGTTGATATCAGCTGTAAATGTCACAGGAGTGTCATTGTTAATTCCCTTTTACATCGGAGGCTGCCGTGAAGCAAAACCCAGAAGTAGAGGACAATTCAGAAACTTGAAAAATGTCAAGTTGGCAATGAGTTGGTGACAAAGGTGGGTGAAATGAAGAATAGAGTTAGTATGTACTGGAGGTGGGAACTGGACATCTCCCACCACTTTCCTCATTGCCTACAGGGTCTCTCTTGTCCCATTGGGAATGAAGGTGAAAGATTCTGTATTCCTGGAGACACAGTATGGTAGCGACCTTAGCCAGAGACCAAACAAAGGTGGGCTGGGGACTCAGTCAATCAAAGTACCCCAATTTCTATTTCCTGCAGCTTGGATTATATTTGCCGCAGTCTTAAATGTGAGTGAAAGACAAAAAGCGAGACTCTATTACAGTCTTCATTTATTTTCTAATGTCATCTGTAAATGTTTATCATGTAGCTCAATGCACCCTGTCGAGCCAGAAGAGAAGAGCAAATAAACCAAAAGAAGGTAGCTTTATTAATGTCTTTCTGATCAGAATGATTTTATGGTGGTGAAAA
>CM021765.1:55340884-55460044 GCA_011076525.1 Nettapus auritus | reverse complement strand
GAAAGGAAAGGAAAGGAAAGGAAAGGAAAGGAAAGGAAAATGAAAAACAAGAAAAAAAAGTTATTGCATAAAATGGTTAAGAGGAGTATTTATAAATGGAGAGTGCAAGGAGGAGTAAAAGTGAGGCGATGCTGTGCTCATGAACAAGCATGTAAAGAAATGAAGAGAAACAGTGACTGGGAAAAACAAACCTGGGAAATTTATTTATTTATTATTATTATTATTATTATATGAAAGCTCTCTTCTTCTCTCTTTTTTTTTTTTTTTTTTTTTTTTTTTTTTTTTTTTTCTTTTCAAGACGGTGTGCTTGGCCATTTGACTTAAGTGTGCCTTCCTAGTTAAAACAAAATGAATACTTTGGCTTGTACTTTGTGATACTGTGATTTGACAGATCTGACTGGGACTCAGGAGATCACAGCTTTACTTTCAGCTCTGTCACTGGTCTGCAGGTGACCTGCTCAAAGGCAAGTCATCAATCTTTGTCTCATTTTCCTCCCTTAAAATAGGACTAGTGGGAATAATCTACCTTTTCTTTTTTTAACCTTTATACAGTACCCCTGATAAAACACTGAATTCAGGCTTGTGTGGAAAGGACTAGTGATCCCTGGTCACACATACTTGAATAAATATCTTAGTGTAGATAACTGATAGACACTGAGTGGCTCTGTAAGTCCTAATCAATTATAAGAATGCATTATAACACTCATTGATGTAAGTCCTGTAGACTATAGGATGACTTCAAAAGGATGGCTTCAAGGGCTGTCATTTTTTGCTGCCCTGATCTGTTGAGGTTTGGTGAGCTTCTAGTGTGATGCTATATCTTGGATGAGGCGACAAAACATCAAAACTTCTGTGTAGCACTGAAGTATGGAGTAGTTAGGAGGTGCCTGTACTGGCTTTGACACCAAATGCAGTTTACTTATTTCACCAAGAGCTCTACTTGACCTAATTTCCCCAGCTTTTTCAGCATGAACACTGCTCTGCGCTAATGCCCCTGAAATGTTTCCAATACTTGCACTCAGAGATTTTGTGCATTGTGCAGAGCAGTGCCGCTGGCATTTCCCATGCAAACCAGATGCTCAGTAGCTCTGAATAGTTATATTTACACTGTATTTTCATCCTAGGCTTGAGCCCCGGGCTTTGGCTCCACACACCCTGCTATTTTACCCAGTCTTATCTCAGCTGCAGTGAAGCAGTTCATGAGCCTGGCCTTGCCACCTCTTTTCCCTCTCCCACCCCATGCAGATCCCAGTCTGTTGAAGGACAACTGACTTGAGAGGTTTTTGCTGCTCATGCAAGAGGCAGGGTGCTCAAGCCTAGACTGAGATGGGGAACAGGAGATAAATGGAGTTATGACCATGGCTTACAATGTGGGAGAGCCAACAACAGCTCTGTTTGGCAGCTGTTACATAGGTGGAACTAGTCAAGAAAAGGGCCTTTTCCAGGCAGACTTACTCCCATATGCATATGGACCCCCAAAATATAAACAGAAGGCTGAAGCATGGCTGGGGATGATGTTTTCCTCTCCTTGTACCTTGTGCCTCTACTTCTTTCTCTCATGTGAATGCCATTTCTCTTTGCAATTCCATGCAAGAGCAGCCCACATGCTGGGTATCAAATGGAGATTATATGGATTCACATCTCAGCAATTTATCTTTCGCTGCCTTGTTTGAGACTGAAAGTACCAATCTGCCTTTTAATACCTTGGATACTACTAAATTTGAAGTGACTCTGAGGGATAGCTGCACAGATTCATAAAGCTTTTTACATAGCCTCAACTTCAATATAGATGGATGTCTTTTTTTCTTTATTCCTCCCTGTAAAAATTTTAAAGTACGTAGGTGGACAGCTAGTCAGGCTTTTGGGTTGTCTGGCGAGGATCTGTCACACTCCTCAGAGGCTCAGCAATCGCAGAGAAGTAAATATGATTCGGTATGGATTTTGTACACAGTCTTAAAGCTGTTGGGCAAACAAAAATAAATTCAGGAGTACACATTACCAAGTTTGATTTTCATTTCAGCTGCTGTTATTATGAGAAGCCCTGAGCTAAACAATCCAGCCTCAATATTAGAAGTGGCATTTAATCATCCCATTTGTGCAGTCGCCAAGCAAACATAACGCGACATTCCCTGTCTTAAAAAGTCTTGAAAAAGTGGGCAATGATGATGTGATTGGTGATACCCAACATCAAAATAGGCAAAACGAAACTAAACTTTAGAGCTGGTGAAAGATGGTGACACCAAAACAATGTTCATTTAGAGTCTGAATCACCTACCTAGACACAGACATAAAGTGTCTTGTGTTGACTGCTTCTCTCCCAGTGCTGCAACTGAGGTAGCAGGGCACAAGGGGGAACTGAAACTTCACTACCCTCTTTGACAGCCTGTAGCTGCTGGCTTTAAACAGTCCTAAATCTTGTCACATAAAAATACTTTTTGAAGTGTGCTTGAGAGTGTGAAGAAAATAAACTTTATATATATATATATTTCTTCCTGGCTCTTTCCCAGTCGTAATTATAGGGACTGGGTGTATATGCAGGTACACAGCCACATGCTGTCCCTTTAAAATGGAAGAATAAAAAGTCTGGGAAGGTCTCCCAATGCATGGAAAGGAAAGGAAAGGAAAGGAAAGGAAAGGAAAGGAAAGGAAAGGAAAGGAAAGGAAAGGAAAGGAAAGGAAAGGAAAGGAAAGGAAAGGAAAGGAAAGGAAAGGAAAGGAAAGGAAAGGAACGTAAAGGAAAGGAGATGAAAGGAAAGGAAAGGAACGGAAAGGAAAGGAAAGGAAAGGAAAGGAAAGGAAAGGAAAGGAAAGGAAAGGAAAGGAAATAACAGCAGGGCTATGTTGTCTTCATTGCTTGTAGTCTGGACTCCAGTGTAATAGGTGCTGGAGCAACTACTAAGGGATCAATCACAACTCTGTTTATTTTGTACTGGGCGGTTTTGGGGGCTCAGATAGATGGGACAGAGGCTGACCTAACCTGATCCCAGATCCCTGGATTTCTTCAGCTGAAAGAGATCAGACTCCAGCCCTGGGATGCTGTCAGGACCAGGGACCCTGAAGGTGAGCAGTGTCTCTCCAAGCTTTACCAGTCTGTCTCTGCTTGTTGTCCCTCCCTCCAAGCAGGTAGCCCTTCACCTCTGGGGCATGGACTGAAGCCTGACCTGGACAGAGATGGATTTAGGCATGTGCTCAGTGCTTTCCCTAATTAGAGCTGGAACAGCTAACAGATCATGCTGCATCAAGAAATAATACCTGAAAAAAGCTAATCCCTCGATCCCTAATTATTGCTGTTCCAGTGGGAACCTCTCCAGCGATTTTGGCTGAGTTTGCTGACCCTCAGAAACACAACTAATTAGCAGATATCTATCAGCAATTAGACTCTCTGGAACATTTTTCTGATCCCTTTACACAGGTGGGCCACATCCATTACTGTTCAGGGAAGATTTTCCAAATTTCTCCCATGGTCACAGCCAGGAATTGAACAGCTTCAGTTGCACAGTTACTACAGTGAATCTGCCCCAAAAGTTTAGGCACTTAACTGGGCCACTGAAGTTGTCCAAGGCTTTTTTTTTTTTTTTTTTTTTTTTCTTTCCCTCCAAAGGATAGAATTAGATTAAATCCCCAGATCATAGTTTGGATATAAGTGGACTGGACCAGAGAAAGCAGAGAGTGCAGCAACACTCCTGACTGCAGAACACACCAGTTCTTCTGCATCTGCCAATACATGATTTTTAGGGGATAAATCTGGTCCCATCAGTAGATTAGCTCTGAGCTGCAGACATATTACAATTCTCTGAGGCCACTGCTGTGTAGATTTCCTTTCCTGAGGCTGTTTAATAGAGCCTTCATTACAGGAGGAGGTGATACAGGGCCATGTAATTTTAAAAGAGAACAAAGCTTGTTGTAGAGGTGTGAGCAGAATTCTGGCAGCTATCCTTAGTCAGGCTGATTAGATAACATTTATCAGACAGACTTCGTTAGAAAAAAAAAAAAAAGTATTTTTATTAAACTCATTGTTTATTTATTTATTTATTTATTTATTTTAAATCATTACAAGATCTATGGAATTCCTGTAGAAGAAAATATTTTAAAAACAAAAAGGTATTTAGGATCCCGTTTAAAAAAAAAAAAAAAATCAGTTTGAAACTTGAAAATTATATCTGTACTACCCTTCTGTGCATTTGCCATATTTCTGTTTTGATTGTGTATGCATTCTTTCATGAAATCACTGTTGACATGTTCTTATTTTAATCTTAGTACAATAAAGCAATCTGGTAGATATCAATTAAACCAGGAGTCAGTCTGATTCACAAAAAGAGATAAGACATTCTAATTAGCTCAGTGTAGTAATTGCCCTTAGTCACTTAAAAAGTAACTGGCAAACATCACGGTATTTCAATGACCGGTTGGTGTCATACTCTAATATACCAATAAATAAATACACCAATAAATAAATATAAATATATACTAATAAACTGTTTCTAGGAACAGTTGTTATATGGTGCTAGTAATATCAAACAATAAGAATGCCTACATGAAATTTGGAATTATTTTTGAAAGTCAGATAAGAAATACTGAAAGGTTAAAAAATATCCAAATAAATTCTCCTTGGAAGTCTAATATTTTTTCATCTTTTGGACTTAATTCTACTTCCAGATTTCAAATTGAGGGTGCAGGTCAGTGACTTCCAATAAATCTAGCTGTGACGGGTTAAAACTATGCAGCTCCAGCTGTCTTATCCTCTCCATTTCCCTGCCCCCTCTCCCCAAACACATTACTGTTAGTTTTAAATAAAGGTGCTAGACTTCAAAAAGAGGGGGATGGGGCAGGAACTCACCTTTCACCCTATCCCCAGTCTGCTGCAGAAACAGTGACCTACAGTATTGAAAGGTAGCACATAGCTGGGGGAAGGAATTGTTTTAGCTGGTCCTGGATGCTCCTTTGCCTGCATCTGGAAGTCTGCATCTTATAGCCAGCAGCATCTGCAGGCAAATCTCATCCTGTCTTTGTCTTAATTTCCCCTTTTGTAAAGAATGTAAGTAATAATGCAGCTACCTACCTCAGAGGAGTGCAGGAATTAATTAATGTTAGTAAAGTGCTTTGAAGATAAGATCTAAGTATTATTATTAATAATTTACCTACGATTTGCTCTGTGCTTTAAAAGACAGAAATAATTTACCATGAAGTGATGTGATACTACCTAGGGCTATATTAAGGTCTTGAATGGATGTGAAGGGCTTACATTGCCATTAATGTAAACTACTATGTAGAGGTGCCAAAAGGCAGAACTGGGCTTTATGTGAATACCCAGTCAGGGCCTTTTATGTCATACATAATTTGTATTTATAGGATACAAGGATCTGATGAATTCTAAGTTATCCATTTCCTGGAATATGTACAGAGGGGCAGACTTTTAAAGGACAGTATCTTTAAGAATGGTAAAAATTAATTCATAATGTGTATTGAAAGATAACAGACTGGAAAGTTTATTAGTGTGAGGGGCAACACACTTGAAGTTTCCTTTGCCTTCTTCAGACTAACCCCTTTGCCTAATCTATCTCCCACTGTGTATCACATTCATTATTCTAACAAGACACTAAACATCAGTATCCTCAGAAACATTTGCCTTGCCACAAAAGGCTTACAGTTCAAGCTAACCATATTCAGTGCTGCAAAGTCAACAGACCCAACAACAGAAGTGGAGAGACTAATAGATCCATGACAGCTTCTCCTGTCAGAGAGAAGAGAGACATGGTCACCTGGCATCCTTGGTTTGTAGGCAAGAAAGTGAGGTGGCATCTGCAACTTCCTAGTGCTTCCTGCAGCTGAAGAGTGGAGGGAAGGGATGCTCACAAGAAGAGACCTGCACAGCTCACTTACCTCTGCTCACCTATGGCCCATTCTGCAATTGCTTGTCACGGAGTCAACTTTCCTTTTGAGTGATAAATGAAAATAAGCCACCAGAAACACTTAGTGAATTTCTCTTTTAAACCTTTTCCAAGGATTGACACACATTTTACTTCCATAATTTATGAAGACAGAGCCCAAAGGTATCAAAGGGGAAAGAAATATATTTGTCTGAATAAAGGATTATTGGCATCCACCACAGCAATGAGAGGAAACAGGCTGACTCTGGTGTCAACAGAGAATATTTTCACTCCTGGTCTGAAGGCCAAGCTCTGGGGGAATATTATGCATGGAGCATAGCAAGCAGCTTGAGAAAGACTTAATATTTTTAATAGCTGATAAGCTTTGATCAAGATTTTATCATATTTAGGACATAACATCTTACTGCAGCCATATCAAATTTGTATCTCCAAGGTCAGCAAAAGGTAATACTAATGAGGATGAAATAAATGACGGGGATGATGAACTCTAGCTGCTGAAGAGAAGGTGAGAACATAAATTATTTGCCTGTGAGCAAGTCACCAAAGAGGGAAGTGTCAGTGTCAGCATAACAGATTAGATAGTCCTCAGAGGATCATGCTGAAGAGTTGAAATGGACACCTCAAGGTACCATGATGTGAAACACATATCTCCAGTCTTTGGTGACATCAGGGACCTGATTTTTGCCAGCCTGGAGACAGTGATGCAGTTATTCTCTTTCATTCTTTGCATTACAAGTCAATGCAGTGGGAAAACTTTCTCTTTTTGTTATCTGCAGCCTTGTATATCTGAGCTAATGATTCATGATGGAGGATTTAGGTCAAGCTAAGCAGATTTGGCTTAAGGACCTGACCAAGACAGGCAGCATTCATAAACTGTGTCTTCTCCAACATTCAATAGTGGTAGCACAAGTCCCTCTGTTATAGAAGTACAGCTTATGTGATAGGAGAGAACAAAGAAGTATCATGTCTTCTCTTAAAATAAGAACAGTATTATTGCTGTTTCACATAGGCATTAGCTAACATTTACAGGGATTAAGAAGCAGGTTTTCCACAGAGGAATTAAAAATTGTCATTTTGACATGCTTCTTAGAGCCTTCAAAGCTCACCTTTAGGATGTGCTCACATCAAAGTGCTCCAGAGAAAGTTAATTTGCAATTAACAATACTATGTTTGTAAATGTTGTTTATGCAGTTCCAGTTTTATCCACGAGAAAGCAGTGGTGCTCATAATTAATCCACTAGTCGTTTGGCTACCCCTGAGAAAATATTCTCCAAACCAGAATTTCCCCAAAACACCAAGAAATAGAACTGCAAGAGTCAAGTCTTCTACTTCCACGCAGTTCAGGATAAGGATGAAAAACCGGGTTAACCCAGGAAAATACTCAGCTAATGACATTAAGAAATCAGTTCCTCTTTTTGCTGTGTTCCACTTCTGTGTAGATATTAAAAAATCATTAGGAAAAATGAGTTGGAAACTTGGTCATAAAAGATCATAAAATATCAAATGCACATTTTAATTCCTCATCTGCACAAGGACTCAACCACTGGCTTTTGGCTCTATCTCCTTCTCTGACTGTGACCTAAAAAAAATACCCTGTGCTTACCTACCCTTCCTGATAAAATTTTCATAGCAACACTGATGCTTTTACAAAACAAACTTCTGTTTCTGCAAATAAATCTTCCTTCTGCAAATTTTTTTTTTTTTTTTTTTTTTTTTAAAAAAAACATTTGAGATAGCTTGAACTGTAGAACTTGTTGCAGAAAATGATCCAGCCTCATTTATTTGTCACCAGTGATCATAACTTTTCATCTCACTCAATAGTTACCAGCCTTTGAGATGGACAAATTACCACTGTATTTTGCTGAGTTGGTGCTAGATATATCCTTAATGGTCAGAGTTACCACAGATGTCAACTGTCTTTGTTGCTTCTCAGACCCACATGCAGCCTCTTGGTGAAGTGATCATAAAGACTCAAGAGTCCTCAGGATGCAGGTATATCTTCTGTTGTTGACATTTACAACTGCACTACTATTATTTAGGAGGCCTACTACTCAGGTCGAGCATAACCTTTATTTCAAACAGCTCTTTGCATGTTGGGTCAGGTAATGCAGGTACTAGCGCAAAAAAAGAGATGATGTTGACTTTGTAACCAGCTATATGTAGTAGCAGCAGTTGATGAAGTTCAAAATACACAGCCATGATCAACCAGTTCATCTGACAGTTTAGGCATATTCTTAGATGCCTCTTGAGGTACTAATCTGCCATATAGTGACATTCATAACTTGTTATCCATAATTCCTTCCTGGGTAGCAGAATCTGTACAGTCCTCATGGTCTATGAACCAGCTTTAGTTAGTCATACTTCACCGTGTTTCAGTTGGATCTCAGCCATCTTACATGCTGAACTCTTAGATACAGAGACTGCTGTCAGCCCCTCAAATTGCTCTCCAACCTTTCCAGTGAATTCCCATTGTCAATTGAATCAACTGTCCTCTGGTATTATCTTCAGTGTAATGGACCCAGTATGCTTAGAGTACATATATATCAGGCAATGGAGCACAGTGCAGAAATTCCTGACTCAGCAAAGAGCAGTAAGTCTCTACATGGTAGTATGTGGCCTACTTCTTCTTAAATGATAAAGTAGATGTGGCAGTGAAGGCCAAAGCTTAGATAGAGCTGAGAAAAAGAAGAATTAAGGCATCAGAATGAAAAATCTGTTACCCTGGCCCAAGCTGCAAAGTCTGAAGGGTGGGATTTTTTTATTATTATTATTTTTTTTTTTACAAGAGAAAGTGACAGCAAATATAAAACCGCATTCAGACCCAGAAGGACATTCTGAAGCTTCTCTCTCTCTCTCTCTCTCAAAGCTCTGCTAATATTTCTGTTGTGTTGAATCTGATTTGTAATTTACTTCCATTATAAACTTTTACTGTCAGCCCTATGTTCAAACTCAGTTTCTCAAATGGTTCATTATGTCTCATTTTTTGTTATATTGAAGTATTTGCTGTCAGAGACTTAACTTGGGTTGTCACTACATGATTTGTATTCATGGCAGCTGTCTCAGAGGATATCTGGAATAATCAACCTCATGCACACAGTGATATGGGCTAGGCTGGAATTCTCATGTTGCCCCTGGATCCAGTGTTTCTTAGGGGC
The DNA here is from genome assembly GCA_011076525.1 of Nettapus auritus. Lineage (NCBI taxonomy): Eukaryota > Metazoa > Chordata > Aves > Anseriformes > Anatidae > Nettapus > Nettapus auritus. The sequence goes on along the minus strand of CM021765.1, from coordinate 55,451,001 downwards.
TACTGGCATGGGATGGAATAGAAATAACAAAGCCTTTCGTGTTTCTGTTTTACTGGGTCTGTACTGGGACTGTGGGTTGTTCTGAATATGCTTTTGTAGGTGTAGATATTTTCTCCAGATACATTGAAGAATTGTAAATGGAACTTCCATTACAGAACAAACATGTTTCTGCATAATTCAGATGACACTGTAACATCTTTCAAGCAAGGCAACACTCTGGGGAGTGCTCAGGTTACACATGTTCAGTTCTCATTCTGTTGATTTTCATATAAGGGTAGCTTTTCAGTAATTAGGGTAAAATACTCTCTAGACACATCTGAGCTGTCTGCTATTGTTAACTGAACTTGTGGAAACGAGCCTTGCTTAAGCTGTAATAACACTACATTTGTGTTAACAGCACAGTGACATCAAATAAAAAGAAAATAAGATAAAATAAAATAAGCCTATAACTAGAAAGCCCATGGCTTTTTTCCTAATTCATGCAATTGAAATAAATAGTGTTGTGCTGTGACAAAACTGAATGCAAAACAGTATCATTGCAGGACACACAATGAGTCAGTTGTTGGAAAAATAGCTGTGGGTTCTGAAAGGAATTCTACATCTTCTTTAAACAGATTATTATGATTATTGTTATTATTATTGTGGGATTGTATCTTCCTGAAAACAATCACTGACATGTTGGAGACTTCTACACAAGAGAGGCTCTGGGAGCTTGTATCTTGTATTGTTTAGTTACATAGCATTACTGGCAGGTAAAGCTCTACAAAGAAATGAGATGTCAGGGTTTTGAGGCTGGTTTGGGTGCTATTTTCATTTTAAATGTAGAATGTAAAGACAAAGGTTTTCAAATTCTTGAGGAAAGTGAGTGGATCACAAATCAGAATGACACCACTTCCACTGGAATCTGGCTTTTGCTTGGGAGAAGTAACAAGAAGTCCTTCATAGCCCCTGTTGAATAAGGAACCTCAGAGTTTGGACACTGACAGTTTCATGGCTAAGGTTTCCCTGTTCCTTGTCAACATCACCGCTGAGCTGCAAAGCAGTCAGCAACCCAGCAGACCTAAATCCTGGAAGCCTTGAAAGCCCAAATGCCTTGCCACAGCTAGGAGCTAGGGACCTGGAGGCTTCACAACTTGAGAGCTGAGGATCTGACATGGTTTCAGCCCTTCATGCCTCATCAGTGTGCCAGGCACCCAAACTGTTGAGCAGAGGTGAGCCTGAAATGTGTGTTTTTTTAATGGGCAGCTGGTAAGGTGAGCTGGTAGAAAGCCAGGCAAAGTTTTCAGGCACGTTTTGAAGCCTATCAGCTGTTCCGTAACAGCTTCATTGCAATTAAACTGTCTCAAAGAATAACTTTGTTTTTGATGAACAGGCAGTTCTTCTGCAGGAAGGAAAAAGCAAACTAAGCAGGGAATTTCCAATAAGCAACAATAATAGGCTCATTGCTCACTGACTGTGGCACTTGAAGTAAGTATTTCCCAGTGGTGGCAATGAGAGAATGAGTCTGTCTACTGGTAGGTAATAGGTAATCCCACCCACAAGTTACTGATAGGTGCCTTAGAAGTATGCTGTGGTGGTGCTTTGGTATCAGTGCAGCCAGGGTTGCAGGTAACTGATTTGTAATAATGATGTAGTACACAAAAGTGACTGTGCTGATCTCACAAATTACAGCTGCTGAAAAGTAGTCCACTCATCCCTATCCGTGCTCTTCCTTTGTGCCACCTTAATCTCTCCTGCAAGCCATCAACAAGCTCATTCACCTCACCAAACTGACAAAAGGATGGCGACTTTCTCTTTTTCTCAATTAATTTTCTGCCACCATTAGGTGAATTTCAGCTGCAGTTGGAAGCTTGAATAAGGGACAAAGGGAAGAGCAGGAAAGGGGACAGCAAAGCATTTTTTTTCTAGTGCCCTTTCTCAGGGCCAGTAAGTCCTCTGAGGCACAGCTCCTGTGGCCACTCATGCATATGTAGTCTGTGTGCCAACAACCTGTACTTTAACAGGAATTTCTAAATGTATCTTCATGTTTTCTCTTTGAAATGGATTTTTGCTTGCCCGTTGTTCTCAGTGTACTGTAATTGCTATGCTTGTCCTCATAATTCTTGGAAAAGTCTTTGGGATAGACATTAGACAGGTCTGTAATACAGAGGTTACATACAGGTCCTATTTTCACAGGGCTCAGTTTTATTTGTTGGTTCTCCTGGGGTACCTTTGTTGACTCTGGTAGAATCACTCTGTTATAAAAGGTAGACAAACAGCACACAATAGCGATATCCTATTGCAGCCTGCTGATGGTAACAAGAGGTATGTCCGTAGCAAAGCATCAGATATGAGAGGACCATTGACCCAGGAAACACATGAATTGCAGCATTTTTCTTGTTAGTCTCATATTCCAGCACACAGATAACTTAGTGTATCCCAGCTCAGGTGGTAGGATTCAACTTCCCCCAACTAACAGAAACCTCGAGTAAACCTGAGCTGTCTTCTTAGATCAAGAGCAAACCAGAGCCCTTATTATTTTTGTCTTTTCTTTTTTTTGTGTGTTGTGTGTGTGACCATGAGACTGAATATGTCAACAGTGACATAGGTCCAGAGCTGGAAAAAGTTTTGTTTGTTAAATCAGTCTCTCTTTGATATCTATTTGATTGAGTTTGGGACAGTAGCTCTTAGACCCTGCATGCATGCACTTGTATCCACAAGAGTTAATATTTTTAAGTATATGAGTTCATTCTATAGGATGCACCAAAGGTCAATTACACAATGTACCCTCTATTGTTAAATACAACAATCTGTAATCATTCATATACTAGGTACTTTATGCTTTGAGAGTAAAACGAATACACAGGGCTCCCTCCCATCCAACCCTCCACTAACCCACTTAAAAAAAGTCAATAGACAGTCATTCACAGTTTTTTTTAGAGGCAGTATTTTAGAAAAACAAAACAAAACAAAACAAAAAACACAAAACAAACAAACAAACAAAAAAAAAAAACATGGAAGGAGATATGCATCACTGTGTGTCTGAGAAAGAGGGAACCCAGAGCTTTGGACCTACACCTGGGTTGCTGAATGGGATTTGGGTTTGGTTGCTGCTCTCCAGGGATGCTCTGTGACACAGCAGGAAAGAAGGGATCTGCTCCTGCATCATAGAGTCATGGAATCATTGAATAGTTTGGGTTGGAAGGGGCTTTAAAGATCATATAATTCATGGGCAGGTACACCTCCAACAAGACCAGGTAGCTCAAAGCCCCATCCAACCTGGCCTTGAACACTTTCAGGGACAGGGCATCTGCAACTTTTCTAGGAAACCTGTTCCAGTGCTTTACCACCCTCCGAGTGAAGAATTTCTTCCTAATGTCTAATCTAAATCTACCTTTTTTTTTTAGTTTAAAACTATTATTCTTTGTCCTATTACTGCACTCCCTGACCAAGAGTCCCTCCCCAGCTTTCCTGTAGGCCTCCTTTAGGTACTGGCAGGCTGCTATAAGGTCTCCCTGGAGCCTTCTCTTCTCCAAGCTGAACAACCCCAACTCCCACACGCTCTCAGAGGCTGAGCAAAAACCTCATTTGAACAAAAGATGCCTGAGAAAGAAGCTGCTGTGTGCTGCTTGGATACCACTGAATACATCTTAAAAATAGAGGGGGATCACAGAATCACAGAGTGGTTGATGTTGGAATGGACCTTTGGAAGTCTTCTGGTCCAAACCAGCAGAGCCACCCAGAACAGGTTGCCCAGGACCATGTCCAGGCAGCTTTTGAAGATCTCAAAGGAGGGAGAGTCCACAGCCTCTCTGGGCAGCCCGTGCCAGTGCTCTGTTACGCCCACAGTAGAGAAGTGCTCCCTGATGTTCAGATAGAACATCCTGTTTTCCCATTTGTGCCCACTGCCTCTTGTCCTGGCACTGGCCACCACCGAGAGGAGCCTGGCTCTGTCCTCTCTGCACCTTCCCTTCAGGTATTTGTACACATTGATGAGACCTTCTCTTCTCCAAGCTGAACAGTCCCAGCTCTCTCAACCTTCCCTCAGAGGAGAGGTGCTCCCCCATCTCTTGATCATCTTTGTGGCCCTTTGTGGGAATATCCCCAGTATGTCCAGGTCTCTCTCGTATCAAGGGGCCCAGAACTGGGCTCAGTACTCTAGGTATGGCCTCAACAGTGCTGCGTAAAAGAGAAGTATCACCTCCCTCTACTTGCTGGAAATGCCTGTCAAATGACAGAACAGTGACAACTTTGGGGCAAACTACTGTTTTCATCACACCCTAGCTACTTAGAAGGTCCTGTTAAGTATGAATCCCAGCTTTCATACAAAAAAAAAAAAAAACAGGAACAACAACAACAACAACAACAAATATCACTTTTGCTGAGATAAATGCTATAAAAGAAATCTGAAGAGCTCAAGAACCAGGTAGTAAAATAAATGAGTGAAAATAAGAAATTATTTTCCCCTTTAAAAAATCCCAGGACATTTTAAATTCAACCCATGATTCTGGGGCTTCCCGAGTCTCTAGATTGCTTGGGTTTGGCAATATCAACTTCATGACAATGCAATAAACATTTTTCTTGATGGCATATGAAATCACACCTGGATTCTCACTCTTGCTCAAATTCCTTCCTAAAACAATTTTCAGTATGGTTGGATTATTATCATTCCAAGCAGCAGGAAAAGGAGGTGTGGGGGTTTTTGTTTGTTTATTTTTCTTTTTTCCTTTTTTTTCCCCACAAAATACATCACCAAGAAAACTTGCTCTCCACTTTAGAAATCTATAATAACTATTTTTTTGGAGTGCACAGGTGAATTTTTACTAATTCCTGAAATCTCAGGAGAACAGTGAATTTTATGCTAAATTTATTCATAGAGTAGAAGCACCTTTTTATAAAGTGCATAATAATTCTGATTTGTATGTTTAGATAATACATTCTGCTCAGGCTTGTAAATGAAAAGGCAGGCTCTACTCTTATATCTCTAGGGAGGACCTCCTACATTTATTTTATTTTATTTATTTTTGTTAGGGATAGGGAGAAAATGGGTTATCAATTTGTAGAGCAGTTCTAAAACAGAAAAAGAAATCCATTGCCTTTTGCTTGATGTAGCTATAAGGCTGTTCAGGTTTGTTTATTTGTTTTCTTTCTTTGTTTTTAAACCCCAGACAGATAAGGAATGCTTATTTCCTGTACAGACTTGAAATCTAGTGTAATACTTTTTTTTTTTTTTTTTTTTTTTTTTTTACTTACCACAGGCATTCCTAAGTTTTGGCAGTAACAGAGGCCATTTTGCTGTGACATGATGAGTAATGTTGGCAAAAGAGAAGGTTCAGCATCCCAGACTGCTGGCCTGCCTGCTTCTCTATCTGGATCACTCATAGAATAAAACAACATTTCATGTCCTAAAAGACTGTGTTTTGCTGTAGCACTTTCACGTTAACAAGGATGACTGGAAACACGTCAGCATTTTTAGAGCACCTCATGCCTCCAAATTTCAAGGTGTTTTGCAGGGACAGGGCCTAAAGAGCAAATGCATGAAAGGACTCATTAGGACTCTATGATTCTATGATTCATGCTCTTGCTACCTCTCATTTTCTTCTGTTGCACAACACAGCCGGTACTGACATCCCTCCTGAAGTGCTTTGAGAACTGAGGGAACACATTAGCATGAGAGGGATATCATTCTGATAGAAATAACTGCAAGGAGAAAAGTCCTGCCCCAGCGTGTCTATAGCCTCAGGCTCCAATCACACAAGGCATTAAGCGTGCACTGCACTTTGCGCTCTGTGAGCGGTTCAGCAGACTTCAGTGGGACTAACCAGAGTGCCTAAAGTTAAATACATACAGGTAAGTCTTTGACAAGTCATAGGCCAAGTGCTACAGCCTTGTGAAATTCCCTTTGCAGGTGGATTTCTGGATCTGTGGAGAGCTCTTCTGAAATGAGCATCGCTCCTGATACCAGGCTGTAACTAATGACAAAAAGACAGAGCAGAGCTGAACAGAAAAATTGCAAATGAGAGTGGAGGCAGGAGTGACGCACATGGGAACATCTCCAATGGCTGGCAGGAAAGGAAGGGTGGCAAGTATCCCCTGTGGGATGGCTGAAGGACTGTAGGCATCACTGGGCACATCTACGCACCCAGACACAGAGAGGCTGAGCTGGCTGTGGCCAAAGGGTTGGATGCAGGTTCTCTCCAGCTTGGAAACAACATAGCTGCATTAACAAGCTTGACCTGTTATAATCCTGAATACACACATACATCTAACTCTACAGATCTAGCCTCTACACAGCTGTTGGCTGTGACATAGGGGAGCAGCCTAGAGTAGTGGCAGAGATTTGGATGCCAAGTCCCCTTTCCAAGCATTCCTCTATGGGAGGCAATCCACTTGCAGCTTTGCTGAACATCTCCCATTCACACTGTCCCCTGTTGGACATCTGTCTGGGCTGTGTTCCTATTTCCTGTGTGTGATCCAAAAGAACATGAGCCTGCACATTATTATGTTTTTGTTTTGTTTTGTTTTGTTTTGTTTTGTTTTTAACAATTCCCTTCATGGTCTGTGGGGATGAACATTTTTTTCTAAATGTTTTAGAGGGGCAACATTATATCTAGGATAACCTTTCTTCCTATAGAGGTCCTAGTTTTAAAGCCCTGAGGACCTCAATCCAGATCCACATTTACTCAGGTAGATAAACTGAACACAGTGCAATATTAACGTACATGAGCTTTCCAGGGGAATCTTTAGCAGTAATCAGATTCTCCTTTAAAATCATTCTTCTTATACCTGTGTCTCACTTTTAAACTCAGTTAAATCCCACAGATGGTTGTCATTATTGCAAAGGAAAACAATATCCCTATTAAAAATCCCTCCCATAGATGTGACCTTTAGTTTGGCCCATTTCTCCACAGGGGACTGAACAGTGTGAGTTACCAGTGGTCCTTAATGTGATATGGGCTGCTTTAGGCACAAGGCTCAGCACATGTGACTAGTCTTCCCCTGCTGCATGGAGAACACAAATTCAGAGCAGCAGAAGAACTCCTGACATGGCAATGGGTGAAGATAATCAACAGCAAAGTAATAGTTTTTCTGAGCCGTTTTTCCACCATTTTGACAATGAAGCTAAAAGAAGATGAATACCAATAGGTATGGGAGAGGCAAAAAGAGATGGAATCAAGTGGAGAAGAAAGAAGAAAATGCAGGGAAAATGGGAAGGACAAATGAGCATGTGTACCACAGGGGCCTGAAGGGGATTTGTGTCTTTCTGGAGAGGTGGTTTTCAGCTAGTCTTTTTCAAATCTCTGCTGTTTGGAAACTATCTCACAAGCATTTAAACAAAGGTGTGGAGGAAATGCAGATTAATTTTTTTTTTTTTTTTTTTAATACAGTTTGTACCAGAGAATAGCGAGGGATCCATAAGCCAAATAGTTTAAAACTGTGGCCCTAGACATTGGGCATGTGAACATTTCTCTTGTTGGCCGTGCAGCTGTAACAGTGATAAATGAGAAATGGAAAGAAACAGGCAGGTCCATAAGAATGCAGATTATCTCTGACAGGGAAGAGGCAATGTACTGGCAACTCAGTAGCAGCCAAAGTAAATGACAGATAGAAAAAAAAGAGAGAAAATAGGTCTTAAAGGAGGGAAAAATAGCTCAGCACAATCATTTTTCTTGATCTGTAGCTTTCATAATGGTGCAGTAAGCAACACAGCCATGTCTGAGCACCTAGAAAGAGTTCAATAACGAGATGGCCCCAGCCCTAGCAGCGGGCAAGAGCTGGGGATGGCAGGGTGATCATTTGTCGGCACCTGGAGCCCAGATCAATGCGCGCCACACAGGGTGAACAGCAGAGTGATGGAAGGATGGGAACCTTAATTGGAGCTCACGGCACAGTGAAATACCCTTGCTAGATTTATGAGCCTTTCCTGTTACCGTTAAAAGTCTGAACAGTGAAAATTTGTATTCCCTCCTCTTTCTGTACCTGTGGAAGAAGAGGGGAGACCCACAGAATGTCCTCTCTGAGGTGGCCCCCAGTCCCTCCTGTCCCTTTCTGAGATCAAACCTTTAGTGTATGAGACATTGGTAACACTGGTGCAGTAAAGCATCTCCTGAGTATTTATTTCTGCTGCTGCTGAGTTGTAATTTAAATACAAACTTCAGCTTCTTTTCAGGCTCTTGAACTGCCACACTCTTGCTCTTACCCCCACAGCTCAAGGAGCAATTTCACAGTCTTAACTATATGTCATCATTACTGCTGTTTTAATGTGCTATTGCTAATCTGCATCCTGATTCCCTTACCTTCAAGAGCTGTTCCCTTTTATCCCTTCAAATTTAATAGAAGACAAGAGCTGTTCCCTTTTATCTCTTATTTTCTTGTTTTTTTTTTCTCTTTTCATTTTTTTTTTTTTTTCCATAAAGAGAAAGGCAGACAGAAAGTGAAGAAATAAATACAAATACCAAAACAGCTCCAGATGAAAGGCAGTAAAATGACTGCCTGCTGCTCCCTCTTGAACTGTCTGGCAGCAACTGAGTCACTCTTGGGATACTGGTGTAGGGGAGTGACTGCCCCTCTGGATCCTTTTAACTCCTTTGGGTTTGGCCAGGAGACACATCAACAACTGCAGGAGGTTCAGAGACAGAAAGAGGTGATGCAGAGATGTCCCCTGAACTTCCAGAGGATTACAGCAGGCCCGAATAACTCCTGTCTTACCCTCCCTGACCTGAAAGGGCTGGATCTGCCACGTTAAGACTAAGGAAGTCTCATCTGTTTTTGTCCTTATCATCTTGGTTCTGGTACACCTATGCCAGAAGCAGCTATCTCTTGCAGGGCAGTATGAAGGAACAGCAGTGGCAGATTTGAGGACAGAATGGAAAAGCTACGTTTTCACATCTCCTGAATTGCCCTGATCCACCCAGTACATCCTGTAAGTGCTTGTGACGGGAGTGTCCCTTCTTGGAAAAATACGCCAGGTCTGAGATGTGAGTGATAAGGCTCACTATGCCTGTAAATGTTCACAAAGCTCCCAGAAAAGCATTTGGGTTTCCAATCTGCCTGGTCAGGCCTGCTCCAGCCCTGCTTTTCCTGTTGGCTATGGGGAGGCCATGCAGCTATAAGGAGTTAACCAGTGGACCATGATCCCACAGGGTTTCACAAGGTCTCTTTCCCACTTCCCGGGGAGAGCTCAGAGCAGTCAGGCTGCAGATTCAACATGCAGAAGAAACCATATGTCAGGCTGGACTTGAAGGTTTTTAAGGGGCTGTCTCCCCCTTTCACATTTTCAGGTCCCACGGGGTGCTGAGACAAGGGTAGCTATGCACCCACTGCTCTCCGCTCTCACCAGACCTGTCCTTCTGCGCTAACACCAGCAGTAGCTATGTTAGCCAGATCTACACAGTGCTGCCCTTTCCCTGCCAGCACGGATTTCACTCTCCTGCTGTTTGGGCTGCCTGTGCCTCTCTCTGCAGCACTGGGAGAACGCGTGATTTCTCATGCGCATCATGCGCCTCTGCTCCAGAGCTGGCTTGGAGGCCAAGGAGGCAAATGCTCTATGCAAATTATGTGCTCGTGAATGCCAGAGGGTGCAAATTAAACAAAGCAAAACAGCTCTTTGCTGAACGCGAGTTCTCTGAGGTGCAGGACTCCCTTATGGCAGAGCAGTAGGGCAGCTGCCTAAGACCCTGGGCCGCATTGCTGCCTGCAGGTCAAAGCAGGCAGGAGTCAGAGGCAGTGAGAGACACCCCTGCCTTTGAATGGCATCCTCCCTGCCTGTGGCAGGCCTCCTTGCTGAGTCCTGCCTTCACGCTGATGAAACAGAGCCCTGTTTAAGAGCGCAGCTGGGGCTTCTGCATCACCAGGGCTTCTGCATGAGCACAAATATTCCTTTGACATTATGTCTGCATCAAGTGAACTGGCGACAGAACTGCTGTTTTCTCCAATTTCAGTGAAACATGTGAGTCCCTTCATTTTGGACTTTGAGTCCTTGCCACAGAAGCAGCCTTGCTCCCCAGCCCCAAGCCTTGCCATCCCCTTTCTCTTCTCCCCCAGTGTGGACATAGTTGCCCCCTTCCCATCCCAAGCCCTCTGGGCTTGTGTCTCCTCTCTTGCATTTTCTCATATCAATCCCAGTGCCTTTGCACAGCATCACCCGTTATCCTTTTTTTTTTTTTTTTTTTTTTTTTTTACAAAAAAATATTTATTAAGAGGAAGGCTTTTTTTACCAATTTAAAAAAAAAAAAAAACCAATAATAAAAAAACATTTTTTTTTATTTTTTTTTTTTTTTTTTTTTTTTTTTTTTTTTTTTTTTATCTAATGGAAAACGAGAAAAAAGCCCAAACAGTCATTTGCTCACTGAGAACGCAGGAAATCTAAACCTCAGGAATCCCTAGAGAGCCAGAAGATGAGATATAAATTAAACAAATTACCCCAAACCGCTTCCTGACACAGCTCTAAAAAGTCCAATGTGCAGAAGAGAGGGGAACAGCATGAAAAATGACAACATCTCTATTTTCCTTGCCTCATATTTGGTTTGTTAAAAGCAGAAGGGCTATTTTGGCAGAAGCTTCTTCACTGAAGAAGTAACTGAAAAGTACTCAGCTCCCCATGCTACTCCCCAAATACACTGAAGTTCTTCCCTTAGGAGGAGAATACCCAAGGCGGAAGACACAGCACTGCCTGCAACAGCATAAAAGTACAGATTTGTCTCTACTGACTGACAGCCCATGTTTGTTTTGAAAATGGAGTTTTATTTATTGCCTTATGGTTCCTGAGGATGTTTCCTGAGCTAAATCTAGACCCACTAAAATCCCCACAGTCCAAAGATGTTTGCATCCCACAGGTGCTTGTAGGGATCAGTGAGAGCAGAGCTCCAAGTCCTGTGAATCCAGCTAAGAACAGCCAGCTCATGAGATGCACCTTAGACACCTTGGTTTGAATGAGCAAGTGGGAGTTGCCTTAATACATGCATCTGGTGAAGGATCTGCATTGCCACAGCAGATAGCCAGCTTCTCATTTCATAATGCTTGGTTTTCTTTCAGACTGGAGTAGACAGACCAGATGTATTTCCTTGGGTTGTGCCTGAGTGTCTACTAATAAGCTCAAAGATCTGGTCCCATTATTTCCCTCTATGTGACACCCTACATCTCAAAGGCATTTTTCTCAATCATGAAGATGCAAACACTGGTGGAAGTCACAAAGTGCCAGTCTCCAGTCAGGCACAAGAGTTGTTCTAAATAGTGGCAAGGTTCCTTACCCGGGTCCTTCCTTGCAGGGACTAACCAAGCAAAGCTGTGTCTTCCTCCCTCCTATTCTCTAGGGAACAGGAGACTGTGACCAGTAACTAAATGCTTGTTCCCTCCAGGCAATTCAGTTTGCTGAACACTTTGCCTACCCATTGGCTCAGGAGACACTTTCTACTCTGTGCTCTGTCATTAATAATTCGTTTCTCAGGTAATGTAATGACTTTCTTGATCATTATGAATTAATCTGGGGCTAATGTGCATGTCATATCCACTGTGACAGGAGACAGTAAAGCAAAACAAGCCAACCTGCCGACCAGCATCTTTCACACTCTGCTTTATTCATTTGTGTGTAATTTATTTGCAGTTGGTTGATTTTTCAATTTGACTATTTGAGGTTGGTTTGCAATTATTTATATCTTTCTTTTGATTTTATATATATATATATATATATATATGACTTGCATCTTTCTATGATTCCCTGCTGGGAATCCTTCAGACACATTGTCAGACAACAATATTTTTCTTCCTTCCTTCCTTCCTTCCTTCCTTCCTTCCTTCCTTCCTTCCTTCCTTCCTTCCTTCCTTCCTTCCTTCTTTTTTTTTTTTTTTTTTCCCCTTTATGTACAGATATTTCAGAGTGCCAGAATCAAATATACTAAATATATAGGATCAGATTTTTTCCAAAGCAGCTTATCTGCCCACTGAAATACTACAACAAATAGCCAGAACTTCACAACTCTGCAGTGCACAGGCAGCTAAAGTCCTTTGGAAACATGCTTTCTATGCAGTCATATGCTGGCAAATATCTCAGACTAATTGCTGTGTCCATAGACTACTTTCCATTATGCAGCCCAAGAATCCCTTTCTCAGCATTCCCTAGCAATATCTCATTGATCGTGCCATCTCACAGAATGAGTAAGCTACAAAAACAGCTTCTTCTTCCTGCAGAGAAATCAGCAGAAATGCTGTCTGCATGACAGACTTTTCTCGTGAGGGTGCCTTTCTGCTACAAGTTTCATTAGGGCAATGCAAACCAGTTTGCAGCTGACCTTGGCTCCTAGCCTTTGCAGTACTGAGCTGGTTAAAAGTGGTGATAAAACAAAACAAAGCAGAGGTAGAAGATTTGACAGTATATTGCTACTTCTCAAGTTATTCCCTGTCTCTCTTTATTCTCAATATGGAGGGAAAACAAACAAACAAACAAACAAACAAACAAAAAAACCTTTCAGAACATTTCTTCAAGTGGTACTGATAAAACTGAAGTGAAGCAAGGTGCTTGGTTAGTTGGTTGTAGCTAGAAACTCAGCTTATGATTTCTTAATCTGTTGCAGCCTGCAGAAGGTAAGAAAGGCCTTGGTTTACACAGCATAAGGCACAAGTGTTGCATACTTTGAGATCATTTCCTGGTCCTTCATTACTAGCCTCCACAATTTCCTGAAGCTTTTTTTCCCCCATATTTCCCCAATAAATTAGCACTTTCTCCCTTCTCTTTTTTCAGCCTTCTTCCTTCTCACTCTGGAAGCAGTGGCTAGATGTGCTTGTTGGCCAGACCTGTGGATGAACATTTCCAGTGTGAGTGAAAAACAAAGGCTGCCTTTCTGAGCCCATAGTTTGAGAGAGCAATGGAAAGACAATAATGTGGAACCTCAGAACTGACAAGGGCAGGGCTCAGACCTGCTCCTGCACTAAGGCTGTGCCATCCAAACACAGCAGACTGTTGCAGGGCTGGTGCTGCTGTAGGTGGAGTACCGCAGGAGATTTATATCCAGCTATCAGGAAAACCGTGGGCAGAAGTAAACAACAGACCAAGATGAAACAGCTATGTGATATTTGGTGATGGGCATGCCAGGTTTGTGTGTCAGGGGTGTTGCTGCTGGGCAAAGCCCATAGCCTGCTGTGCTCATCTGCTGCTGCCTGCTCACCTGAATACCTGACCTCACACAAAGAACCTGCAGATGCTTTCAGAGAGCCACCCTTCCCTGAGATCAGTCTTTTGTGCCATGGGATCCAGATGGCTCAGGGCAAAGTAGAACTTGAGGTCATACTAGTGGGTAGGTAACCCTGACAGTTACAGCATTAGACCTGAAAGTCACCTTGAGAACAAACCAACAGGGCAGTGTCTTATGAATATATATATATATATATATATATATATATTTTCCCATCTGAAACTGGGAAGTGAATCTGTAGCAGTTCTACCTTAACCAAGACACAAAGATACACTAGGGGCATCTCTAGAATTATTTGAGGTTTAGGGTAGGGCTGTTTCCTCAATGGCTCTCAGAGAATTAAAAAATTCTTTCTGTTCAAAATTTGTGCTTGACAGAGATTGAGTCATTGCCAAGAAATCCACTCAGTTTAGCACCATTTAGGACACAGAAATGCATTCTCCAGTCTGAGCAGAAACAAGGAGAAGTGAGACACCTCCGCAAGAGCACCAGAGTGTTGAATTGCTCCTTGTGTTGTGGTGGTGTAAAGAAATCCTCACAGAGTAGCTGAAGTTTTTGCAAAAATACTCTTAGCAATACATCGCTGGTAAAGAGCTTTCTGTGATATATGGGGTCTGAGAGGCTGCAGCACTGTGGCCATAATTCAATACTTTTGCTTGAAAATAAATCTTACTCCTATTGGCATGAAAAGAAGGTAGGGAAAGGCTGGGAGAGTGGAGATATTTCAAAGAGCAGAAAAAGGATAATTGCTGTTCAGGACTGATTTTGTCTTGAGTTTACATTTTACAGACTCGTACTCAGCCCTCCTTCACCTGCCCAGCTGGGTCACAAGGCCTTAAATTTCTTGCAGACAAGATAATGCAGATACTGCAAAAGGACTCTGCAAAAGGTCAATCTGGACATGGTAGGTATTGTCTAGATTTACGGGACAAGAATTTGGTTCTTGTTTCTGGAAGTGATCCTTTGCATAAGCTTGAGCAAGACGTGACCTCCCCACTTCCCCCCATCCTTTTGGGCTAGTGTCTGTTTCTCATGAGCTTTGTGTAGGGCTTCTGGCACAGACAGGCTCTGATCTTGTCAAAGGTCCTTGACGAACAGCAGAACAACAAGGATGAGAAGAGGAGAAGAGTATACAGATAATAAAAGTCATTGTTCTGAGTGAGTGCTTGTGATAGATGTTGAACACTTAATTCACCCCCCTGAGCATAAGCACTCAGACACACTTGAAATGCCCCGGAGTATCCAAAACATTCGCAGAGGGCTGGAAGATATGGTGCAGGGCCTGAGAGACACCCTGGAGCAGCAGCTGGAAGCCAGACAGAATACCCTAGGGCATCCCAAATGGCTTTAGATGCAGAAAGACAAATGAACAGAGCCCTGGAGCCTTCCCTCATCAAGCTGGTTTGGAGCCTTTATACAATGAATTGGCATATGCTATTTTACCTCTCCACTCTCTTTTATTCATATGGCAACAAATTTGCCTCTAACAACTTCCCAACTGAAGCAATGATATACAGTAGCTCACTAAAAGGAAGGAAATTCATAACTTCTTGAGGTCATATCATAATAAGCAATATCTAAACTAAGAGCTGATCCTGCAAGCACCTCTCCTTCCATTCTATATAGCCATTTGGCCACACTGAAAACAAAAACAAATGTGTAATTTACAGTGGTAAATTCACTTTTATTTTATTTATTTATTTATTTATTTTATAGAGGACTGCTGCAGCACCGGAAGGTAAATGCAACTTGAACAGCAGTGGCTAGTACTCGTTCTGCACTCAGTGAGTTGGCAGCGAAAGCTTTGAAGTCTGTTAGTCATGTTGATAGGGATAAAGAAGATGTAAATTCTCATTTTTTCCCACAGACTGAACAAAAGGAAACAGTGCTGCTAGTCTAGACCAAACATCAGAATAGAAAGACACATGGATGAGAAAAGTGGTTCTATTCCCAATTCCATAAAAAACAGAAGTGAAGGTCAATCATCAAGACTTGCCATCACCTCTCTGCCTCTCTGTATTTGTATAATCTTATGTCTGGGCTCAATAAGGACCAGAAAAAAAAATAAAAATAAAAAAAAGAGAGAGAGAGAAAGCTTTGTAAAATATACAGGTGCTGTTTTACATGTTTATATGAAATAAATTAAGGATCAAAAGAATCTACACATAGCTCTAAGGAAAGCTGACAGGAGTAATGAGATACAAAATCTAACATACTTTTCTAGCTCCTACAAATGTAAGTTACAATCCAGACTGTCCCCAAGGACTGATTCCCTAACCATGCGGGTTAAGTAAATGTCTAATAGCTTGTCAGCTAGACACAGGGAAAAAGACCAACCTTTACATTTAGTCTCAGGATAAGTAGATTATACGTAGTTTTCTTTCCATTTTGTCACCTGTGTCTTTAGAAATCTTTGTAACTTTTGGATTTTGTAAATAATTTTTTGTTTGCATTTGCCTTTACCTGCCTTAAGCTGAGGGTGACTTAAAGGTATCTGCATAGTGTCAATGTGCTCTACCTTAGGAGATGATGTGATCCATATAGACTGATTTCTTGCCCAACCTCAAAGTGCCTAGTACCTGAACTGAAAGCCTTGAATGCCAAAGGCTTAGTCAAGTCTTTCGCCATGGGCTTCCTCAGCTTGGCTTGTGAGTGGATAATGGAAAAAGTCACATGGAGGCCATACTATCACCACTAGCCCAGGGATCCCTTCGTGCATGGTTGGTTGGTGGGGAAATTCCATGATTGCAGGTTTTGCTGAAGACCTTGCTATATAGCTAAGCAAGGAGCTTGTTCAACACAGGGAGGGAGCATATTGTTCTAGACTGACTCAGAATTTTAATCTAATCCAATCCCCTACATACAAGTCGTTGAATTTTCCACAAAGTTTCCAGCAGACTTGGCTTACACTCTCCATGCTGCTGTGAAGTCTTTTGGGTGAGACTGTGGTCTTATTGCTCCTGGGTCTCCAGTGGTCATTTAATCTGTCTGAACACAGATCCTCAACAGCAGGTAAAGTCCCATAACCACCCATCCAACTCTGGGGCTATGAAGAACCTCCACTTGTCCCTTGGTATCAGCTAGACAGATTTAAATTGCCATTCCAAGCAGACCCACCAAATAGCAGATGCTTTCATCAATGCAGCAGCCATCATCTGTGCCCCACATGTGCCCACAGAGGCAGGTGCTTTCCCATAGCTAGAGTTATGGATGTTAACACTGCAAAGAATATTGTCTCCATCTCTGCCAGATACTGCAGGATGTCAGGAGAGATGAAAGAATAGAAGTCATATGGCCAGAATTGATCCTCTCCCATTTTTCCTATCTGTGAGGCATTATTTACACCTTTGAAATCACACACAAATGTTTTTTAATAATATATTAATAATCTGTAGAGTTAGTTTATTGCCAGAGAAGGTCATCAAGCCAAATACAGGGACTGGAACTTAAAGAGGAATGCATGCTTTTATGGCCATTGGACAATATTTATAGTTTTATTAACCCAATAAAGGAGAGGTTAAATCTCATGGACACAGGGTCAGGAAGGGTGCTAGCCTTTCATGCATGGCACAATGCATCTGGCCAAATGCATCAGATTGCTTCCTAGCTGCTCCAAGACTGTGTGAGAAAAGATATTGGGTCACTGTGAAATTCAGTGCAGTCCCATAATATTACAGAACGCTGATTTTTTTAGTGATAAATATAAGATAAATTCTTTCTTGCATTGCATGTTGATGAGCAGAATTTAAAAGAACTCACTTCTATTTTTCGTCTGGTGGCAAAAAGACAGAAGCTGTAATGAATTGCGGTTAGAGTTTAAGTATTTGTTTGACCCCTCAAATGAATACCTTAACTCTACAGCTTTTAACCTTTCTTAACTGTTAATGTCTTTTCAGTTAGGTAACTGTCTTTTCAGTTAGGTAACTAACACAAGTGAATAATCTCAAGATAAAAACATGACACAAACTAGACACTTCAGTAAATCAGTAAATCTCCTCATATAAATCCATTTGTAGGCTCACAGACAGAAGCCTGAGATATAACATTATGTAAGTGAGAAAATATCATAAGTAAATAATTGTGTATGATGGCCTTGTCAGCCTCCTTTTCAGAAAATCCATGCCACCATGTAGTATTTTGGCATGCAAGAAATCTATGGAAAGATAAACCTAATATGTCTCATCTTCCTCTTCCCCTATTCTGATTTTGACATTATGATCTAAATGTTGAATCTTCCTGGAAATAAGCTCTAGTATCTGACCTGTCAAATTTTAAATAATATCTGTTATTTTCATTCCTGAAATATGTGGTAGGTAAGATCGTCACAGTAGTCCATGCCCCCCCATTCCCGCCTGTTTTCTTTTCATTTCATGGTTTTAGAAAAAAATCACTGTCATATCTGGTATTCCAGATATCACTGTCATTAATTTGTGGAGATTCAAAGGTGCTCTGTGCATGGAATTTCTTAGGAAAACCTATTCCACAGTTTCTGAGCAGCTTTCTATTTGGACCTTTAAGACAGGATTAATCTTTCTTACCCTTGTTTTCTAAACAGTGAGTGTCTTCTGCACCCTGGTCACTAGTAGGTAGTGACTCTTTTAGACATTGTCTTAGAAAAGGATGAACTGCCTATGGGCATGGCAATATCTCTCCACCAATTTTAGAGGGTACAGAAAGACAGTTAGACTAGGTGCTTAGCATTTTACCCGAAAGACTGACTTAGCTACAGACCTACTCAAAAACAAGTTTAACTCACTTTACCTTAATGTAATCTGCTTGGATGGTGGATTTAGTTGAACAGAGGTAAAGCATTATATGTGGACACTAAGTAAGTGTGTTCTCATACAGAGTATGAGCAGTCAACTAGAAAAAAAAAAACACTATTTTTTATTTTCATTAGCTGATGCTTAGTATTAAGCCTCATTACCTTGGAAGTGGCATGAGCACAGACTGCCCCAGTGTAGGTTTGGTGTGGCTTGAGCAAAAGTCATGATTTGTTAAACTACTACAGGTTGTTGGTGGTGCTTCATGTGCTTGCATTCATAAATTTAATCCAGAATATTTCCTGCATTTCAAATGTACATGCTACTGTAATCTGAATTGTTTCAATTGGAGATATGCCTCTAATGATAGTTATTTAGAGCAAAATTTAGAGCTTAGATTCAGAATTCAGATCTTCAAAGGTATTTCTATTCAGATGAGTAGAAGTTACAGGATTAAATATCTTTGAGGATCTGAAGTTAAATTCGATTTTCAAAATAACTGACATATAAGAGATTAAGCTTTACTGAGAGTCAATGGAACAGAAGTTCCTGAATTCTGTTGGTAAAGATATCCAGGTTATAAAGTTTGTGCTAACATGCTGGAAAAGAATTGAGTTAGCTAATTCACAGAGACAAGGTATAAATTCAAGGGGTCAAGAGATGCTTCTCTTGTATCTACCTTTTAATACTGTCCTTTAAAGCTTATCTGATATGTAACAAAGACTAATCCTAGAAAAAAGCACAATTAGTCTTCTCAAAAACACAAGCTAAGAGTATTGCTATGCTCTTTGGAGTCTAATGCTACATTCTTCCATAAAGTAGCTGTAGAAAGTAGCCCTTATTCCATATATATGCTTAAAAATATATACCTATAAGCCTTTTCAGTTGCTACCATTTTTCATGTTAGATTTCTGGCACTTGAACTTATTACTATGAATGTAAATAATAAAAATGGTCTTCATTAAGCTCACCTCCGTCAGAAAGAAACTCATGAAAGATTCATATTGGCTGTGGCCAAAGGAAAGTGAAATTGCCATCTTTACTCCTATTCCCACTGCTGTTTTCTGGCTTTTATGAAAGATGTATCAAAAGTCCTGAAGAAAATGTCAGTTTGACACTTTTACTGCCAGAGCTTAGACAAGATACTGTTAAGTTACACCCAGCCTTCATCGTAGCAAAAAATACTATGTTAGTGGGATTCATCTGATAGCCATGCAGGAGGTTATTGTCATCCATATATAAAAGTGAATCGCATTTTTTAAGACTAATGAACAAAGTCCTACTTTCCTCTTTTGATTTTTATCTTTCTTATCTCTTTCAAGCGTTCAGGTTTTACCAATTATAAGGCCATTAGGAAACATCAGGACACCTAGTCTTACCTTCTGTAAGCAATTTTACTCCTTTGCTCCACAGAAACTCAGCAATGAGTTTTCTTCCTTTCATTGTTCTGGTTGTATTTTGCATATTTTGCTCTAATAGGGCCATAATTTTCACTTAAGCGTGATGGAATCACTCATGGAGTAAGACCTACTCTACACAAATAAATGGCAATAGACACAAATGAAAAATTAGTGTGGAAACTGAAACCTGATTCCTCTTAAATCTCAATTGTCGGGCAGGTTCTGCTGGCCTACTGAGTTGTTACATGTCATACATAACTTTCTGTGTGCATGGCCTCGTCTTATGTAAAATGTAAGACCATGATGAAGCTCAATCTGCTTTTATTACATTAGCCATAAGCCGAAGTGTGTAAGCATGGATGTTTGTTGCATCTGCCACATGACAATCATTTTATACTGTGGAAATTCGACCATTTGCATGAACCACCTATGTGTTTTGCTGGAAAGAAATGCACTGCGTTTTTCCATGAAGAAGCTGGGTGCACGTTTGCCCCAGCAAGAAAGGTGAGCTGAAGGGCTGGCTGTATCTCTCCACGATTAGTGAGGCATTGCACACTTTCCTTCAGAACTCTGTTCCAAATAATGCTATTTCACATCCTCCTGATGCTCCCTGGTTTGAATTTAATCTGTATGCAGTTTGTGTCACTTAGGAACAAGAGGAAAGAAATAACACAGTTGTAGTACATGATAATAATGCCTTTCTCCCAATTTTTTATGTCTTGTCTAACTGAACTAGAAATTCTGTGGAACAAAGCATGATTCTTAACATCTCTATGGCCAATGTCCCTCATGGCAGAAGCTTATGGGAGTACTGGAACATATGCTATGAAAAAATGGGAAGAACAATTGCTGCCAAGTCACCACTGGCTGTATTTACTGGGTCTTGGTTATCTACAGAGGGGACACAAGGTCATTAAGTCAGATATATCCAACAGCATTGTAGACAGTACACTTTAGTCAAACAGAAGTTAGGTGAGAAGAATCCCTCCAGAATGTTTCCCTTCCTAGTATTCAGGCACAAATCAGCAGTTCTTGTATTTCTCTTTTCTTCTAAATCTACAGTGGGATTTTTTTTCCCCTCTAAAACTATTTACAGTGTCTTCTGGTGGAAAATGATACCTCATCTTGATCCTGTGTGGAATTAGAAGTAGCATGACATTCCCCAAGGTTACAACAAAGCCACTACGAGAACAAAAACACATCATCAGGGCTGGCACAAAGATTAGAGTTCTATCTGTTTCTTTTGTATAATTTCTGCTATGTCTGTGATTCTAGCTATTTCTATACACAACAGTGCTTGTATGTGTGCCACAAAGTCAGACAGAAGATAGGGAGACCTGGGACATAACTGTGGGGGCAAGATAGTAAACTAGTTCCTGTGATACTGTTCCTTTTTGTGAAATATCCCTCAGAAATATTATTTTTTTTCTGTCCAACCATACGGTTAACCTGGACACTCTTTTTCACCTGATCTTACTTCCTGTCAAATATCCTTTCCTCCAATTATATCCATTGTCTAGATACGTTCTTCTGCCTCTTCCTAAAAAGATAGTCATCAGTAGTGTGAAACACAGAGTAGAACTTGGCCTATTTGCCTTTTTGAGTATTTTTCATGTTGCCAGTCTCTCTCTCTCTGTGTAAAGATTTGATATTTTATTTATTTGCATGCAACTGATCCATGTTCTGTTTTGTAAAAGTTCTCTCAAAAAACTTCCTCCACAAGTCCCCATACAATGCTTTTCCTTGATGCCATAGCTGGTCTTGCTGAGATACTTGACTTCAACCCTTCTGTTTCCCATTGGGTCAGACTGATGGTTTTCTCACAAACTTCGTTTGTGCCCAGATTCACAGAATTCTGTAATTCACATAATTGCAAAGCATTTAAAGCAAAATTGTCCCTCTCTGTTCAGGAGAAGTCCAAATTTCCATATTTGAGATATTAGCCATCAGCTCCATTTTGTGCATCCCTGTGTGAGATGCTGGCCACTAATACTGAGCCAGTTCCAATGTCAGAGAGATGGCAGCACTAAATTCATTTCATGGAAGTTTTCTGGCCGTTGCTTCTTCATTCAGAAGAGGGCCTCTCTACCCGCAAACTTTTGCAAGTAAACCTCTTCTATTAGGTCTTACTTTGTGCACAGGAGCATTTTCTGTGTTTTATCCATGGACCACATTTTTCTGATGAATAAAGGGATGTGGAAAGTACTAAGAAGAAAGTTTACCTTATGGCATCCTAAATCAGATTCCTTCCAAACAGCGTTTTTCCTCTTCACTGCAATTTAAAGAGCTTTCAAAGAAGATTAAGATGAGAAGAAATGCTTCTGTAAATATTACAGTGAACATCTGTATGCTCCTCCATAGACAGCTTGCCAAAGGAAGGAAAGGCAAGGGATGAATATCATTAGGTGAACTGTGAGGAGGAGACTGTAACAACAGCAGGCAGGGACCAGCACTTCGTTTCCTTTTCCATTTCTCCAAAGCACTTTATGTCTCTGATAATGCATCACATTTCTGACCTGAAAAAACCTCTGCAATTATACTACCTTAGATTTGTTTCAAAAATAGATTTTTACATGCACCACCTGCATTAGTCTATGATATTCTTTATTTTACTTGCATTTTTATTCAACACATGATTCTTTGAAGTCACAAGTAAAATATTAAGATACACACCAAGATAATTGTTGTGTCCATTAACCAACTGTTTCCAGACTGGATATGAACACCAACAAAAGTTTTTTCTCAAGTAAAATCCTTTTCCTGGGGCAAATGCAGACAAACAACACCTGGAACAGTCTGTCCAACAGAAAGGTACCATGTTTCCTTTTGAATATAGTAAAATGAGAAGTACAAAAAAAAATAGTTTTCTTTCATTTGATAACTGATTAACCTCTGTGACTCTTACTGGGCAAGTCAGAGAAGTCTGGCAACTGAAATCCCTCTTTCCATTTTTCACTGCAATACCTAGGGCTTTGGAGATAGCAGAGCAAGAGCAGCAGTTCCAGGGTGGAGGCTTTAGGCCCTCAACATTTGTCCATGGAAAAATTATTGTCCAGCTAGGCAGTGTGTAAACTTATGGCCAGTGATCTACCTTATGATAACACTTATGGGAATATTGTCTATATGTAGACATTCAGGAAAAAAATTATACACATTTATTTTTAAAACCCATTTAACTGAATTCAGACCGGGTGATGGATTGTTATTCAGAACAAAAGTAGCCTTTATTCAGTTCGGCTTACTCATTTCCATTTTCCAGAGGCTGTACAAGGATTTAATACAGTTTAACTAATTCATTATATATGCACTTGGTGGTTAAAGCTGGATTTAACCTTCCTCGATGTCACTGTGTGAATGAATGCTCTAGTCATGGGGGTATTTACAAGAATAATGCTAATATAGGCTGGGCCAGCCTCCTTCTACAGCCTGTGGAGAGAGAGTGGTTATACTTAATATTAACTGTCATGATTTGGCCTGCTTAGAAGCTCTCTCTCTCTTCATTGGTTATGGATAAAGGCTGAGCAGACTCATGTCCTTTATTTTTTCCTAAATTAGCATTTAGGAGTACCCTGCAGTATGCATGCTAATATCTTAATGTACAAACATAGGTTACTACATTTTGAAAATAGTCTCTCTATGGATCTGTTGGCGCTAGTATAATAATATAAAACAACTTTTGCAACCACATTGAATGAAAGAGTATAACTACTGAAGAGATAAACAAATGATTCTGTGCTCTCTGGAAGTGTAATAACTGTCAGTGCTCCAGATGAAAACCTTTTAAGATGTTTGGTAACAGTATTTTCTGCTCCTATTTGTCTTTACCCTGGGCCCATCAGCTGCATTAATAATGAAAGAAAAGGAGAAAATAGCAACTAATACAATCTTTGTCTTCCTGAAGACATTGATTGCAATTCTGTTACAGCTGATTCTTGACCTTATAAAAGCTTTTCCTCTCCTGAGGGCTGGAATCTGAAGATTAGAGATGGTTGACATTTAAAATAAGTTTAATGAGAATTTTAACTTAAAAAAAATATATACTGAAGAAATATATGTAGAAATGCAGAAGACAGACTTTGTAGAAATATTGTAATCTTCCCAAACATTAGTGAAGTTGTTGGAAATTTGCTCTGCTTCTGAATCAAATATCAGTTGTTTCAGTCTTTGCTGATCTGGAGCAGAAGAGATGAACTGTTTCCCATTGCTCTGGGCATTGGGAGGCTGCTAGAGGTAGAGCACAGCTTCCTTTTCTGTTTCTTTCAGCTGCATAGTTAAATATATACCCATATTATGACTTAGCAACAAGCATATGGACACTTATCCAAGACTTTGGTAGATTTTTGCTCAGGATTCCAATGGTAAACCATATCCATAATCCATATTGCTTAGAGAACCTACAAAGAGGTAATTCTTTAAATATTATTGGGATAGACTACCAAATGTCAGGCTAATTAATGAAAGGCAGTGATGATCCCTGTAAAACCTTTCTCAAATTGTCTTCAGTGTTTTTCTCCTATAGGGATGCTGAGTTTCCATACTTTCTGTTTTGTGAATCCTGTTTTCTCAGTCACCCACTTAGCTCCTGAGTAAAAGTCCATGCTTATAAACATCAGGATATTACTGCATTAAGGTCATTACTGCAGGGGCTGGCCTTCTCATTTTGACATAATGTATTACCAGGTTTTAACTCCTATCCAAAATAAAGCAATCAGAAAAGAGCTATAAGTGCAATCCTGAGAAGCTGAATAAAAAGGCTAAATAAAGTAAAAACTGGACATGGGAAGGAACCTATATTCAAGGCATGGGAAGATCGAAATTGTTCCTTCCTGTATATATATGAGCACAAGATAATTCATAAAATGAATGCCACTAGTTCTTGGATCGTTAGACCTTAGATGCCTTTCTGACATTTTTTTTCCTTCTGCAACCTCTTCCTGCACCCTGGCCACTGTTGTGTTGCAGTTTTGGTGCCATCCACTGCTCCAATGCTGCCTGCTCCCCTATCTCCTCAGCTGGCAGGGTTCTCATATCACAGAGTGATTAATGTGGCTAGGAACTCTTTGGCATGATGTTCTGAGAGATTTTAAGTTCCAAGAAGTCTAATACCTGCAGATATATTTATCTCCCTTTGAATATTTCATCAAGTTGGGATTCATGAACTGGATCTTTTACACAGAAGTGGATTTTTTATTTTTTTATTTTTTTTAATTACGTTCCAGAATCGACGAGTTCCTCCTTTGCCCATATTTTACTTTGTCTCAATGCCACAGTGGGGATCATAGCCCATCAAAGCTGCTGCAGCAATTAGAGATCAAATAGAACTGAAGAGGTGGGCATACAAGGCCTACAGTATTCCCACTATTCACAGCCCAGGGAAAAAGCTCTGCTTAGCTGTATGTTGAAGTTTCACTTATCATTTTGCTATATTGCAACCTCACTCTTGTGCCTGCCTCATGGCTGTGTGGAACATTGGATCCCTGGGAGCAGATCCACCACTGCCACTCATCAAATGAACCTCCCTGGCCTCTACCTCTCACTTATCATACTGACTTGGTTGTCAGCTATTTTGGCAGTACTGTTGGGAAATGGCTCCTCTATCTTCCCTGCAGGCATAGACTATGCTGGTAGCTTTCAGTATTTATTTATTTTTTTCAAAGAAGAAATAAGTGTTACGTGCAAAGTTGTTTCACATTGCCAGATAGCTTCTGGCTCAGCCACTAGCAACCTGCCATCTTCAGTAAGAGTTGCTGAGGGCGTATAAGCTTAGAGTTTTGCATATAAAGCATTTAGCTAAAAGCAAAATCCCCCAGTGCACAGGAGGGTAGGAGGAAGGAGAAAGAGGCACAGTTACAAGATGCTAATTTTGCAGCTTGTTGTGCTAGCGGAAGGCATACTGGTACTGTGCTGATGAGAGCAGTGTAAAAATAACCCAAATAAATAGAAGAGAAACTTCCACCACTCTCTCCTGCTCCTCACCTCTCCCCTGAATCACTTTTGCAGGCTGCTGCACTGCCTCCCGTGAGGATCACTGAGACTGCTGAACTGAGCGGAGTTTAATTAAAACTGGGATCAGAGGCATGAGACATGCTCTTTCAGGCTGGCATGTAAAGAAGGCTGTGCCAAGCAGTTCCTAGCAAAGCAAAAGCCCTTCCGCTAGCTGTTTTCTGCTTCCCAGGTTTTGCTGTTGGGCACTCAAGTGTTCCTTCTGTGTATCCCCAAAATACCTAATTCAAGCAAATTAAAATCCAGATTGCAGTTAAAAACTAAATGGATTCCTTATAAATATTTCTTCCCCACATTCTTCTTGCTTCTTAGAGCTCTGGCACACTCACTGAATCCAAAGCAGCAGAGCTGTTTCCAGCTCAAGGGGAGCTTGCCAGCTTCTTCAACCATCTGCAAAAGACCCCTTTCTTACAAGGGCATCTCTTCCTATCCTGACAATCTTCTTCCTCTCATATCCTCTAGTTGTATTCTGCCTTCCTACAGGCCTGGACTAGTTACCATAGGAAGGGAATTTTCTTGCATCTTCAGACTTATCAGTCTTGCTCTCATAGCAAGAAAGTGGACTCCCTGTAGCTTGTACACCTCGGAGCTCTGGTCCCAGGACATGAGACAGTCTGAGACTGCAGACTATCAGCAAGGAGTCTTCCCTTCCTTCAGAGACTGAGATGTGGAGCTCAGCATTGTTTCTGTATTTCTGCAGATGACATTCTATCACTGAATCATGGCCCAGCTATCTAATTTAACTGCTGTTTTCTGGCAATGAGCTTGACTAGAGTACAGGGCAGATGATTATTCCAAATTAAGTTTGTTGGATTTTTATTTGCTTGTTTTGTTTTTTTGAATGCAAAACTCCTTCTTCCCAGAACAAACCTTTAAGTGAAGAATGAAGAAGATGCAATCTGCCTATAGTTATGACACTAATGAGTCTTATATGGATTGGTTCTTACATGGCCAAGTTAATCCTCTGGGAAATAATTGACTATAGAGAGACAAAAAGTGCCTTTTAAGTTGAGTCGAACAGTAATGATATGGTAGTGGATCTCACCCCTAGGAGATGATGAAACAAATAGATATGTTAAGCCTCCAGGTTCCTGCTTGGCTACTGCAGTGAGCACTCACACTATAGAATATACTGGAGTCTTGTAGCAGAGCATGTTACTTCGCTCTTTGCTGGACTTCCAGATAAATCTCAGGTCAGTGTGTGACTCCTGTAAAATGGGATTGGCAGTGTCATCCCAGTCCCTGTAAAGCTTTTTTTTTTCAAATTTAACTCTTAAATTATCTGTGTGACACTGACTACATTGCAAAAATTAGCTTTGGGTCTCTGCTTGGTTAGCAGCCTCAGCTGTGTTGTTCTGTGACGTAGGCAAATACTTGCACAGAATTTACTAGTAGTAGATTATTTTCTTCGAGCTCTACAGCACCATTCAGTCCAAGTCCCTGAATTTAATGGATGAAGCTAAGTGAGCACATAGTTCCCAGCTCTCCAGTTCTTCCGTAGATGTCTTTAAGTCACAGTTCATGTACATCTTTTTCATGCAGAAAGCCCTGAACATCGAGGCTAAGAGCAGTTTTAAATATACAAGAGCAATATAAGTGAAATAAAAAATAATAGCACAAAACACTGTCTTAATAAAAAGCAACCAAGAAATTGACAATAAGCTAGTCAGTAGGATGAGGAATGTAAATTCTTTGTCATTGCAGGACAAATGTCATTTTCTGTCTCAAATCTGATGGCTCCAGAACTCTATCAACAACACCACTGCCAAACATCTTTCAAGCTGTTAATAAATGCACGAGACACATAGCAAAATAAGATGTCTTCCATCCTTTTTACTATTATTATGAGAGGGCAGTGAATATAAATTTCACTGAGTGGTGTGTATAATAAAGGAAGCTGAGTGCCAACACTGAGGAATGCCAAGGAATGAAAACAACCAATAATAAAAATAGCTGTAAGTATAAAACCATCAAAAAGGGAAATAAACACCACACTAAAAGGCTGGAGTTCACAATGCTTTGTCTGTGTGCCCTATCATGCATAGAAGAACAAAGTTATGGACAGAAAGGGGGGAGGAAAAAAATAAAATAAAATAAAACATAAAAATATATGACCAGATTCTGAGATAGTCAGAAGCAAGGTAAGATTTGGTAATAGGATCTTTGTGAAAAGGCAGAAGGAAAGTGTGCAAGAGGGAAGGAGGAAGAAAACATAATGAATCCTGAAAAGTAACAGCATGGAAGAAAAGCAGCAGCTCTGGGGATTGTTAGCAATGAGTTATCACAAGGTTTCTTGCAGACTCAGCCTTGTGTCTTTTTCTGCAGCTCTGCATGTGATCGGAGCTGGAATAGCAAACAATTCTTTTCTCTTCACCAATTAAGAGATCATAAAACTACACTTATGACTAAATAATAAACTGCATTTCCTTTCTTTCTACCTAAGGGAAATGCTGAATATAGTAAACTGCTGATAACACGAGATGATGGCTTAAGAGGAAAGCATCCATAACAGAAAGGACTCAGCTGCTTGCTCTGTAGGAAGAAAAGATGTTTATTACCTTACAGAGGGTCCCTCCTCTGGACCACAGCAGTGCTGAGAAACCCTTCCAGCCACATACTGCATCTTGCCAAGTTTTCTGGCAGCCTCACATGCTGCTGCTGGATCAATATTTTAGGACACTTTTTCCTACTTCAGGTGGACAAGGTAAACATCATCCCAGAGATGGACCTATTTTTTTTTACACTTTGCAAAAGCACAGTTTTTTGTTTTTGTGCCACAGCAAACACTGCTTCAAGAGTCTTAAAGTCTAACAATAGCAGACATACCCTGAAGGACATGCCCAACACAGAGAGTGTAATGGCAGTACCTTGTTGATACCATGAACAGAATGAGAAGAAGCTCATTCTTTTCCTATCATTTACTAAATACTACACCAGGAAGCAAACAGGCAAAAAGCTTCTTGATTGAGACTTTCTGCATATATTGAGCTCCAGCTTTGCCTTGTGTTTTCCAGGGCATGTGCCCTGTCTGGAACTTTGCAAAGCACAAAGGGACATCTAATGGTTTGTTAATACATTGCAAGCAAGCCCAGTGCAAGAATTCAAGTCGTGATTAATTCTTCTAAGCCTCTATTTGGAACTTCTTTTCTACAGTGTTTTCAACCTATCACCTTGCGTCTTGTGGCTTCTCATCCTTGGGATGCAAATTAGTCTGAATCTTAGAGCTTTAGGCATTGACCCTATTTTCAAAACAGATTTATAAATTTAGAGACAGTGAGTTTTGTTGCTGCTGAGACAAATCAACCATTTTCTTGTTCCTCCACCTGGAAGTGTCAGATCACTCAACATTCAAGCCCTGAGGTCCTAATTTCACCAGTAGGATCCTGATGTCGTCTGGACCTGTGTCACTTTTCCCACTTCTTAGAACAAAAATGGGAAGCAGGAAGTAAACCTATGCCCACCTTTGTCTCAGAACAACAGTCCTCAAATATACCAAGACTTTTGCTGGGAAAAATCAGTGTATTTCCAGGACTGTGTGTCTTCTCACAACAGTATATAGTGCTTTGTGTTGTACAAACATTGGTGGAGTCTTGTGTCCAAACTTGACTTTCTCAAGTATTAAAACTAACTTTTTCCCCCTTCTTTCCTCCTCAATATAAAAATGACTAGAGTCTGCTTCTGTGGATTAAATCACACGACAGCATCTCCCCAGCAGCGATATCTGTAAGGGAGGTATTCCCACAGATCGTACCATATTTTGTGGATCATCTTATGGTAGTGCAAGTCTGCTTTGAACCTGGAAGCCAATGAGAAGTTTCAGCTGAGTGAATCCTGGAAAAGCATGTAGTCATCTTTCTCGGATTCTTCAGCCTGCCTTCTCTACTAGCAAGTAGGCTGTGTTTGAGAAATACCAAATGCCATATCAGGTAGGCTTGCAAAAAAACAAACCAAACCAAACAAACAAAACCCACCACACAACAACAGCAGCAAACCCACCAGCTTTATCTACAAAGATTTGAGGCTATTTCCCTCATTTGTAGATTGACCCATCTTTTTGGAAGCATTTTGTTTCTAGTAGCACAATGTCAACACCCAAGTTCAAGAGGCAGTTTTCCCCTAACAGTGTTTGTCTCAGTGCCCAGTCCCGCAGTAGAGCTATTGTGATGGTTTTAATAAAACTCTGCATTGAAAGAAATAGCTTTTTGAAATTAAACTTTTTACTAAGTTAATAAGTATTGGTATTTTTAGAGAGAAAGATATGTAGAGCTTTATTACAATTTCTTCACATGAAAACTTTCTCTAAAATACTCAGATATTATTGAATGGTTCTACAACTTTTTGCCTCATTAAAAATCAGACTTGTTTCCTGTAAATTGACATGTTTGTATTTTAGATTTTTTCAAGGGTGATTAAAAGGAGTTTTGTAAGGGGCAAAATATCCTTTCATTAGTCTCTGAAGTGGCACAATCTGCTGATGGATATGGCATAACATGTAGGTTATTGCACCCTAAACACTCATAGATAGTTGCAGCTCATACCTGGTGGTGCAATCAATTACTTGATGGCAGAGCTGTCCCACACGCAAGGAAACTGTGGGCAGTCAGCTCCCACTGGAGAAATGCACAATTGTAAGTGCCTGGCACCTCTCTACTCATGGCTTTTGCTCCCAATTCAAACATGACTTTCATAAAGGGCCTTCTAAGACCCATTAGCCTTTATATCCATCCTGTTCCTGTGACGTGTGTTGTGGATTAGTGCACTTGATGAAAGAGATGGATCAGCTGCTAGAAAGCAGCAGCTTTATCGGGCATCCAGCATGAATTTCCACCTCCTGGGAACAGAAGACATTGGCTGAAAGAGCTGGATAATGTGTGTTTGATTTGTCCTTTGTCAAGGTCACACCTGGCTAACTGCTTCTGCAAGGATCCTGGGTATTAGTAATTTACAACTTCCCCCCCTTCTCTGCAGATGAGTTTTTGTTCTTCCTTTGAAAGTTCTCTTGTCGGCTCCAAACTCTACGGAGAGAAAGTGAGTGAAGGGGCCTCATTATTTTAAATGGGGCTTGACAGAACCTAACAAAGAGCATAAAACAGAGCAATTTTCACAGGCAATCGCACCAAGGCAGTTAAAGCAAGGCTGAGAACTCAATTACAGCCCATTACTGTCGGAGCTGTCTCTCGCTCTCTTGCTCTTTCCCTGTCCATTGGTTTCTGCAAGAGGAACTAGGTATTGGCAAAGGTCATTCACTTCAGCTGTAGCTTTTTGGCTAGTGGTTCTCATCACGCAGAGATCAGTGAGGGTCCCAGTGTTCCCACAAATGTGAAGAGAAAAACAATTCAGAAAAATGTGTTTGTATGGCTGCAGTTTTCCTCTTTGCTAACAAAGTAAAATAGCAAGATCCAGTCAAGTGTAAAGTAAAAAGACAGCAAGTTCTTACACAGGTTATGATATGACCCTGTGATACACCTTGCATAAACACACACATATAAATCTCTAAACAATGCATACACAACTTCTACCTGACTGAAGAGTTTATCCAAGGTCTCTGAATGGAAGACAAAGACAGTATTATAATGTTTTCATGGTTCTTCAGGTCAGGAAGATTCTTTCATTATTCTTCAGGTCAGCTCCAGATAGGGGCTGACTCAGATCTTAGCATGGAATGGCTTAAATCCTGCTCTGATCAATACCTGCCATGAACGTGTCATCAGGACATACTGCAGTATTGAGAGTCCTAGGGAGTGTGTCAGTGTAAGGTTGAGACACTGGGATGGCAGAGCTCTGTCTTGTCTGAAGATTTCTGGTGACAGAGCTGCAGCAGAATGAATAACCAAGGCCCTTGTATAAAACAGATTAGCATTAAACAGTCTTCTAATGGACATCTCTGGGTATAAGAAACAGACCCACTTCAACATGTATTGAAAAGTTTTTGGAAAAAAAAGCATAAAGTATGAGAAGTAGGTTAAGGCTGAAATGACAATCACGTTAAAAAGTATCAGGTTTAAGGTAGATGCACAACATAATCCACTTTCCCTTGTATATATTAATTACCATTAAAGTTTTGTCCAACATCTTGCAGAAAGATTGCAGATTAATTCAGAATAAAACTCAGCCCATCCCAGACCAGCTTTTATAGCAGGGAACATCCCTTCTGTTCTTGCCAGTTTCTGCCTCATCCATTGACCATTCTGTGTACTGAACAAGACAAGAATCCTGGGGTGGGGGAAAGTAGTGTATGGTCATCAAGTAAAATTCTGCCATTTCCTCAGTCCTCAGCTTCACAATTTGACTTTATGAACTTGTGATATTAGGGTTCTGGCATGCAATTTCCTTGTATTTGGAGCTCAACAACAAAACATCTAATGTAGAATCCAATGTAGAACAAGTCACTTTCCCTCCCTGGGAAGCTGGGTGTCAAATTAAATATCTGTTATTTCAGTTGATTAATTAACTGTTATCTTTGGTAGACTCTGGTTGTCTGAACTAGCTACAGGAGAAGGAGATAACACACATTTCACTAATGAAGCATAAAAATATTTGTTAGTAGGGCCAGGACTCTGCATTGGGGTAGTTCAGAACTCTGGATAGCATTCTGTATTTCTGAAAGAGGTATGGCTTAGTGTTATAACACAGTCAAAAACAGAGAAGAGATGGTGTAGGGGAGCCTAGAAACATGCACAACACATAAGAAACATGAGTATTGAGCGAGAATATACAACTTCTGATTTACAAAATGAAATAGATTTTGGCTGACATAACAAAAAGCTTTTCATTCTTCCCTAACTCTCCGTACCAAACAGATGGCATATCTGTGTTACCTAGCAAGCAGGTATTAGAAGATTTGTAAAAAATAGTAATAATAATAATAATAATAATGGAATTAATTCTTTAATGAAAAACAAAGGAATAGACTCTTTTCCCTTTCCACCTTCCCTGAAAGAGTTGAAATGTCTTTTCCTGCAATCAGAGAAAATATGTAATTGCTATTGACTATATAACCTTAAATGGATAGAGTCTAGTAAAATTATAAAATAATGGAAATGCAGTCTTAGAATAGCAATTGTAACTTAATGTTTAGCAGTAAGTGTTACTGGTCTCTCTGCATGACATAAAATAATACTGCTGTTACAATGAGGGCTCTAGCACCTGCACTGTGTACTGGTTTTCCCATTACTTGTTAAATCTTAGAATCAGCTATTATTTTCTCTTTTGGTCTCCCCCTCTTCATCTTTCCTAGAGCTTCAAACAGAAGCATTAAAAAAACTTGCCTGTTGCATCCAGGGCTTTCTGAGCAAATAAGAGGTTTCCTGCAGCTTGCCATATCAATGTGTTTGCATATAAGGGGCAGGTGTTCCTGGAAAGACACTTTAGAATTCCAGTGAGCAAGCACAACACTCATTTTTCAGAGTCAGCAGAGTGGAGCTGAGCTCTGACCGGCTGCTTCGAAAGACCAAAGTGCTGCCTGTGATGAGATCTTGCACGGCTGCAGGCAATCAACTCTGTCTCCTGCCTTCAGCCCTAAAGCTGGCATCTAGCTGAAAGAAGCCTCTCCCCAGCAGCCCCATGGATATTCCTGGAGGGTCATACATCAGGAGCCAAGACCCCAAAGAAGTGGGGACAAAAACCTCAGAGTAACACGAGTTTCAGTATCTGTTTCATTCTGCTCATTCTAAGGCTGCTGTATGGCTTTGACTTTATCGTGATGGTATGTCCTGCAATGGCCGAACACCTCCACTAGGCTAGGCCTATTTCTTTTCTCTTAGCTAGCTGCTGATGCCTGCTGATATTTTACAGTCCTGCAATCAGATTTTGCCTTGTTGGGTTCCCAGCCACCAGAAGACTTCTTGTGCAACCTAGCAAATTAAAGGTTATTTTCAGTCTGGACATCATATCTTCTTGGCTTTTGGTGTGCTTTAAAGATGTTTTGCAGGACTTAGATGTTGCTGAAATCTAAGTAGGTCTCCTTAAGAATCTGTACAGTCCTCTTTTATGATACCCATCCCTTAAAACACACATTGTTGCTATGAGCATTTTCAGAGGTCTGACGGTAAATCTGATTCTTAAGACTTGTTTATTTTTACACTCCCAGGGTAATGGCTACATTTTTTGTAATGTTTGAAATAATGGCTAGCAAAAGGCTAAACAAACATAAAGTGGGACCTCCAGGCCCTGTCACAGTGTAATAAATATCAGTATTTCTACTTCTGCTTCTTCTTCTGTCCTGTTTTTATTTGTTTGTTTTTACTTCTTTCCCAGAGACTCTGCATAACCTCTCTTCTCTATTTACTTTACAACTATGAGGCTATAATTCTATGTCTCACACTCAGTGACTTATCTTTTTCCTCTGGAGGGTGAAGAATGGTATACAGAGGGAAACTGGCGAGGAACTCTGTCCCATCTCTCCCTTTCTTATTCTTGCATTTCTGTCTTGTTTTCTGACATTTACACAGGCTAGGTTGCTTGAGAGTTTCTACGAAATCTGTGGCCGCTTTCTAATCTCAGCTGCTCCGTTCTTTGCAGTCAGATATTGCTAAGAAAGGAAGAGAATACATAAGGCAAGATGACCTGCTAGCCCTCATGGTGTGTGTCTGCCAGCCCCATTGGTGGGACCTATATGATAAAAAAATTGTAGTCTCCTTTTCTATCTGTATACCAGTAATCTACCCCCCACCTCCAGTTAATATTTTTTTTTCTTTTAAGCATTCTTCATCTTGTCAAGCTCTACATTAGATGGTTTTGGAAATTACACTTTTGAAAGCCCCAAATCTGACCTAATTTTCATGTAGATGGATGAGAGCAATTCATAATCTCCATTTACATTGTACCTCTCACTGAAAACAAGAAGGATCTTTATGTTCAGGAAGAGCTACAGATATTGTACGTCATCCAAGTCTGCATCAGCAAGACAAGCAGGTGATTTTCTGACAGAACAAAAAAAAAAGAACTCAAGGAAAAAGGCATATTCTGCTCTGTCTTTAATCTCAGTGAAACTACTGAATAACTTCTCAGAGAACCCCAAGAAAAAGCTGCACCACCAGCTGTCTTAGCCCCACCCCTGTTCCCTAGAGCTTTCTATACATTTCTCCATAATGTTAAACATAGGAAACCAGGAAGATGTATCAGACACAACTACAGTTCTAATAAAAGTTGGATACTCAAAATCAATCTTTCCACTCAAATAACTTTTTTTTTTCTTTTTTCTTTTTCTCTGAGAAAAACTATGCCTCAATAAATTCTCAACATAGACTCTCCCACCATTTTAAATATACCAGGATGCTATAACATCACAGCATCATGGCCTCGCCCAAAATAGCATGTCAGAGTACAGATTTTAAAGCTAGATTTGCTACAAAGTAGTTGTTTCTACTTTAGCTTTACCAGTTCCTGTGCACAGACACCAGCAGTTACATTTGAAGGAGTAATCAGAGAAAAATCTTGGTTTTGGAGGTTTATGAGAAGTTGTATATAGCAGGACATCTATGTTGTACGAGAATGATTTCTTCTACATCTGACCTAAAACCCTAGAGTCCTCTAGTGATTTTCATCACCAATTTATTAACAACTACTTGTCTATTAAAGCGTCCATGGATTTCACCAACCTCAACTTTCTAGCTATCATGTTTAACACTACAAATGAAATGCATTTTAAAGCTACCATGCTCAAAACCCCCCAGCATAACCATATGTTCCTCCACAAACCAAGCAACTCTAAAGAACACGAGGTGGGTGTGACAAATAACACAAAATAGCACCATACTGTGTTGAAGAAACAAATGTAAACAATAACCAGTTTCTTATATCTGTAAAATCATCAGGGATCCTACAACAGACACACTGAAGTGAATTAATCCCTATCTTGCTCAAATTGATGTGAAACTGTTAAAGTTAAAAAAAAAAACAAAAAACAAAAAACAAAAAACAAACAAACAAACAAAAAAAAAAACACCAAAGAGCACAATAAATTCATACAGCATGGAAGGACAGAAGGAACCAGTTATAAATTAAAGAATGTTTCTGATAGAGCAGCCTTACAATTTATTAAAAACAAAAAGCATTTGTCTATTAACACTCACAACTCATGGACTCACCAGATGTCCACCAGCAGCCTCCCTTCATTTGCCTCTTACTTAAATCTCCCTTCCAAAATGTAAACTACTTTCTTCCCTTTCTCGCCCACTTTACTGCCACAGTCCCAGTTTTCCATTTTACACATATATTAGCCATGGTTTTCTCAATTTGTTTAAGAAAGCAAAATAACTAGATCAATTGAAAAGCAATTGTTTCTAGTTTGTTCTTCAGTTTGGACTTCGATGCTCATCACAACCAACAAAGAGACTGTGACAAAATTTACTATGCTTTCCAGCACTGTACAGAGTGGTAGTACTCTTTATTTGACAAGCTGACAAGCTTCATTAATTTTTTCATTGAATTTAGCTGGACATGGAGCCTGTCTGAAGACTACATTTACAGACAAACAAATTTTGTGCTGGAATTCAGTAAGCGTTGCATCCCATCCAGCTGCATTTAATGGAGTCTCATGAGTGTGAGCAGTTCCATGACCTATTAATTAATAATGGTGTTCCACAAAGGGACCTGAAAGACTGTAATAGTATCTGATACACAATTAAAACAAGGTGCTTATGGCTTTGTTGCTTGCTTGTGGTGATAAAATAGAACAATCAGAAAATTCAGTAAAAATCTATCAGTCTCTGTGAAAAGACACATGTTTTGTGCATGCCTGGAAAATGCTAATCTATTTGTGAGCAGTGTTACAAATATGCTTTTGCACATAATGAATCCTTTGGTGGCAGAGCTAGTTTAAGTGATTTACATTCTGCCAGAAGTTATTCTTCTTCCATCCATTCTACTATTTGTGTGAGCCCTGTCTAAAGACGTGGGAAACCATCTATTTGGCACACTCTCACACGCGCACACACACACACACACACACACAATACCCCCAAACTCCTGATAAGTGGTTCTAGTGGGTTTACGTGGCAAGGTTTTGGTAGGAGGGGGGCCATAGGGGTGGCTTCTGTGAGAAGGATCTAGAAGCTGCCCCATGTTTGGTAAGGGCCCCACTGCTGACCAGAGCTGAGCCAATAAGCGATGTTGTTTTGCGCCTCTGTGAGAGCAGATTTAAGACAGGGAAAAAACTGCTACGCCACTCAGCAGCTGGGAGGGTGAGAGGAGTGAGAAACAGCCTTGCAGGCGCCAAGGTCAGTGAAGAAGGAGGGGAAGAGGTGCTCCAGGCGCCGGAGCAGAAGTCCCCTGCGGCCTGTGGTGAGGACCATGGTGAAGCAGGATGTCCCCCTGCAGCCCATGGAGTACCAGGGTGGAGCAGGGTTCCACGCTGCAGCCCGTGGAGGAGACCACGGTGGAGCCTGTGCCCCGAAGGAGACTGCGGCCTGTGGAAGACCCCTGCCGGAGCAGATTCTGGGCCGGACCTGCAGCCCGTGCAGAGGAGACCACGCAGGAGCAGGTGACCCGGCAGGAGCTGCTGCCCGTGGGGGACCCAGGTTGGAGCAGTTTGTTCCAAAGGGATGGACCCCGTGGTACAGACCCATATCTGGAACAGTTCTTGAAGAGCTGCTGCCTGTGGACAGCCCACGCTGGATCAGTTCAGCAAGGACTGCATCCCGTGGGTGGAACCCCACAGCACAGGGGACAAGAGTGACCGAGAAGGAGCGGCAGAGAAGAAGTGCTGTAGACTGACCATAACCCCCATTCCCCCGTTCCCCTGCGCTGCTCGGGGGGAGGAGGTGGAAGAGGGTGGATGGGGGGGGGAAGGTGCTTTTGGTTTCTTTCCTTTGTTTCTCACTTCTCTAGCTTGTTAGTAATAAGCAATAAATCTTACTTTCTCTCTGTGCTGAGTCTGTTTTGCCTGTCACAATAATTATTGCGCGATCTCCTAGTCCTTATCTCAACCCTTGAGCCCCTTTCATCATATTTTCTCCTTGCTCCTCTTTGAGGAGGGGGAGTAAGAGAGTGGTTGTGGTGGAACTCAGCTGCCCATCCGAGTAAAACCACCACACTGGTTGCTTTCTTTTAAGCAAGATTATGCCAACTGATGTAATTTAGAGTAGAGCACTGGCAAGGTGCTGGTAA
Source organism: Nettapus auritus (assembly GCA_011076525.1). NCBI lineage: Eukaryota > Metazoa > Chordata > Aves > Anseriformes > Anatidae > Nettapus > Nettapus auritus. The sequence continues at coordinate 55,413,561 of CM021765.1, read as the reverse complement.
GTGCTGGGAAGGAATTAGGAATGAGAAGGGAAGGGAAGCAGGTCAGGGCAAGAAGATTTTAAGCAAAATCTCATACTGAAGGCTGCCACATAAAAAATTAATCTGAGTATTTCCAGAAAATTTTATTGAATTAACTGTTTGAAAAGTAACTATTGGAAACACTTGGTCCTTTGTACTTCTCTAGGAAAAAAAAAAAAAAAAAAAAAAGGCATAATAAACCTTAGCAAAGTGAGTTGACTGTGTATAATGCTTGGCAGAAAATCAACCTAAATTTAAGTTTAAAGTGCCTGGCAATTTCAAAAATATGTATTTTACTTTTTTTTTTTTTTTTTTTTTTTCCCAACTTGATATAAATTGTGATCAAAAGTGTATTCACCCATTCCATGAGAAAGGCTAGGATTACTTATTTTGGCTTTCACTAAAACCAGAAGTGATCAGCTGCCATTACAGAGCCTGTTTTCATTTCAGGATATGTAGTGCATATTGCTGTACATAACCATTCTAACTTTTAATGTCTCAGTCTTCAAATCTTTTAAATATGAGACTGTCAGTTCTGATTCTGCAGTAAGATCCTGGCTTTAATCAAGACAGATTTGAACCATTGAGATCACTACCCAAAAGAATTATTTTGCATACAATATTTTTATTCTAGAACATGTCAGAAATTGTGCCTGTGTTGCCATCAACTTTGTGAACATTTTGGACAAATTATTTAATGTTTCTTAGCCTTTATCTTTGGCAGAATTTTTAATGTGGAAAAAAGCAAGCAATTAAGTCTCCTTTGTCTATGGATATTTTGTCATGGAGCTGTTGAGCCGGGGATACATTTCTAATTGCCTGCCTAGGCCATTCACCTAAATTATGTCAGAGCTGATTTAATTATCCCTAAAAGCTCCCCTCAAGATGAAGTTCCTGCCTAGCCTTAAATATCTCTCAGTATAAAGCATGCCTAGAATCTTTGCTGTCCTTAAAATAACTCAAAACTATTGTACAAGAATCAGTTACACTGGAGAGATGGTTCTCATTCTTTTTCATAGCCAGAAGGCAAGGAGTACCACAGTCTTGTGAAGATTCCTGTCTATTCCTTTTAGTGGTATGGATAACCCCTTGGATCATTCATCATCCCAGCTTTCATACTGGCATCCTTATTGCTGAAAACTCTTCTATATTAGACTTCAATTACCTTACTCATTATTGTTTTCTAAAGAATGAAGCTGAAAACGGTTTTTGCTCCCCTGCAATAAGTCACTAAGTATTTGTGAAAAATTAAAAACAATATATTTTGGTGCAAAAAGCTTTCTGCTCAGAAATACCATTACAGAGCCTTACCCCAATTGCCACAATATGGGTATAATAAAGCTACTCGCCTGAAGAATGCATCACCTTCTCTCATACCAGTTAAAATTATATATTTTCTCTAGGGAGCTTCAACTAATATGCAGAATATGAACTTCAAGCAACCATACTCTCTTTCCCACAATGCATTTTTATGGTTATTGTATGGCAGCACCAAAAATTGTGGCTTTTTAGATGCACATAGAGATATAGATTTGTAGAAATTTATCTTTAAGGAGCTTTGCCTTGTTTTTATACAGAATCAGCATTTGCCCAGATCAAAATATTGATGCATCCACATTTGTCAAAAAGTATTTGTATTTGGAATACAGTCCCAATGAATTTTTTTCAAATTGCTGAATTTTTAACCATTACTGCCAAATACCTGACTTCAGCCAATTTTACTCTATACCAAAATTTGCTTGTGGGCTCTGCTCTGATTCTTATTGCATGAGACAACTTTAGGGTTACTTGAAACTTCTTACATGTAATGTAACATGTCCCTAAATATAAAATACACGTGTTCCCAGGGAACAAGGAAATTATAGATATTAGTACCCTCTTAAGAGATTTATTATCTATATCCTTAATGTGCCTGCTGTACATGTCTCTATTACCTGCTCAGGATTCACTAAAAGTAAAGGTGAAATCAGATAGATTATTTATACCTTTTTAGGTATGTAATATGTAGAATATTGCAAAACTGTTAAGAATATTTTACCAAGTTGCTTTGTATAGCAAAGGACAATACTGTTCTCCTGTCTCCCAGAAATGCTATCATCTTGACATTTTTTTCTAAATGTCAGCAAAACCAGAATGGGTGAGATGAGTCATTGAACATGTTTTTCAGTTGGGTAGAGAGTAAGAATGGCTGGATTAAAATACGCATATGCAAAGGAAAGAAAAAAATCTGTGGTTAGTAGAGAGAGAAGAGTCTGTTTTTTGCTGCTCTCTTTCCACGTTGGGTTAGGGACACAAAGCAGCAAACGATTCAGTCTTAGTTAGCCAGATCAGAAGTTAAATGGAAGTTTGTAATGTGATGACTGCCTCATACACACACACACACACACAAATGGGAATGATACTCAGCCCTTGGGGCTGGGATCTGAAGGAGGTAACAGAGGAAACTGTAGCTGATACCAAGAAGTATAGACACAGTCCTTCACTGAATATTCCCTGGAGACAAGCCGAGTACAAGATATCTGTTTTATATCTAAGAGGGGTAAAAATATTGGTAGAGGAAAACTGAGAAGGCTCCAGATCTAGGCTGCAAAGGGAATAGCAAGCTTCGGTCAAAGGCTGCTGCCTGAATTGCTTTAAAGCTAGCTCTTGCAGAGCAGGTTCAGCACCCAGTATAGCCACTGCAGTTTTGGGAACCTGCAGAAACTTCAGAAAGTATCTTCAAAGAATATGTTCAGGCAGAATCCTGGTCAGACTTCAATTTGCTAACAAACGTACTTAAACCTGATCAGCTCAGATAATTTTATCTGTTAGGATGCAGTTAATCTGAGGTGCCTCACACTGTGTGATGTTTTTAAAGTCCAAGTGTTGAAGCATATCTCCTCTGAGTTTCAGGAGCCTCTATAAGACCTGGCATTACAGGGATTTTGGCATCCTTGCTGGCCAACACTAAACAGGGCTTCTCCTAGATAGTAAGAGGAAAAGAGGTACTCTACAGCCTTGGCCAGTTGCAGGCTGTCTCCTAGTCCACGCGTTTAATTTTCATAAAATTCATTTGCCTCCCATACAAACACAGCCAATTTCTAACTTAGCCCAAATTTCACTTGTTTCTAGAAATGATTTAAGTTGGTCTCAATCAGTGTAATTGAGAGAGTCGTTCCATAACTCTTCTAGCAATAGATCCAAAATTAATTTCCTCAATCATTTTTCTTTTAGTTTCCTTAGTTTAGTAATTTCTTCCATCTCCACTCAATAATTCACTTTGGTTTTGGTCTCTTCTTTACTGTCTGTCTGTCTTGTGTTGCTCACAAATGTATTCAAAAGAGCAGTGTTGACCATATACACATTTTCTTCCCATGGAACTTGAAGTAAAGTCCCTCTTCCCAGGACTTGAAGTAAAAGACTGTAGTGGTCTTTGTTTTGTTTTGTTTTAAACTTCATTTTTTATTTTCCTCATGATATTCACTCCTATTCTTCTTCTCTTCTCTAGTCCTACTGTCCCTTTTCTTTTTCTTATTCCCTGTTTTGTGTTTGTGTGACATATTCCCTGAAAAGGTAACTTGCTGCAGGTCAGTTGAAATCAGGAGAATTTGTTTTTCTATTATCACTACAGCTTTGCACAACATGAGTTAATGTAGCATTGTGGTTGTGATGATATTGCCAAGCTTGAAAATGGCATTTCAATTCTAAATCACAGTCATTTATAGCTTTCTCAAAACAAAACAAAACAAAACAAAAAACAACAACAACAACAACAACAAAACACCTTTGGGGCTTGAATTTTTCATTCTCAGTCTCAGTCCAACACTGAATTGGTTTTAGAAACTTTCATAAAGATCAGTCCAGCTGTTTATACTTTTTTTTTTCTTTTTTTTTTCTTTTTTCTTTTTTTTTACCCAAAGATATACAATTAGGAGGACAGAAAAGGAGATTTTCACCATGTAAGATATTTTTCATATGCTTTCAATCCCCAATAACTCAAACTCACTTTATTTTGAAACATCACCCTTGAAAGTGAATGTACTCCTGAATGATGCATTGCCTTGTTTGAAGAAATTTGGTTTGGAAATTACATAGTTATAAACATTAGAACATTGTGTGCTGAGCATGCACGCATTATTTCCCTTCTTTGATTTAGACCTCTACCCAATAGTGATTAATGTTCCCAGGTATAAATATTTGTTTGTGCACTCATGAAAATTAGAAATGGGAAAGATCTACTGCATCATTTAGCTCATCTTACTGCCAAAGGCTTTATACCTACACTCTGTATTTGTACATGTGGCAGGAGCTGAGTTAGAGAAAGTTCCTATTTTGAAACTTCTGCAGAGCTTTACTGAAACAAGGAAAGTAATTTTAACTCTAAAGCGTATCCCTTCATTTATACCTTGGCTTTGGCATCTAAAACATTTCCTAGGACTTTCTGATATAAATTTCAAGAAACAGTAAACTATGTACTCAGCAGGTTGGACTACTGCCCAGTCTAGCCTTAAGCTATGGGTCTTTCTTCACCTGCTTTGTAATTCTGAACAGCCTGAAGATCGGGAAGTTGTCAGGAAGTTTCCCTTGCTTTACCTCTTACATTGTCAAGATCTCCAGGCTATGGCAATAGTTCAAGTCACAACCAGTTATGTCAATATAAACAGTATCACTCTCTCTCTATTATTTGTTCCTTATTATAAATGCAGTCTATTATGCCATTGGCAATTCACTTTTGTTTAGACAATCTGGACATGCCTGGCTTCTTTCATCTTTCTGCATACACCACCTCTTCTTGTCATTCAGTTGCCTAACACGATCCTTAACTCTAATTGCTTTCATTCTTAGCTCTCATATTCTCAAGCTTAGATGTTTTCTGATGCACTCGTTCGTATTTGTCAATATGGTTTTTGGAATAGAGGTGCCTAGAACGGAAAACAGTTCTCATAGGTACCTGCAGTATCCCATGACATGTCTACTCAAGGAAAGCATTTCAAATAGTTAGGGATTGGTAAGTAAATTTATCAGTTTAAACAAACAAACATACAAACAAACAAACAAACAAACAAAACCTGTTCTTACTTTGTCTTTTTATTTCAAAATTGTGAATATTTCGGTGACATTCAAATTATTTTTAAAAAGAGGAAAAAGCAAGAGGAACAAGAAGTAATACACAGAAGAAATTTAATGTCACTGAAAATTATTTCCAACTGGGGCATTTTATACTGTCAGCTATGTTTTCAGGGCTGACTAGCTAATACATTTACATTAAACAATTTTAAAACTAGATTTGTATCTGTGTTGAGGAAAAAAAAGGAGGATGTTTACAATTGTGTTAGCTTATTATGTTTAGTCCATCATTCCTCAGAAGTATTATGTCCAAATGACATAGTTGAAGGAAAATACCAAGAGAGACAAAATATTTCTTCTTAACTCCCTTACATGTGAGTTCTGAAAGAGCTTATGCAATTTAAAAAATAACATTTTTACTTTTTTCAAAATAACTGGTGGTTTAGGTGCCTTCATTTTCTGAGACAGTCAGCTGGAACCTCATTATCAGAAAGAACTAAAAGTGGCAAGTTTGAAAAGTGGGCTTTTTGAAGTGTCTCAAATTGGAGATTGCAAAAGCAAATACACAGAGTTGACATTTCTTTTTGAAAACATGTCCTAATTGTACCAATAGAATGTAGGTGGTGACATAGCTAGTGTACAATGCAACATAAACAGTATCCTGGTATTTCTCCTTGTCTTTTTGAAAAATACTACTTCTGTTCAAAAATACATCATGCATTTGAATGGAAATAAAATGAAAATTTGGCTATGGCTGACAGATTAGAAGTTATGTTTTTCTCTAGCTTATTTATGTAAAAAACAATAAACTGTTTGACATACAGTTGTTTACATGGCCTCAGTATACAGGAGTCAGTTTTCACATTTCTTAATTTCTCCAAAAATTAACATAAGGTGGAAATTTCCTTCTCTGAAGAACTGGAAATACTTTAAAAACAGAACAAGCTTTGAAAGTTCATGTTGTCCGAATGTCAGAGTATGGATTATTATTATTATTTTTTAATTAGGTGGTTTCTTAAATGCAATTAGACAACGTCTCTTTAATCCTATTACATATTGTTCTCTCTCTGTTGGCTGATTAGAATGTTTGGCCCTTGTCATTTTCATTTTCATATAATCCTTTTATACATTGATAGTGCTTTATCCTTCCTTCCCATGATCTCACCATAATCATCTTGACTTATCTGTAAATATATAAAGCCCTTAGAAACTCACTCAGAGACATACATAGTGTATATATCCTCTTAATCTGTGTGTACATAAGTGGGAACACACTAATACACTAAAGTGTGTGAAAATATTATTTGAAGTGCCCCTTACATGATGAACAATCTTTTAAATGCAGAGGAATATCCATGAAAAAAAGCGTAATGTTTTTCAAAATGTTATAACATGATTTTAAAAAATAGACACTCCTAAAATGTCATTTTTAAAGGTGTGCATATTATAAGTAGCATTTCTGTGTTATCTTGAACATGTATCAGCTGAGACCTAAGGCAATGATGTAATTTTCATGCTCTCTTTCTCTCTGTGGACAAAAGCTCAAGATTGAACTGGGGACATTTAAAATCACTTCACCATTGACCAAAATCACTAATACTGCCATCAGCAGTGGTAGCAAAGTGGGATGGAGGCTGTCTGCTTTCAGAAATCTATCTTCTACCTCAGAAGGAAGATACTAGCCTTTTGTGGGAGTGAAGCACTTAACAAGAAGTATTAGTGGTTAATGCTCTAGCACCGAGGTTTAGTACACCAAGCATACCAAGATAAAAAGTTCCTTTACTGTGCTTATGTCATGATAACTTTTCCTGATAATTGCAGTTAGCTTTCAGCAGAACGAAGCATTTGGCACAACCACAGAAGGCAAGACAACCCATGGTAAAAAAGTTTAAAGGGAGGCTTTTCTCTTTCAAGCCATTTTTTTCAACTTCTCAAAGGACCTAGTCATAGATACCAATTCCCAGAGACCTCCTCAAGAGAAACAGGGCTTACAATGTTTGCATTTATATCTCATGCAAATGATTGAAACTGCATTTTATGTTTTGTTTGTTTGTTTTTGGTTTGTTTTGTTGTGTGTTTTTGTTGTTGTTTTTAATTATTATTATTATTTATTTGTTTTCTTTTCTGGAAGGCTCCCTACTTCATTATTTTCAGAGCACGCCTACATGATTGCAGGCTTCTTGACCTTGCAGTCCAAGCAATAATCCTCAGCTGGCACTATCACATTTATTACTCTCTCATGTATTTATATGACAGCTGCTAAAGCTTCAGGATATTACTGCAGTACTAATAATAAATATTAAGATTTCTATAGCAACCAATTGGTCTTAATTACTTTCACCACAGAAGCCAGGTGAAAGAGGAGCAAAACCCTGAAGAAGAGAAATCCTTATTCAATGCAGTACTTTCAAAGGAGAGATGTAACACAGAGGGAACTGGAAATTTGCCAACAAAGGAGACAACTGAAAGAGGAAAAGATAAATATTTAGCCACTGAGATCTGTTAAAGTACAAAACATCATCTATAATTCAGAATCAAAATTACTATATTTAAATATTATCACAGCTGTCATATAAATAGGCCTATGCTAGCAAATTACAAGGTAAGTGTGAGACATATACCTAAGTCTTAACCCATTTCCCCTCCCCTTAAAAAGGGGCTGTCACTGAAACACTTTTTGGATTGCTGCTAAATTTGTATGTTTTTCATGTGAGAGATGTATTTTTATCACAGTTCCAAACCCAAATGGTGGGAAGACTGGGAAAAGGGGTGACTCCAAAATGAAACCTCAATCCTGACTTTGTACAGAAGTCCTGACTTTAATCTTGAGTTCCCTGTGATTTGAAGAAAAGTGATGATTAAACACAATAGAGAAGCTGTCATGGCCACTGGCAGAGGCAGAAGATGGGACAGTACAGCATATGCATGCAGAGGTTTCAGCTAAGGAAGCATTGCACTGATGGTGCCCATAGCTTTTCATAACTTTCATAGCTGCCTGCACCAGCATCACAGCCTGGTGCTGAGGGAGAGGGAGGAGACATACCAGCCCCCCTGTAGACTTCTACAGACCCTTGTGCTCCAAGAGATTTTGGGAGTAACCTTGCAAACATGTTGGGGAAAAAGAAGGGGAACAGACGGAGCCAGACTTCCTTTCATCTGGTTTTCCTAACAAGCCTGGCAGTGACCTGCCACATGGCTGTTTGCCAGAAGTGTAAATGGAAAAAAGTCATCAAGGAGCTCTGTCCTCTGACAGAAGGAAAGAGTGGAATTTAATGGCACATGAAAACTAGTCCATCTGGACCAAACTAGGAAATGATCCTCTAGAGAGGGCCAGAGAGGATTTTAAACAAGCCTTCATTCCTCATTCCTACAGAAGCATTTATTTTAATTCTTCCTTTTTTTTTTTTTTTTTTTTTTTTTTTTTTTTCTTCTCAAGAGCCTGTAGATGTTTGTTTCTGGAGCTTGGACTGTCAGTGAAAATAAAGGACAGCTGTAGATTTTTATTTTTATTTTTATTTTTTATTTTTTTTTCCCAGCAAACATTTGGCCGCTGAAGAGGAAAAGGTTGATAAGTGCTGTAAGTAACTCCAGGAATGGGCTGAAAGTTCTTAAAAGGTACAGAAAAGTTTTAGTTGACGTTCTGGAAAGGATGTAGGATTTATGCAAAAGGAAAGACTGCATTCATAAGCACTGCAGTACAGAGGGCTAGGTAAATTCAGTGTTGCCTGGGAAAGAAGCCCTAGTGTGGAATTTATCTGAGATTGGCAATCATATAAAGGTGAAATATCACCATAGGGAGAGCTGTTCCTTCTCTGTCATAATCTTGAAGAATTCTTCGATCATTGTGGATGGTTCAGATGAGAGTCCTTACTCAGTCTTTATCAGGTAAAAAACATCAGCAAGAGTATATGGATGTTGAATGGGGGGACTAGGGAATATGGAAGGCTCTTGTGGGAGGTCATGAAGAAAAAAAGGAATGGAACTATTGTTTCTCAGCTATCTGTCAAAGTAAGGTTTCTAAAAAGTACAGCTTCTTTACAGTCCATTGGTAGGCAATGGTTGGAGAGCTCAGCTCAGCGGTGCGCTTTGACTGTTTGACTTGCTGTGCAGTGCAACACTGGGGTCCTTGCCCTGCAGGCAGGCTGTTGGCTGGGTATTTTGGACACACTTACAGAAGTCCTCACATCCTTTGCATTGCCATGCTCCTCCCAGCTGACACTTCATCAGCTCGAAAGGTTTGTTTGATTATCACCAAGTTTTTGGTTATTAAATAGAAAAGCTGTCAGCCTTGCAGCCTACAACTATGATGTATAATTAAATGTATCCTATCCTCTTGTTTTCAAAACACTGTTATAATAATGTCAAATTGTGATAATTTAGTGAAAGGCAGCAGGGAGTGGGGGAAATCAGAAGCATGGAATGTCTCTGCAGCACTGCTGTGAACATCAGCTGAGGGACATAAGGCCATGCACCCACTCCTTGGAGAAGAGGCAGTGGCAGCAGGGCCAAGGTGAGGCAAAAAAGAAAGTGTTAATGTTTGTGTGGGAGCAGAGGAAGAGAAGAGTAAAAGAGGGCAGGATTCTCCCTTTCCTTACCATGGGGTCTGTTGTTCTTACTGACATTAGTGGCAATAGGATTTTGACCCTCCTCACAATGGCAGTTTAATTTCTGAAGCAGACTTCCTAGGGAATGCGGGGAGGCTGTGTCCTCCCATCACAGCATGTCTTGTCTCAGCAAGGTTTTGTGCTCCCACTCACACCGTGCATCAGCTTTTTATGGTGGGATGGTCTTCCCAGGCTAATAAACCCCACCTAAAAGCTGCATCAAGATGAACAAAGTTGTTCCCTTTGAGAACTGAACTTCCCTGTTGGCTGGCATGGACTCCACATGTGCCACAAAGGACGAAGGCAGAAGAAGATGCAGCAGTAAGGAAAATACAGCAGCATCCTGATGACATTGTAGGAAAACAGCTTTTATCATCTCATGGGTTGCCACCAGTTCATATGGTGGTTATTCAGTAAGAGTTGTCTCCTGTCCCTGGAAGAAGGGACTCAGGTGATCCTCAGGTTCCCCCACTTTTCCATCGATAATTACAACACCTTTATTTAGTAGGTGCTCCCTGAGTGAGGAACAACACAAACACATGAGGGTTTGCCTCCCCTAGAAAATGTGAAGCCCTGTCTTTTCCTTCCAAAATGAAATGATTTCCCTATTTCCTTGTGACTTTCAACCACTCCCATGCAGGACTCAGATCAGAGAATATTCACCTTGCAGGGCTGAGTACTGAAGTGACATAGCAGCTTAGTATTGGCCTTCAAAGAAGAATACTTTCCCCTACAGACGTGATGATAGCACCATGATTAGTGTTAGAAATGATAACAAGTAGGCTTTAATTGTCTTGTTCTTTTTTGTCTTTCTCATGGGAGAAAAAGCACAAACTCATACAGGACTTCCAAAAAGGAGGGTTACCAGTGAGCTGTGCATCCTTCTCTCCTTTATATATGATACTATTAAATGTTTATTTACAGGTGTGGTTTTTTATTTGTTTATTTATTTATGGTCATTGTTTTGGACTCCCTCTTCCCTATCTAATTTATTATTATTTCACTATATTTTTTGTTAAATACTGACAGCCTTTGTTTTTTGTTGCAGTTATGTATCTTTGCTTCTCCAGAACACCTTAATTGAATTAGTTGATTTGAAAAAATCTGTTCTTGGTGCATAGCAGAAAAGTGACGTGTCTGGATATTTATAAAGTCTCTTTGTATAAAAGATTTGGAAGCAGCACATGGATTTAGAAATTACATCTCAGACTTGCTTTTCAGGACTATATGTCAAATGTGGGTACACAGTTAGTGCATATAAGAGAGAGCAAGATAAGAAAGGGAAAAAACCCTCTTAGTTTTCCAGTTAGTACAGCATTTAGGGTTTTTTGAACTGCTTGCTTTGCTAAGAAACACCTGAAATAGTTTTGCAGATCTTTTCAACCCAGTTTCCCATCTTCCTTCTCTGTCTCACCTTCAGATTTTCTTCTATGACAAATGAAGCAATTCATTATATTTTGCCTGTCACCCTCTCTCCAATTACCAGTACAGGGCCATGACAACAGGGAAATTATTCCTGGTCAGCAGCAGGATCTCCTTACTCTGATGAGCTAAGGTCAAAAGCTGTTCAGCTGCTGAGAGGATATAATAATTTTCAGCATTGTTAGAAAAAGCACATGGGCAAGGAGTTGGTTTAACATAATGTCAGTTAGGTTTTCTTTGCCAGCCCTGCAAAATGTCTGTCTTGTCTTGAACAGCTATTTCATTTCCTTCCAAAATGCAACAGCTTCAGAAAACCCTAGGCATCTTAACAGAGTGCATACAATTGAAAATTGATGCTCCCAAGTGCCAGGGGAACAGTATCTTACTAGAAGAGCAACTGGAAGTCTTGTAGAGTGCCTCACAGTAGTCAAAATGACAATAATGTTGTAGTATGTATCTTGGTCTCTGTAGAGAAGGACAAAGTATTCATCCCAAATACAAATGGGGATAGCCACTGGGAAGTCAGAAGCAAATAGACTTGCTTATGCATTAATTTGTTTTTACATCCTGTTAACAGGCTCATTTTGAATGACGCTGGATTTGTGCAGCTGAATGAATGAAAGTGTTCTTTGGTAGAATCAAAAGTCAAAGGCTAATGTAGGTTGAGTAGGAGCTCTGGATGTAGTCTAGTGTATGTCCCTTGGCATGACCAACTTCAAAATTAGATAAGGTTTCTTCAGGCCTTGCTTATCAGGGTTTTGTGTAATTCCAGGGACAGAAACAGGGAACGTTTGAGGCTGGAATGGACATTTGGAGGTCATCTAGTCCAGCCTCCTCATCAGGTAGAGAAAATTGGGAATGGCTGCTCAGGGCCTTGCCCAGTGAACTTATGTATATTTCCTGGATGTCAATGTCTCTTGTACTGGAGAATTTGAAACTCAACACAACATTTCACATGCAGTCTTGATAGTGCCAAACAGAGGGTAGTCACTTCCATCAACTTGCTGGCTACTCTTTTTCTAATACAGCACAGTACATGGTTGTTCCTCTTTGCTACAAGGACATACTGCTGATTCACATTCAACTCCTTGTTGACCAGCACCCCTCAGACATTTGTGCAAAACTGTTTTCCAATCAGTCAGTCCCTGGTCTGCACTGGTGTATGGGGTTATTCCATCCCCAGGGAGGGAAATGACACTTGCCTTTCTTGGACTTCATGGTCATGTCAGTCCATTTTAATAACCTGTCTAGGTTCCTCTGAATAGAAGCCTTACCCTAATGTTGCAGCTGCTTCCTCATTTGGTATAATCTGCAACATTGCCAGGAGTGAGCTCTATCTCATCACGCCAGTTGTGAACAATTGTGATAAATGGTATTGGCCCCAGTATCAGTCCCTGAGGGTTGCCACTAGTAAAGGTCTGTCATCTGTACTTCTTACTGCTAATCACCACTGTTTGAGCCCAGCTGTCCAGCCAATTTTCTACCCACCTCACCATCCATTTACCCCATCCATAGCTCCCCGCTTTGGTTATGGAATGTCCATAGCCTATCTGATCCCTGTTCCAGTGTTTAACCACAGTCCCAGTGAAGATTTTTTTTCCTTATATACAGTCAGATTTTCTTTTGCTGAGACATTTGATCACTACCTCTTTTCTTTCTGCTGTGCTCCTTAGCGATGGTCTCCATCTTCCCTGTAATCCACCTTTTAGATGTTGCAGAGAGCAACTGAATGTTTCTCCATCATCTCTTCTTCTTGGTGAACACAATCAGCTCCTTCAATCTCTCCTTATACAACAAATTGTGCAGTCCTCCAACTGTCTTCATATGTACTGATAAACTTGCTCTAGTTTTCATTCTGTCTCTTGAACAAGGGGATCCAGAACTGGAGACAGTACTCTTCATGCATACTCAGAAGTTCCAAGCAACAGGGAAGTAATCACTTCCCTCAACCTCCTAATTATGCCCAAGGTAGTCTCTCCATTCAAAGCAGGAGAGTCTATGAGAAGACTGTGCAGGAGAAGAAAACTATTATATGTCTTGGGATCACAGTCTCCCCATCCTCTAGCTTGAGTTTAGAGTTTACCAGTGCTCCCATTTGCATAGTACTCTGCAATTTGGATTCTGCATTCCACTCCTACAGAAACCCAGACACATTGGTAAGGGGGTGTATATGACTCCAGTCTTTCTTCTGTGTGGTGTCAGGACGCATTTGGGGCTGGATACTCAAAAAGAGCTCCTGGGTCCTCCACACTATGTTATGGGCTGTAAGACCAGTTCCTCAAAATGCAACCTAACTATCTTAATTCCTGTACAAGTTGCATAAGGGTATGGCTGATGAGGACCATTTAGGGCACATGTTGTCTGTACATTTTGGCTCTGTTTGTGCAACAAAACAGACGCAATGGGGTTCAGATATGTATGGGAAACATAGTCTAGAACTAGGTATTTTTCCTTTGGTAAAATGTGTGTGCTTTAAGTAGAAATCAGTGGACATATAAATAAGTAGCACTGTGATTCACTGGATGCAAGGATATTTAATATTAATTAATTAATTTAAAATTTTAATTAGAATTTTAATTAAATTTTAATCAATTAATTTTAAATAATATTAATTAATATTTGTGATCAGTTCCACGGACAGTGTGTTAAAGACTGGTATGAGCTACCTACCTTTTTTTTTTTTTTTTTTTCCTGACCTAAGTAGTTTGGACTTTACCGAGATCTTTGGGAGAATTTTAATACTTGAATTTTAAGAATACTTTTGTTTTAAAAGGACTAAATCAGTAACTGTAAAAGGAGGGTTGTCATGGAACTTGCAGACTGCAGGAGAAAGGGAAGAAAACCAAAAGTTGGCTCTGGCAATAAGCATCTGCCCAGGGATAGTAATACTAGTGCAGGAATTTATTATGTAGTCATTCCAATGTACCAGGCTATTTTATTGCTTTTAGATTGGTGTTCATGTACGTTTTAATAAACCAAATGAAGATGAGGATTTTGTTTTCAGCTTGCTCCCATTTTCTTTTTTTCTTATATATTCTCTGTAATGCTGCACCTATACCTTAATAAAATATTCTTACTACTTGTGTACAAGATTTATCATTGTTTTTAATTAAGAAATCATCAGTCAGTATTTGACAGGCCATTTTCAGCCTCATTACAAATGTGTTCCTGATTAAATTTCAGGTATAGTCAATATCCTGTAAATTACAGAAGAGTGTTTTCTCTTTTCTATTATTCTGTGCTAAACATGACAGATATGATGTCTGCCAATAGTATGTGCTTAGCATAGAATACAATAATGTTAATGGGGTGTAGAAAACTATACACCTGCATCCTTGGCATGGAACTGAATTTGGTAGCATCCCCAGCTAGAGGAAAGTTAGGAAAGTGTTGACTAGCACATCAAGAATATTTCTTCCTGCACAGAGAGAAAATAGAGTGTTGGAAGTCTGTAGCCTTCTCAGGAAAGGGGTTTCGCGGTTAAAGAGAAAGAGGAAGGAAATAAAGTAATACAATCTGAAGCAGAGCAGAGGAGCTTAATATTCTATGTTATCCAATGGGAGCGTCAGTGTAGGATCAAAGTATATTAAAAAGGTATGTGTGTTTGTTAGAGAGAAAGGGAGTATCTGGAGAAGATAGCAAACACTCAGAACACTCATGTAAAATAAAAGTGAAATGATAAATCCTGAAAGTGAAATGGTAAATCAGGACCTGATTGCAGGAAGGATAAAATTCACTAATGGACCTCACAGGAATTGACTAAACACTCTGCCAAACATGGCTTAAAAAAAAAAAAAAAAAAAAAAAAAAAAAAGACACAAGACTGCTTCCATATATCTTTCAGGATGGTAGGCATCTTCTTTCCAGTAAGTTTGTGAACTTGAATTTGTATTGTCTGACATTTCTGCATATAATATCTATGGCCAGTTACATCTCACACAACATTTTTGTGTTAACATCTCCTCTTTCTCCTTTCTTAAAAAAATGAAATTTCAGCTAGACTGGCTGTACAACATGGGGTTAGACTTCGGGAACAAGAGAAGACAGGTTGTTGAAAGATGCCCTGCACTCTGTTTGCCACTAGAAGGGCATTTGTTGCTTCTTCCATGCTGTTAACTGGCTGCTGATGTCCAGGTAGGTGCCTGAAAAACAAGGAAAAGTACTGAGCAGTAGATTTGCAGGTGAAAATAACTGTCATAAATATCTTTCTTCACACTGTATTTTCATTTATGTTAGTTCCTACAACAGTATTTCAGGGGGTCTGAAGTCTATCTGGTTCTCACTGAAATAATTCTCCTGGTCTGGATGAATTCTGAAATACTAGTAGTCCTACTTAACTGCACTCAGATGATTATTCAGTGCGTTTACCACCTCCAATCTAACATTATGTATGTCTTTGTAGAGCTCAGTAAGATTCCAAAATAGTGCATATTTTAAATAAGTGTGACCCACACTGACAGTGACATTAGTTTTTCTGATGCCCAACAGAAAGAAATGTACCAGCTGAAAAACACAGAATTGTTTTCACATTGGTTCACAGCAGCATAACATGAAGTTGCAGTGGATTGCAAACAAAAGGAAGTTCTGTGTCTAGGAGAAAGAACCTGAAATAATGTTTGTTTGGAAGAAATTATAATGAAAAGGTTAAATGATACCAGAAGTCATTGAGGCTTCCACACATTGTTTCTTCCTCTAACATATTCAGCAAAATTCCTCACTACCCCTCTCATGAGGCTTCCAGCTGTCCCAGCAATCTTTCACACTTCAGCAAGCACTGGTTAACACAATATTTTCCTGCTCTGCTGCTTAAGGATGTATATCAAAAGGATAGCTTAATTTTCAAAAGGCTGTGATGCCTAATGTGGAAATAGTGTTGCTTGTAAACTCACTACTAATACTTTGTCCAGCACATTTTGTCTGAACATGCTTTAAGCTGTCAACTTTTATTTGTGATTTGTGTGACAGTTATGTTTTTCCTTTGATCAAAATAAAAATATAGAGAAAAGAAAAGCAGAGACAGGACAGATAAATCAATTCATATTTTTATTGGGACACATGATTCCAAAATACATGATATTCTTTACTGAACCAGAATTTTAAAACCCACTGCAAATAGGGTTAAATTGGTAGGGTAATATTTAATTATTTCCACTCTATCTTCTCTTGCCTGTCTGACTCATTACTGTCCTTTAACCTTTCCAGCAAGATAAAACTGGATAGCAGAGGTTGGTAAACATCTTAGCTTTCATATGACAAAACTGAGCTATGCACATGGAAGTCTAATCAACAGACCTGAGCAGGAATTTTGTGATCAAACACTTTCTTATTAGAAAATGCAGATCTGAACATAGTCCAATAGGGAGAGAAGGAAAGGCAGGAAAACAAACAAACAAAAAAGGCATTTCCATAAGGTAAAAAATTCCTATTTAAAATTACTGGTACATTAGCATTGCAATGTTTCTTTTTGAAACGAGACTTAATTTGCTAATTGTTTTGGTTAGAAATTTAACCTGAGATAATGATTTAGTAGCTATGCACAACATCAAATCATATTTTGAAAATTAATAACAAACATGCTATATTTAAGTTTAAAAATATTAATTATCTAAAATGAAACTTCATGATGCTATCAAGGAAAATTTTGAGAGAAAAAAAGAAAAGGAAAAAAAAGGAAAAAAAAAAAGAAAAAAGACTGTTTTATGTAACATTTAAAATGCTGTTTGTTTTCCTTAGCTTCAAGCAAGCAACCAACCAACACAAAATCTTGTGAAATGACTTGTGGCATGGAAAATTTTATTCTTGCCCAACATTTGTTATCAGTGAAACTTACCAAAAGAGCTTCCTGAAGGAAAATGAAGTCATTGCAATTACTGGTGGATTAGATAGGATTTACTTTTCCTTGCTTGTAAAAATACCATGTGACGTCAATGAAAACTTCCATTTAGACTTCAAACTTTGTTGCTTAAAATCATTTGAATTGTATGGTCTGAGGTTATTTCTTTTGTTTTTTGTTGTTGTTTCTACTAGAAAATTTAACTGCCTATGGAAATTAGATAAAATTGCAGGCAGTAACTGCTGGCTAGCTATGGTCAGAAATGTGAGCTCTTTGAGGAGTGGTAGTGGGTTACTTCTACCTCAATCTTTTGTTTTCTGTTTTGTCTTCTGTCTTGAAACTGTGCTATCATTTTTTGGATACTGTGCAGGTTCCATTATACAAAATGTACATCTCTGCTAAGCTGTGAGCTGAAGACATCTGTTGCAAGCGCCAGCTGCTGCACAGCTGAACAGGCTCCTACTGCCCCAGCACCTTCCTTATTGCAGGGGACATTTTGAGACCATAAAGGGTGGTGCTAGGAAAGAAGACAGGGAGGATGGAACTTCCAATCTGAAGCTGTCCTAGGTCAGTATAAGGAGCCAGACCTTAACAAAGCCTGAGGCTGATTTATAACAATATGATGACAAGCTGTTATTCACCCTGGATCAGGGTATGCAAAGATGGTAGTGAATAGATACCAAATTGTAAATTACAATCTGAAAAAAAGTAATGGATAAAATAATCCATCATATTAGGCTCCCACAGAAACTACTCTGTTTTATACCAGGTTGATTGAATTGAATTAAACAGAACTAAACCGTATTTTGAAAACAGTTCATGCTTTCATACATTCTGATTTTCCTCTTGTAAGAAAAAGATATTAATCTATATTTTGAGAACATCCTGTGGGCTTTGCTGAGCTAATTCTGTACAGACCACACTGCACATTGTAATGAACTGCTAATGGGAATTCAGAGGCCTCAGTGTGTTCTGTGTTGAATCTCCTTTCTGTTACTAGCATTTGGACAAGAGCTGAACTGTTTCAGCAGCAAGGGAAGCTTTGGTCTCAAGGAGATCTGCTCAGATAAAATCTGTAATAGTAATATCTTTAAACTTAGAGTACCGGAGATAGATATAATTGCAATGGCACTTGTGCTAGGCTCAGAACTTAAATTATCCCTTTCCATCAAAACATAAGGCCAGATTCCTTTATGTTCTCTGGCTGCTTTGAGCTGTTTCTACAAGGCAGTAAGGCCTAAGATGAAGCTGACTGGTTGGTTAAACCAAATTTACAGATGTATTTCACTGCTGTAAACTCACAGTTAATCTGAATCATGATTTACAAATAGTGAGAGAAAAGTGTCACAGCATTATAAATATTTAACTATGACAGAATCATTAAGCTCTCATAAACTTGTTCCTAAGGGACACAAGCTGAAATGAAAAGGTTCAGGTCCAGTGATTACCCCTCCATGGACTGTGGATCTAGTGTACATAAAATGCTTGACACTGGCCCTGATATTCTCTGTTATTTCAGTACTTAATTGCTAATGCCTAGAGATGGGATGTGGTGGTAGAATATTTAGTTCATCCTCTTCTTTGTGTTACAGACCAAAGAAAGCTGCTCACAATTTTTGAAGGTATCATGCATGTTAAGACATTTCTAACCAAGATTTCAAAATAAGTGCAGCTTCCAGAGATATTTTTCCTGGATGACTAGCTGCATCTTTTCCTAAAATCAGCTGTCCTAAAGACTGTCCATAAGGCTGGGTTATATCTGTCAGCTGCCTTTTGCTCTGATACAGAATGCACTTATCTTGTCTCTCTGTTTACTTTTTTCTTTCAGAAAAAAAATGTTGCCAGTGTTGCTTTAGATCCTATTTTAACTGTAGATGAGGTCATAATGTTAGGCCATAATTCTTGGTATTGCTTTTTAGCCTAGCACTTCCACCTCTCACAAGTGACAAAATGGCTGTTTTTGTTTGTTTGTTTGGTTGGTTGGTTGGTTTTTTTCTTTCCCCACTACTATGGCATACTTTGAATTCTGCAGGAAATCTGCAGAATAAGAAAACATTTGAGGGACTGGCACTTTCGGCAGCGAACTGAGCCAGGCTCTGTTTTGTTTTGCATATCCAAGACCAGTCAAAAGGACTAGATGTAACTTGCTTTGTCCCCTTACTCTGGGAAAGGTATTACAACATCCTGCGCTTTAGAACAATAAAGGGGAACTTTGATAGTCTAGAGCAGATGGTAGAAGAGATCAACAGGATAAAAGTATCCAGAATGCCACATTCACTCCCTCCTGCACATGGTTTCAGAGATGGCAAAAGTTGATGAAGGCTGATTTCAAGTGGGTGGTTCTTCTACCCTCTAGAAATAAGGAATCTCTTGATTTTTAAGGTCTGAAATGCTGTAGAATACTCCAGAGGTGCCTGCACTATTAGCTTCACCCACCAAACCCTACAAACACCATAAGTGTTCCTTTATTCCTTCTCCAGGTGCTCAGCTTTAAGTGTACTCTCCACCCCTTTGATTTCAAGGCAGCCAAAATGGCCAAGAGGCTATGGAGGCTCCTGCTCTGCAGAATACAAGAGCAAATCAATAAATGCATCCTGAGACAGTTGTGTTTTCTCAGCAAGTCACAAATAAGTCCTCTGCTTAATATGTAAGCTTTGTCTGTCTGTCTGTTAGTTTTTGAAATTCAGTCTCTGGTATTTGTATAATGTCTCAATTGTCTTCTTTACCTAATGGATTTCAAAGAAAGGATTTGTATCTACTTTAAAAATGGTGTTATAGTTCTCTCCCTCTAAAATAACCATTAACTCATGTGACCATTAGGGTCCTGGGGGATGAGGGCAGCGACAATACCATTTCAGATGAAGCAAGCATCATAAAACATCCATACACACACGTCTTTGTTGACAACGTCTACAGCATGAATGATCTGGTGGATATGTTTTCCGCAACATTTAATTCAGTCCAAGCAGCTAATGATACAAGGCCTTGTTATGATCATGGAATGTAATACTCTCATGGGTGTTGCTAATTTCCCTTTGCAAGGCATGGCCAGCAGACATTAGTAATGGTATGTTAGTGATGGAAGGGGCTTCCAGGAGATGAAGACCAAATGACAAACCAAGTATAGTCTGATAAATAAATAAATAAACACATAAAGAAGGAAGAAGCAAGCAAGATTTCCCAGATGAAAACTTGGATGTGCTTTGAATGTTGCTGTGCAGAAATGAAACCAATATGATGCAGTTTGTATTTGAAAAAGAAGTATTTAATGCATCTTCTTATTTGATCGCAGAACTACTTGAATGTTCTCTATCATGAGGAAGTTTTTCAGTATGCAAGTTTCCATCTTTCTACACCATTGCTACTCCTTCAAAATACATCTTTTCTCAAAGAGCACACTGTTCTCAAAAGACTTTGTCAGAACAATGATTCTGAGAGATCACTGTGGAGTAAGTGTTGAGAGACACTGACAGATGAGCAATAGTGAAACTCAGTTATGAAAATATGTGTATGTGAAAGAGGGTAAACCTTATTTTGCTCATTATTTTGCTGGTGCCTGGACAACACAAATGCAAAACTGTCCAGTTTGTCAGAACAACCACTCACATAGCTGAGTGGATATTCATTATAAAATGTTGCTGTGTTTAGAGTTCCTGATCTGTGTAGAAAAGCTTCAGAAAATATTGCTTTTTGAAGGAATGCTGATGCTATTTACTATTCTGCAACCCACTACATTACTGGTCACATCTAGCAGATCTTTTGGAGAGTCTGGGACATGTAGAAAGTGAAAGAACAAAGTGAAGTATGATCCTGTCTGTTAAATACATCTTGGAGTTGACATGGTCACCCTATGGTGCCAGAAAATGCCCTCAGATTTTCATGGGGACATGGAGGCAGATGTCATCCAGCTCACAAGAGCACTTTAAAGAAGAGATGATGGCAAATGTTCTGCAAGTTTTTTGTTATTTTTGTTTTGGTTTTTATTTTTATTTTCATTTGGAAATGCTAACTATTCATAAGATAAAGTTTTCAGAAAGTGGATTAATTCAGAGGAGAGTTTATTTTTTAAATATGTGAGAAGTGTTCCCCTGGCCCCTTCCTGAGTAAATATTTAAATTTTCCATTTGATTTTTTGTTTTCATTTAAGTTCCCTAATACAAAAGTTAGAATTAGAGTGCAATGGTTTAAATTTCACTGGTACTTTGCTTGCTGTGAAGGGAAAATAATTCCTTTTGTTTTGCATGAAATTTGAAGGTTAAGTCATTCAGGTTCAGTGTGGGCATGTTATTAAAATCACAGCTTTTCCTGTGTTTGGTGTCAGCAGAATGTTCTGACTTGGAAAAAATAATTCAATGCACAAGTTCCATTCCCAGTGAAAAGAGTCCAACGGGGAACTAAATGTTCATGAGTATGTAGTCTCAGCACCGATGTCCTAATCTAAAATCTTGTATAACAATCCTGTGTAGAGCCCAAGACCCCAAACATCACTCTTCATGGATATTAAATGTAACTTGTTTAATCAAGCAGTGGTTTGCAGAGATATCTACTGATACTGCTGTCTACTGCTTGGGAAAGCCATTGCAAAGGAGATGTTGGTTGGTGTGGCAGTCTAAGCACTTTAAATTTTGCCAGTGCATTGAAACATTGTGGCTGAGTGGAGTCTCCCTTCAAATCTTCGGTTTAAAAATAAATAAATAAATAAATCTTGAACTGGAAGAGTGGCTTTAATTCAGGCTTTGGTTATGCACTGTGGGATCCTCTGAAAACTTTGTCTTCTATTCCCAGCACTGCCAAGGATCAAACAAAACAGATGGTCAGCAGAACTCTGCCTCCCATGAAATCTGCTGTTTCATTTTCTTACATTTCCTAGCCTTCATCCTGCTTTGTATTCTTCTGTATAAAATAACGTTCTGCATAGCCTGTAATTCCAAATGCACCATTATTCTGTTAATGTTTTTTGTTGGTTACATACTGATTATATGACATGTATGAGAGAAATATGATAAATCACTGGGAGGGGAGGTTGTAACATTGTCCCTTCCTCTTAACTAGTAAAACCACATCTATGAAAAAATAATCTTTTCTTCTATGAGGATGGAAAAGATCACTCCAGAATAGTAAATCTCTTTGAAACAGTCATGGTATATCCGTTATGCTGAGCAACAATCCTCAGGCTTTGGATGTTGACATTGATTCCAAAAGAAAGTATTATGTTGCCAAGCAACTTTCATCAAGGAGTGATGTTTAGAAGGACGGTGGTTCTCAAAAAAAACTGCTTCAATGGCTACCTGTGCAGACAAAATAATGTACACAGACCATACGTAGTTAAAATAAAGATACAGAGATTTATATGGTGGCCCTATATATATTTGTGGCCACTCATCTTGTTTCAGTATTGTTCTCAAACAGAGTACAAAAGGCTTTGGACTTCAGGATCTCTTCTATTGGTAGGTGGCCTTGTATAACAAAGCTGGTACCTCTGTGTGATATCACAGTAGAAATTCATTAAATTCACCTGTTGACCCCCTCTGAAGAAGTCTTAAAGGTCTTAGGTAGAGAATGGGGATGATCTTAGGACAAGAAGTCTCTCTAGCAGTTTGCTGTGCCTGCTGGAAACAAAGGCACATTGTAGGTTTGCACAGCCTGCTTGGTCTGCTTGTTTGGAAGCTAAAGTTAGGAAGTGAAGGACAAGCAATGGCACTTCAGGTCTGGCAACAGCAACTTCATTATCTTTGCAGGGAGAGCCCAGGGAGAGGTGAAGAGAGCAAGACAAATCTGACGAGCAGAGGAACCATGAGAGCAGGCAAGGAGAAAGTGAGATAGCATGCAGACAGTTTGAGGAGGAGACAAGGTGCAGATAAGGAGCTGTATCTATCTAATAGATATTCTTCCCCTAATTCTAATGGAAATTCTATCTCCCAGAGCCTGTCAGTGGAAACCTAATCCACCTCCAAGGGATACGCAGCATTGCTCAAAGCTGAATCCAGATGACGACAAGGTCATTTTCATCTCATCAGCTTTAAAGCACAGTCTGGCACCTTCCTCCCCCTGTCTCTTTCCCTCACAAAAGCCAAGAAGGAGAGAATGAGTTGAATGACAGGTGACATTTGTAAATGCACAGCAGAATCCAGGGACAGCTCTTCTTCTGCCAAGGAGAGCTTAACTTTGGTTTTCTGTACTCCTGGTTTGGTTTTCTGCACTCCTGTAGTAGTACTACTACTACTACAGTAGTTACTTATTACTGCAGTAGTTACTTAGTAGTACTACTTACTCCTGTATTTACTCCTGTAGTAGTAACTGCTGTAGTAGTTTCCCCTGTTGTTTTTGTTGTTTTGTTTTGGGGGGGGAGGGGAAGGAGGAAGGCCTCTATAGGTATCCAATGAGTTGCAAGGAGCAAAAAAAGTTGCTGGAAATACAAAGTTCAAAATGCTGGCAGGTTCTTTTTATCCCCCTTCCGATAACACTGCCAATGGAAAGCAAGGTATATTGCAACCTGGTCTTGATTCAATGTTAACCCTGCTATGAGGTTGGAATAGATGACTTCTGAAGTCCCTTCAAACTGAATAATGCTATGAATTATAGCCCCTTTCTACTTGAGGGCCAATACTCAACTTTATCTGCTTAGATAAACCATATGCGTGCCCCATATGGCCATAAACCATTTATGCATAATGTGTAATCAGTTGTTTCCCCTTATTAATGACCACCAGGCTCAAGCTCAGTCTCACATATTGAAGTACTAACTGGAGTGATGAAAAAGTACTTGGACTTGGCAACCTGGGTGTGGAGGAAAAGGACGAAATGTCACCCATTTTATTTAGATTGTTAATCAGAAGCCACAGATCTGTAACCACAACATCAATGGAGACATCTGTCTGTTTCTGGGAATCTACTGAGAAATAGTTCTTGCCAAGTGGTGAGAAAACCACTCAGTACTGTGAGGTGAGAATACTTTGTAGTTTTTTGAATTATCTTCTAAAATCCATCTTGGTAGGAGGATGAACATGTCCTAACAGTCTAAGGAATCCCTACATAATCACAGGTGTCCCAGAAGGTTATGTCACCCCTCTAAGTGCTGTCCTTGTTAGTATCAGATTGTTTTTTTTTTCTACATTTAAGTTAGAGGTACCCCCTGTGTGGCATTAAAGGTCAGTCGTGGGTTTCATCCAGACATTACCATTCTAGGACCATGTGACAGAGCAGTGTGCTGGGGCTGAGTGAGGAGAGCAAGGGTGCTCCTGAGGGCATCCATGCCATATCTGTTCTCTTTGCTAAACATCTGGAACAGCGGCTCCCAAGAAAACACGTGGTTGTCAGGGGAAACACTGAAAGGAGATGAAGCAGTACTGAAGGGCTTGCAGCAGTGCGTACCTGGCTTACCTCTGCCAAAGTCCTACTGGCTTATTGAGTAAAAGCAGAATAGGAATAATGGAGACCACTCCTTTGCAACTTGATAATCAGAGGATATTCCAGCTGGGTTTTTGCAGGGACTCTGAATCTCTCTGATAAGCATGCAGAGAGCTGATAGCCTGCGGTGCCTTATAGTCTGCCGTATCCAGAGCACAGTTCTCTCTAAAGAAGTATGTGTGAATAGTGTGGCATCAAACTGACCTACTCACTCAGAAGAGTGATTGCAGTAATTTACACTTATGACTCTTTATCAATGTTAAAAGACTGAAATTGAAAGTATCAGTACTTCTATCTTTGACTGTTCCTCTCCTCGGTGATTATTTTCACGCTCATACAAACAGCATGGAGGTCAGGGAGATCATTACCATACCTCACTTTTCATAGAGCTTTTTCTCTGAATCAAAACTCAAGACATCCAAGTTCACACAGTATTCTCCACAATAAATGTCATTAGTGACCATAAAACAGAAATCCCCCCTGAACTCCCACAGTAATTGCCCACACAGTAATAAAGAGAGAGACAGTTATCACAGTGTTTTCCGTGCTTCCTCCTGGGCTGTCTCTCTCTGAGTCCTTTTCTAGGTCCTCCTTTCAGTGAGACCCTGGAGAATCCACCCATCAACAGGATAACTGGTGACCTTCAGGACTGGGTGCACACCTGGGATCCTTCCTCAGTATGCCCTAGCATGGCAGTCCCTTGAGGCTCATAGCTGAGTCATGGGAGTCTGCTGTTTCTTGACTTTGCACAACCCAAGCTCCTTTGAGATTGTGGAGGGCAAACAAACACCTTTGCATTTTCTTTCCCTCCTCATACAGGGCTCACATGTTTGGTTGGGTGGAGGTATATATAGCACTGCTAACCATTCTGAGATGGAACAACAGGGCTGCAAGTTTGACATCCTCTGCTAAAATATTTTGCCAAGACCATTTTCCATGGACAATATCATCGATTTTCATATCCTCCTCTTGCCAGCTGTCTGGGCACCCGGTAGACTTATTTTGCTTTTCAGAGGTGGAATAGAGCCTCTCCCCCAAGAGCAGGCACCACAGACCACAAAGAGCTAGCTCCCAGCTCGGAAGTGAACAGAGACTTCAAAGAAATAGTAGACATGAGAAGAAAATTTATAGGAGCATTAGTCCAGAGAACAGGGGATTGTGGGACCATCACTGCTAAGTAATCCTATTGCAAACAGGGCATATTAGCGTTTATTAATTTGGTTACTTAGCATCCCAAAAGGTGCAGCCAGGGGGATAGGTTATGTCTCCTCGTGGAGGGTGATGTTCACCCCAGAAAAAACTACACTGCCTGAGTGCAAATGCCCCAGTGCTGCTCTCACTTGCATCAGCTGCAGCCAGCTCAGCAGCATGTGGGAGGCTGAGTGCTCTGCCCCAGCTCCTCTGCACCCCTTTCTCTGCCTATTCCCACAGCATGGAAAGAAGGTTCAGGGACATATCCCCAGCTGTGCAAGAAGACTACATTACCTCTCCAAGCTGATTTCAGGTCACATCTCTACAGCAGTGGAAAAAAGCTGGATCCGGAGCCAAGAATCTGTCTATCAGTCTGCTTTGAAAGGCAGGATAGCAGGCTGGATGTCTCAACTGTCTGCTTCTCTCAGAAAAGTCTCATATTCCTCTGAGAGTGATCAGCTTAGCTAATAAGAACAGAAACACAACTGTAATTAATAGAAATCACAGCTTAGAAAAAGATCCAAAGAGTGAGCCATGCTGATAGCTTATAACTTAGAAGAGTCATCAACACTTAATTAACAACGGAAGCATTGCAAAGTTAAGTATATTTACAGCTGCAAGAGGCAGTGTCACTGCAAAGCATGTCCTATCTAAATTCACTCCCACTTATAGCATTAAGATGTTTCATGGGAGAGGTGTGAATTAATCCACCCTAGCACATGCCCCAATCCCATATCCCATACATTTAATTATATTGCATAAATGTACATGAAAGGTGACATTTAAGATACTACATTCTGTTGTTATGGTAACTGATATTCTAACAAATTATGACAAAAAAATAAGCAAAGGAAAGCTATCTAAGAATAAATGCATTATGTTGTTATAGCAACCTTTTAATTCTAAAGGGGTTGGAATTGCGTTTGTGATAAATATTGCCGGGAGCCTGTTCCCATGTGCTACTGGGGTCTTTCCTCCCCAGTCATGTGCTAGAGAAAATCATCTCATACTATATACTAGGTATTGCCCAAAGCTCAGCTCTCTTGAAATTATAGGGTATATTTCGTGTAAGACAATCAGTAAACATAGAGCAAATATGATGGTTTTAACTCAGTCTTGTCAATTTACAGGTTTGCTGTTCTTTAACATTTGTTATACTTTCAAACTGTTTTTCTGTCTGTATCTCTATTTTTTTTTAGAAATAGGCTCACATGCAGGGCCCACAAGATTTGTATTAAAGTGATGAGATTCCCCTGGGAAAAAAATAAGTATATATATTTTCCTCAGTCTTCTTTTACCTACACCCAAGTGTCAATCAGTTTATGTCACTTTTTCCCTCATTATATCATTCATCTCTCCTGTTTGTTTCTTTTTACTTCCATTCTCCTGGAGTTGTACTCAACCTGAGATAATAAGCAATTTTGCACCTGGCAGGGGTGAAGCTGAATTTACAGGAATCTTGAGCTCTAAAGGGCCATCATAGATCTGTTAACAAATCTGGCCTCTTTGCTGATTTCACTCAGCAAGCACAAGAAAACAGAATGGGGAAAATGCAGTGCTGAGAAGAGATATTGTGTGAGAATGGAACTGAGCCAGTAATTGCACTTAAATATATAATGAGACTTCAGCCACTGTGTATAAGAATACTCTGAAAACACTCCATTAACAGAAAAGTGTTTAAAAAAAATCCTTGCGGAGTGCTCCTCAATCACAAGCCCCAGGACCAATATATTTTTTGCTTACTTGCCACCTAAAATAATTTCTTCATCCTGTAAAGCTGCTGTGAGAGGAAAAATTGGACACTGTGCCTTCTCTTGTTCCACTTGCCTGTTGGGGATGGGCATATTGGGAGGGCGGGGAGCAAGCAGGCTTGTTGCTTCCTGTTCACTCTGCCCTACACCCCAATGACCCAGCCATACTTAAGCAGTACCATCTTTTTCCTTTTAGCTGGGACAGTATCTATTTCTGCCTCCTACTGACATTTCAGAAAACTGGTTATTCTATACAGATAAATGCTTGCTTCAAAGCTGTAGCCTTTCTTCTTGCTATTGGTGATGGCGAAGTCTATTCACCCCCCTAGGGTAGATTGCAGCTAATGAAGATGCATTACAGAACTAGCTCTTCCAGGCTGGCGGGTGGGTCACCTGAGAGCAGAGGTGCAATAGAAATGCAGCATGCACCAGCTATAAGCTGGCTTCATAATAAATAAATAAATAAATAAATAAATAAATCTGATTCAGGAAGTCATGAGAGGGACATGGGCAATTGCAACAGGGGAAGGTGGGTGATAAGTTATGTAAGGAGACATCTGGTGGGTAAAGTAGCTTCAGGCTTATTGTAAAGATATGCTTACAGCTAAAGCTGCAAAGTTGTGGAAGGGTGCTCTGGATCTCTGGGGTTACAAACTGTGACACCATAAGGACTTAGACAGCACTAAATGTGGGATTAACCTCCTTCTTGCAGTCATGTGTAGTGCAAAATACATCTTCCTGCCCATCTTAGAAACTTGTTCACCAACAGGGCAAGACATCTCCAGAGATGCTCATCTCTCTGCACTGCTGAGAAAATGGAGAGAACTGGGAAAGACATCCTGTTCTTTCTGGACAGCTGAAATTAGCTGGATAGGATCTAAATCATAAAGTTTAAATAGCAAGCATAGCCTGTCTGGACCTCACTACAAGGTACTCAGCTGGAGAGACAGAAAGGTTTACAGTGGAAAGTTGTGACCCTTGGCTAGCAAAATCTTCAGTGGTAAACACTGAAACCAAACTTTTTTGGATCCAGGTGTAAATCAGCTTCAAGGCACCTATGTCTGTCCTGTGGGTTTCAGAGTGTCTGTGAAGTTCTGCAGGGTACCTGTACTGCACACACATTATGCACATTTTTTTCAGAGGCACAAAAAAGATCACTAGGGCTGTTTGCAATAGCCTTGGCTGTACCCTGAATGCTGTCCCAGCAAAGGATTAATGAGGATAATGATCCAGCCTCAGGACACATTGCAAAAATTAAAAACCAGAAGTGAAAAATTGTATAAGTTTTTAGGAAAAAAAAAAAAAAATAAATAATAATAATAATAATAATAATAATTTGTAGTACTCCTGCCTTGGCTTTTTCCATAAACACAGACATATTTGTGGGAAAAGATCATTTTTCATCAAATCTGAAGGTGGGGGGCAGATACATGTTCTGATTTCATTTATTATTTGTCAGTAGTGACATTGTTTGTTTTGGTTTGGGAAGTAGTTCACTTTTTCACAGTAAAAGCCTCAAACAATGATACTTAGTCCAGGTTTGTTCATTTTCTATCAGAAAATATACAGGTAAAAACACATTTTCCAATCAGCCTTCGTTCTTGCTGCTACATCTTGATAGCTATTATTTGTTGCCTTTTGTACAAGATCCTCTTTACAATCATGACAACAGTGATTTCTATCTTACCAGTTTTTCCTTCTCCTGTTCTTCCCTTCATTTTTCCTGTATCACCCAATGTATCCTTCAATGCCCCTCTACCCAGTGGTGAGGACTTTGCCTTGTAATGTTGTTTTATTTTTTTATTTTTATTTTTATTTTTATTTTTAAACCTGAAGTTTCCTAAGCTGCTCTCTAACCATCACTCTAGGCAGTGGTGTGTTTTTTCTGGAGAACCGCTGGCATATTTGCCAACCACTGGTAGAATTACTAGAAGCCATTTTGGTTTCCTGCCCATGTTTAGTCAAATGCCCATATTTAGGCAGCTTAATCCCTTCTCAAATTCAGCACAATTATATCACTCCCTTTACAGAAATGGATATATGCATTTCAGAATGCCCATCCTTTGTACAGATTGTTCCCTTGTAGGAATAATCCTACACCATTTCAGATCTTCATTATGTGCTGGTTCATTCTAGTGATTGTATTACTGTAACAATTGCATAAGAAATATGACATACACAACCAAATATAACTAAATTATTACTGACACCAAGTACAGGATTCATCAGTAAGAGGGTGATGGAAGCAGTGTCACTATTTCAACCACTTGTCATCCATCCGCAACAAGTAGAAAATGGGTGCACAAATGTGCTCGCTACACTGAGCCTAGCTCCAAGATCTAGAGAGATTTCACTAGAGAAGAGAGGGATCCTTCTTTTCCTCCTATTCCTTTTCACAGACAGCTAAGCCTGCATACACTCTTGTTTGGAAATGTAAAGGTAGCTTAATGGTTAAGTGATAGGAGCACCATTTGCATTTCTGCTTGTTTTCTGAGATCTTGAAATGCCTCTGTAGAGAAGTCTCTACACTCAGAGCCACTGAATATATTAAATTCCAACAAGACACCTCTTTTCTCTAATCAGAACTGAAAGACTTGTTTCAGAAAACAAATGGGGTATTATTTTGTCATAATGGGGTTTCATATTCATATCGCTAGGTCTGAAATTAATTGCAACAACAACAGAAAGGTAAGATAAAGAAAAAAACTCTGTCCTAAATGGTTAATGATCCTCAGCAAGCAATCTGTCCAAAGAAGGAAAGATTTCTTTGCCAGTCTGACAATTGATCTATAATCTTGTTCTACTTGGCTAGTGTTTCCACCCCCTCCCAACAATGCCTTGTAGGGCTTCTAGGAAACTTCACAGAAACAACAAATTCTCTCTCTCACTGGCACTCCCACCCTAGCAATTTTCTAGACAGAATTTATCTGATCACCCCTTGTGCATACTGTTAATACCTTCCAGGAACAAGTCCAGCATTTCCAAAATCTAGACCATAAGCTATATACATTCTCAGCTAAAGTCCAGGACCAGGAGGGACAGATGGACTGCTGAAGTACAGGGACATACAAAGGGTCTTGGTAAACCCCAGTTTGTCTCCTGACCATTATTCAGAACATCCTCCATATTGTAGTAACTTGGCCCAGCTGTTGCTGCTCATTCAACAGTTGAGTCATTTCCAATTCCAATCTATTCCTGATATGAGTCATTTCTTCTATAAATTTACTTTTGGTAATTCTTCTGACCTTTTGTATTGCTCCCTGAAAGAGTCTTGGGAGGGTAGGACCCACTGCGTAGTTACTGCACCCATGAAATATCCACTAGCGCAGTGGTGACAGTTCTCTGGAATAGTGATACAACTTCAGGATGATTGAGAATGGATGAAGGAGAACAGATCAGAGGAATGACA
The DNA here is from genome assembly GCA_011076525.1 of Nettapus auritus. Classification (NCBI taxonomy): domain Eukaryota; kingdom Metazoa; phylum Chordata; class Aves; order Anseriformes; family Anatidae; genus Nettapus; species Nettapus auritus. The sequence continues at coordinate 55,382,880 of CM021765.1, read as the reverse complement.
CTATTAGAAGGCAATGGACAGCCTATTTTGTTCAAAGCCCTCCTGCTATGTCATTTCAGTCACTAGTGGTAAAAGAAATACTGTTAGGATTGCCCAGTGCTAGTGACAAGGATGTATGACTAGCCCTGCAGGTCCTGCTGAGGGGTGAAGTGCCAGCCCGGGTGTGTGTCAGACCAGCATGGGAAGGAAGCGCCGTGACATTCAGACTGGAGCAGCTATGTCACAGAAGCTTATATAAATGTTCTGGATTAGGGCAAAGATTTGCATAACGCAACAAGAGATTTAATCAGAATTGACATTTTCCAGTATAATTGAATGACAATGGAGGCAATTGCTGTTACCAGCAGTGGAGTCAAGCCCAAACCAAAGGTGTATTTGTGGTGGATTTCAATAGCTGACTCTTCAAGATCCCACACTTCCTTTCTCTGGAAGAGTGAGGGGTATGTTGGGGGAAGGATCACGTTCTATGTGCCCAGTTTCTCATATTCTTTCCATCACAGGGCAATACTGGAAACAGGATCCTGTGCTAGACAGATCTGTTGATTTGTTTTAACACAGCAGTTCTCTTAATTACCAGCTTCATCAGCTGTCCCAGAAGAGGGTTTGTTGCAACGGACTTAGAAAATATCACTTAATTGTGATGAGAACAGAGGCCTAAAACTTCAAGGGTTGCACAACTCAGTAGCAAAGAAAATCAGTGATAAAGCTTTTCATGACCCACCCCCCAACCCCCTCACCAGCATCAACTCAGAAGGCAAAGTTCTGCTGGCATTTTTTTTTTTTAAACATAGGTTGCAGCTGTGACCTAGCCTCCTGCTCCAATACATAGGTTCTCAGACTGCACCCATGGAGCACGTGGGACTGGTTGCCAACAGCAGCTGCCTGCTCACATGGTTCTGGCTCCTTCTCTTCATTTCCAGCAGCTACAGATGAGTTAGAAATAGTTACAAATGCATTTAAGTGCTCGCATAATGGTACTTTCCTATATAGGCAATTACTATCATTGGCACAGGGATGTAATATATCTCAGTGAATAGAAAAGGCACTAGCTATACACTTGTGGATTGTAGTGCTGATGGTCCACAAAAGCTCTATATTAAAAAAATTAAAATTAAAAATCTCAGTATTAATGCAAAGAATCCCTTCTTTTAAGGACATCATAATTAGTTGGCAATGCTTAATCTTCTCAGGTCACTGACTCCTATCAGTGCAAATACCCTTTGGGTTTCTGGGTGTCAGACAAACCTAATAAAGGCTTTAGGTTCATTAATTCTCATACTAATAATGTTTTTAATTTGTTGTATTCTTCCCATGACTAGTATTCAGCTTTTAAAGCTGCAAGCACAATGTCTGCCTTAAAGGAAGGTTCTATCTGGGGAAAAAAAAAAAAAAAAAAGACGGTAATTGCATGATTTGTAGATCAGCGTCACTTAGTTAAAAAGAGAGCAAAAAAGAAATGATTGTTCTTTCTGGTAATTCCACAAAATCAAGAATAATTATCGAGGCAACCTGCATGTTCTTTTTTTCAGACATGACTTCTGAGACTGTACATGCTTCACTCCTAGCCGTATATATACGTGAGACTTAATGCAAATCTTTCATGTGAAAGGACTTCTCTTGCCTCACTGGCAACATAACTATACTTGAACTAGCACCAAACTCCATCTGAGAGATGTTAAGCACCACTTAAAGAACAACCTGTTCAAAAACACAAACATGATCTCAAATCTTTTTTATGCTGACATTTCTTTGCCCTGAATCCAGCTTCCCTTGGAAGGTCTAGGACAACCTTACAGCCTATATCATCTGTCAGTTGTTCCAACAAATCTCTGTGTAGAACAAGTATTGCCATTATGTAGGAATAGTACAGCCACTCCAGTTTCTTTGGCTCTTTCTGAATCCTTCATGGTGAGGAGGCATGCTGCAGGAATGGGAGGTAACTCAGCATGTCTGAGGTCTGGATCCACAACACTGAAGGACTGTCAGCAAACACAGGGGAAGATGGGTCAGCCCTGGGTGAAAGGATAGTGAATATTAACCTTATTTAAAGTTTTATTTTTGTAGCTGGGAACAAGAACTGCCAATAGGGGCTAAAGATAATCGATAATTTCTAGACTGAAAGAACAATCATGTTTTAAACGTCACTTTTCAGCAAACATGGATTATAGAGTAACCAGATTTCATCACTGAAAGGGAAACAAAATCATAGGATGATTTATTCTCTATTGTTGTTGTTCTTTTTGCTGACCTTTACAAGCAGAAGTAAAAGGTTTTCTTTGATGCAATCAGTGGACCTTCACTGCAGCTCTGAACAGAGGCAGTCTGTCGTGCAGTGGACTTGCAAAACTCTCCTCAAGACCATGCCTCACTGCCAAATCTGATTGTATGGATAGCTGAAAAAGATGTTACAGCCTTTCCTCAAAACAAACAAAAAGAGAGAGAGAATAAGAACATTTTCCTCTCACACAAGGCCTGAGGCAGTCAGTGCAGTCTGCAATTAAATCTCCAAGGACGTCAGAGTTATTGTCAACTAGTGCAGCTCTCCAGCCTGAGACTGCTGGAATAGGCCGAAGAACCCTAGATGTTGATCATAACACAAGCTTGCCAAAGCAAGGGTATTTAGCATGGAGCAGCATCCTTAGCATAGTCCAGATGGCTCTTTGAAGAGCTTTTATTACGCTTTGTTCGACTGCAACAACAGCTCTCAATAGCATTTTTGTTTTGTTTTTTTATCAGGCTCTGGAGAGCAGGAAGCACATGTTTCTGCTGTGTTCCTCATATATACAGTTCAACTACCATCCCGTCACCCTCTTGTTCCCTGTGCAATGTGCTAAACACACTATTAACAGATGGCTATTACGGGATCAGAGAGAAATAGCTCCAGAGTTCAGCATCCCTAAGGGGTAGCAAATGGTCCCAGCAAGAAAATGTCAATTGAGCTTTATTTTCCTGGTGTGGCCAGGCTCTTTTCAGCCTACAAGTGAATTGCAGTCTCAGCAAATGCACAGTCTCATCACAGCAGGGACCGTTCTGATTTACTCAGAATCTGGGTTTGCATCATCATGGCTCCAAGAAGCAGTAGCACGTTATCCTGGCAGTTCTGAACACACAGACACACAAACAAACCAGGCAAAGTTTTAATGTGCATACCTTGGGGGCTTTATGCTCTGCTCCACTGGACTTCCTTGGCAAATGTAGAAATGGGTCCCTGCCACTAGCCACAGACTGAGAGAGCAATAAATCTCTGCATTTACTGTTATCCAAAGTAGCACTCAAGTCAGCCGATACTTACAAATATTCCTGTGTCATTAGGATCCTCCCTTTGATTCCTTCAAGAACACAGACAACATTTGCTTGATTTGTGCACTGTAATTGACCACAATCTTTCCAAATTTTTGAGCCTCCTGACAATTCAGGACATATTTCAGAAATCAGATGATATCTGTTTGCTTGGGGATAGCAGTGTAGGATGCAGGAAAATGATCTCATCAACGTGTACAAATGTGTACAAATATCTGAGAAGTGGGAGACAGAAGGATGTAGCTAACCTCTTCTCAGTGGTTTGTGGGGATAGGACAAGGGGCAATGGCTGCAAGGTAGAGCACAGGAAGTTCCGCACTGACATGCGAAAGAACTGCTTCACAGTGAGGGTGACGGAGCACTGGAACAGGCTGCCTGGGTAGGTTGTGGAGTCTCCTTCTCCGGAGATATTCAAGGCCCGTCTGGATGCCTACCTGGGCAGCCTGTTCTGAGGAACATGCTTTGCAGGGGGGTTGGACCAGATGATCTTTTGAGGTTCCTTCCAACCCCTACAGTTCTGTGATTCTGTTCTGTGATTCTGTGAAAAGGAAAAGCATAACCCAGACAGAATTATTTAGGGACACATTTGAACTTTGAGACACCATTTGAGTATCATTAATGTAAGCGGTAAATCTCTTTCCCAAATACCTGTTACAGATAGGTGTCAGAGTAGCTTAAAGTGTGTTGCTTTACCACTTGTTTGCACATCTGTCATTCCTTGATGTGTTTTCCTAACATTTGTCATTTTCTCATAGCCCAGTTTTATAAGCAGGAAAATTAGGGAGAACAAGAGGCTTGAGAAACTTCCTAGCAAACAGGGCAACTGTCCAGGAGACAGTACAAAGCAGACACGATATATTTTTATTACCTCTTTTTCTTCAAGCCGAATAAGAAGAAAAAATATATTCAGAACTAAAACCATTTTGCCATCTTAAACAACAAGCAGAAGTGTTACATGCCCAGTCTGAAAAGTCTTTTGTGTACTTTGAAAACCCTTCTCACACTTTTAATCTTGTTCAAGTCAGGAACATTTAAAATTGCTACATGTATTTGAGAAACAAGTGTTTCAGCTGTTTTCACAATGTATCTCACTCAATCCTGTCTGATGATTCCTGTATGAACAAATACAGTCAAGTATCTCCAAATTTATTGTTACTCGGGTTCCTTTTTTTGTGTGTGTAAAAATAAATAGCTTAACATGTTGCCCCAGATCCATTTTGAGCAATCATATTCTGCCTGGATATTTTTTTCCACAACTGTAATTATATACAACCCCTTATTACCAAACTAGAAGTACTGAACACGTCACACCAACATAAAGTGGCATGACCTGTAGAGTTTAACTGAAGACAGATCTTGAATGGTCAAATCTTGATAGAATAACTGAAGGACAGCTGCAAACAAGTGTTCTGACACAAAAGAAAAACACCCAGCTTCACATGAAAAAGAGCAAAATTGAAAAGACCAGTAATGACTATCACGTCTTCTTTGACACCACTGATGTATTACAGGAACAGAAGGGTAACTTCTACAAATTAAAACTCAAAAAATTATGTGAAGTTGGCAACATCTCAAATGAGCTTTCAAAACATGGGTCTGAATAAACATGGGATTTATTTATTTGACACCTTCAGCCCTAGCATGTTTCAGAAATACAGTGCAACTGACTAATTTGCCCAATATATGCAAGCAGAGATACTCTCAAGCAAAGTAATTGCAGAGATACTTGTATTAATAGCTACACAAGCAGAATATTCTGTCCTTTTCCTTCAAAAGCCTGTTCCCCTAGACTATTACTCAAAAAAAGAATGAAACCGTCTGTGGCCACTAACAACATAATTAATAAAAGCCAAATTAGTTTCCTTTCTGAAAAATGAACTATGGACAATATTTTCACCTTACAGATACCATCAACAAAAGTGTTAACCTCCTCCTGCCCTCAAAATAAATAAATAAATAAATAAATAAATAAATAATTTCCCTTTCACAGACTTTCTTAAATAGACTCCATCTGGTCCCTCTTACTGATAGAAAGTCAAATTATTGGGCAGTGCTGGTATCATGTTTGAATGCAATAGTAGATGAAGCAAATAAGATAAAAATGAAAATGTAAAAGATTATATGAAGTTTAATGTGAACATAGAATTTCTCCTCTTTTTTCTTTGATCTAGCTATGAAAAACTTGCTAGCTATCCTGGAAAAACTCTCATCTTAAAATCAAAATTTCTGTCATGTGCTCTCAAGTACAATCACCCTCCTGAGAGTCCATCCTAATGATAATTCAATCGTAGTTTAGAAATAGGACCAATTTCTTTCCTGTGTGGTTTCTGGAGAAAAACAATTTATATATTCTTAAGTCCTCAGTGAAAACAAAAAGTTTCAGGTTAGCATTAAACTACTAGAACATTTGCACTTTTTAACAGAACTGATTCCGTTTCCTGAGATACTGAACATATGGAAGGAGATGTTCAGGCTCCCACATCAAGGAGAACAGCATATATTTTCTTTATTTCAAAACTCTAGGACAGGACCCTATGCCTGGTGGTGCTCTATTTACTCTAAACATACCCTAGACAACACTGTACTTTTTTTGTTTTGTTTTGTTTCTAGCCTTCCAAAGCCACATGCAAAGTCTCACAGCAATTGATTTTTGGGCATCATTGGTTTGGAGTAACAAGGGTAACATCCAAATGAGACGTTACTTGTCTGCTTCTGCAACAGCATTGCAGAGTCGGTTAGTGTATCAGCAATTCTGAAAGACACTCTGTATGCCCAGGAACATACAAAAATGCAAGTCTTTGGGAAGAGCCCATTAAACACTATAAAAGACTGTAGGATGCTACAGATCTCCATGCAGACCTATAACACTAGTAGACCTCTGTGTGCTATAATATACAAATGTAAGGCACACACTTGCCAGACAGACTCAGTGGTCATAAACTACAGATGGAAAATGAGAGACATAATGCATAGCTAGAACCCAGAGACAGCAAGCCATAAAAATTGGGGAGGGGGGGGGGAGGGTGAAGAGGTATAATGCCTCAGACCAGAGGACAGTAAGTGAAAAACTCCACATCAAAAATCCACAAAGAGGATTTGTTGAACCTTGAGGGAAACAGAAAGGAGATAAAAAGTGTTAATGTAGAGACATACTACTGCTTGTAATCAGAAGGATATGAAGGATTAAAGTGGGTTGGCTGGCCATGTTGGAAGAACCACATTACCCATACCTTTGATAGCTCCCTCAGGGACCTATACCTTTTAGGCTTTGCAAAAAGTGTGTGTGTGTATGCAAGAGCACTGTGACACCACTATTTTATGCAACAGCAGCCAGAACTGTGAAGCTGCCAATGGACATGGTGGAATCTTGGGCACATTGCTGTCTTCAGGTCACTTCTTTTCACAGTGGCATGTAGTGGTGATTCATAGTGGTCCACAAGGTAAAGGGAATGCCTCATATTAGAAACCCATTTTAAACTGATTCTCAGTGCAAGTATGGTTAATGTGATCATTTGCTGTATGGGTTCATGCCTCCATGTTGTTACTTCTCCCCTAACACTTAGGACTCATCAGTGGACATAGCTGCATTTTAGAGAAGGATGGAGGTTTTGATGGAATCCCAGGGAGTGGGACCCAAATATAAGTTTTTCTCAGCTGCATGTTGTCTTATCTGTTAATGCAAAGGTTGTCACCTGTATGACACATGCAGACAGAGATCAGCTCCATGTAGTCATCACACTCAGATGTCCAACTCACCCATGAGTTGCTGTCAGCAGCACCATTCTTGGAGAGGTTTCTCACTGTAACCTCTGAAGCTTTGAGATTATTACCTCTTCCCACAGTAGATCAAACAATGTGGAGGTAAAGTGCAAATCCTTCCAGTATTAGCCCTAAGCAACTTGTCTCAGGTTAGTTTCTTTGAGGACAGAAGTTCTCAGAAAAGCCACCATTTTAGTTGCTTCCACCTTGCACTCTGATGAAAGCAAAGAGGACAAAGAGATAAGAAAACAGGATGAAAAAGCAGTGATCGCCCTGCTTCTCCCAGCACACAGTTGCTAGACCAACAAGCTGACCAGCAATAGGTTGCCAACAACAGTGAGGCACGTGGTTGCATTAACACTGAGTACACCTGTCATCTCAAAGGGCCATTTTGGAAAAGTACTGATTGCTGTTATTACCTGAAACCACTGCAGCACAAGTACACATCACAGATAGATTAACACCTTTATTTGCTGTCATTTGGCCTTGCCTACTACCACTTCTGGATTTCACATTGACCAGGATGGCATTCTGGTGTGAGTTAGTAGTCTGAAGGGATGGGAAACATGGCCCTCAGACTGACTGGTAATTAGCAAGGAACTCCCACTGTAACAGAAAAGATGAGAACAATATCTTGAGAACATTATTCTCCAGGACTGTCAGCCCAGAGCCTTTCATCAGCACTTAAATTCAGCCCATTTTCCTTTTTTAAAGTACAGTTACAGTCTGAAAAGTGACTCTGTAAAATGAATTCTTAGCCTTCCCTATTTATTCCCTCTCAGTGACTTTCATACCAAACACGCTTCATTTAAAACTCAAAAATAAGGCTTTCACCTGCCAGCAAATACAAGTTCAAAGCAATTTCTCACAATCAAGTTATGTTCTTTCTGTTTCATACATCATCACTAACAACAATGATTCTGGGGTCAAAAAGGAGGAGGGGGTATGTGTTTTCATGATGGATGTTGCAACATAGAACAGAGCTCACTTTTTCCTGACTACAGTGCTGACACCAGTAAGATTTTATTTGTGTCAGTAAAAATAAGGGCTGCCGTTAAGACTAGGAGACCTGGTGCATAAAGTGCCATTTTTATCACCACTTTCTTAGGCGCAACCTAACTTTAAACAAAAACCACAAAACAAGAATGCATCCCCAGTGTTTCATCTTGTTTAATTTGGCTGCCAGAGCACAAGCAAATTTCTCACAGATTATGTCTGCATTGTCATGCTACTGTGGTGGCACATAATTCTGGTGTGATTTATTCAAGGCTCTTAATTATTGTTTCAGGGAAACAAATGAACAAAGGCATGATACATTGGTGCCCTTTTGCCCAGTGTCTGCTCACTACCTGCCTGTGCAGTTCTCAAACTTCGCAGGTGGAAATGGAAATTCAGCTTCTATCTGAATGTGCAGGCTCATAATTTGTAATGCTCCACTTTACTTACAGTGCACCAAATGAAATTTGAGGCAATTTCTCCTTGTGAAGATTATGCTCCATACTTTTTCTGAAAGAATTGAGGGACACAAATCTGGACCCAGCATCTAGAAAAGACTAACATTAAGGTGTCTGAAACTTAGATCCAAAACCACATGTGGAAAGAAAGAGACACTTCAAAATGAAAGAACTGGCTGGCTGGCCATGACATCAGATGAAACCCAGATTGCTCAGATTTAGATAGCAGGAAATACCAGGGACAGGTGTATCCTAAAATTTGCCCCTCTCTTTGCATCTGTTCCACACATGTAACCTTTTCATAAATGTACTTTTGTACAGGAAGGTAATTATTTTGTACTGATTGCAGTAACAGCTTTCAACAGAACAGTACAATTTGGTCCTTCTTCACTCCTTTCCACCCCCATTTTCCTAATAAACCAACTCCAGATTTTTTTTTTTTTCTCTGCAAATTCAAATATTTTTATTTTCTAATGCTATTGGACTTGTTTCCAGGTGATTCATGCTCCCCTATTTGCCTCCATAGTATTTTAATGTCCTGAAGCCCTCTCCTGACCTGTTTGTTTGCAAAATGGAGGTAGCTACTACTTTTTTTCTTTTAAAATCTCACTACAAGAAAAGTTGGTAATTGTTTGTCTCTTCTGGAAATCAGATCAGTAGTTAAAGTATTCCCTTAGGGTGTGCATAAGCTAGAAGGTCTGGCTTCCTTAAAGTGAAGAACTTAAATAGAGGTAGGATTTGAACCATTTTTTTTTTTTTTTTTTTTTTTTTTTTAGAATGTGGGCTGTTGTGGACTTAGATGGATGGGGAGATGAGAGATTTACTATTTTTTACCATTTCTTTCATTGGTGCCAAGTCAACGTGTAACCCAGAGACAAACTGCGCTAGAAGGAAATATGGAAGAAAAAGTGTGTGCACTAATCTGGTGGTTTTGTTGTACTTAGGATGGGGTATGTCCCATACACCAATCTCTGCTCCAGAGGCAGGCATTCTGTGTCTTTTTCTTATCAATTTTCCAAACTGCTCTACAGCAAGGGGTTTGGGGATCTGACCCTTTACCAGGTATCCTGAAAATTGTTTTATCCTCCTGTATCCTCTACTGATTTAACACTCAGGGCAAGAATGGGTGTTGTGCAGGTATCGGTCATGTGGACAGCCAGCTCATTCTCAAAAAAAGTCCCACGTCCCATCTCACCCCTAGCAATGTGAGGAATGGCCCTGTGCCTGTGGTAGAGAAAGGTGGAGGAGCAGCAGGAGCTCTGCCTGTTCTTTTTCAATATTTGGAGGAAGACTCTGCTCCTTCCTGTGGTCTGTAGTAGACCATGCCTAGCACATGTGCTCCGCAGTCATGGAGGAGAGTGAAATGAAATCCTGTTTCAGAGCTTCTTGTTTGGCCACTGCTCCTTAAAAGCAAAGGCTTGTCATGGAGTGAAGCCAAGGCACTTTAGCAATGTGAAAACCTTGACTCGCTCATTCTGCTCAGTTTTTTAATCAATTTCATGCTGGGAAGTGAATCAGGCCCAAGATTAAAGCGCGTCCACATCTGCGGAAAGTTTATGAGTGCGCGTATGAGTGTGCGCATGGGGGTGAGGATTAAAGCATGAAGGATAAGGAGAAGTCAAAAGTGAAATGTTTTGAATTACCATTCTCCATTCAAAACGCTCTTTGCATATTGCCCAAATAGATATTCCCAGATGAAGTCTCTTGCATCTGCTTTATGGTAGGGAATCTTCTGAAAAAAAAAAAAAAAAAATTAAAAAGTGTTCTTTTATTAAGTGTGATTATGATTTCATACCAATTTCAACAGCAACTTTGCTGAGGCCAGTCTGACCTGCTATATATACTTTTTTTTTTTTTTTTTCCTGTGATTTTAATAGTTCAAGTGAAAAGAACTGTTGGCCTGTCTTTTGCCAGGCCTGAGTGGAAAACACCAGAGAGCAAATTTTGACATTAATATAAACAAGCCTGCTTCATCAAAAACTTGTGTAGACTTAGTGCTATAAATCAAGACTTGAAATATTTCATCTGAAGATTCAAATATTTTTAATCTCAGATGTTAGCAAAGTTGTAGTTCAGGTGTCTTCTGCTCTCTTTTCTCACTTAGACTGAGTTTACTGGAGGAATGACACCATGTGTGTCTAGAGAAGTTAGAGTGTGGGGTTCCTGAACTACATCTACCACAACTCACCACATGGGGTTTTTGGAATTGAAAAAGCCAGTTGTCATTTGGAATCTTTGGAATATCAATACTTTCTCTTTTCCTCTTGTTCAGAAGACACAACACACAGGATGGTAAGCTGAGTGTTAGCAATCCAATTTTCAGATGAAAAATTGTAAAGAAAAACTATGTACCAACCATGCCTTTGTATTTACTAACACCACAAAATGTCATAGCAGCACCATTGCAACAGAAAAGACCAGGGAAAAGAGAAGCTTCTGATTAGACACAAATTCCACAACAGCCAAATCTTATATTTCCAAGTTATCACTAAACTTTGTGGGTGATACCTGGGGTAAAGGACAGATGGACCAGGAAATATGATTTGACAGAACAAGGTGGCTGCAGAGCCACCTCCTGTTATGCACTAAGGGGTTAAAAGGATGGCCTTGGCCCCCAGTACTGTTAGCTTAGTGTTCATAAAATAGCTAAAATGCATTTTACATCTTTAAAACAGCAGAGAGGCAGAGCAGTTTTCAACTAGTCATCTCCTTTGAATAACAACTATCTTTCTTCCAAAATTCAAATCTTGCTCCCTTTAGTACTCCAAATCATTCACTCAGCCTTTGCATTTATTTGTCCTCTCTGACCTCTAGAAACAGTCATTCACATGAATGACAAGCAGGGGAAGAAGTGTGGTAACTCAGCTTTGTCTACTTGCAGTTGTTGATTCAGTTTCAGCTGCTTTCAGTGACAGTTTCACTGAGACCTTGATAGAAGAAGGACTCCTTGTCATGTCCTACTGAGAACAGTAAGGGCAGAACAGCTCAGTCTTTGTCATGGAGACAGTGATGGGGAAAAGTATATCTTATGGAACTTACTTGAAACTGAGAGACAAAGTTGTTTCACGTGCAGGAATGCAATTAATTACTGTGAAAGATAGAGCTAATTTTGTGCTGGAACAGCCTGGAACAACATACTGTAATGTGTTGTGTGTTAGCTGAGTTACAGCTTCCCTCCACCAGGAATATATATTAGAAATTCAGTATCTTCTTCAATACAAAGTGTTCTCTGGTGAGAGGCATCATTCAGCTAAGACACTGAGCCCTTTTGGGTGGAAACTTGGTTTTAGGGTAAATAGCTCCAGGAAGAGTTCTTGTGAGCAGATACACCTCCTGTTTTCCTAAATGCTGATAGGGAGAGAAATAAGAGAGAAAGATACCACCACCAGGGGATTTGGACCTTAGCAATAGGTCACTGAGAGTCCAATAAGCCTGGTATCACTGCAACACTAATAAAAAATTGATGAACTATGCAGGACACATCTTACACCATTTAGGTTTACTTCCTTCCCTAGTCTCACTGGTGCCAGGCTCCCCTGCTACTTATTTCTAATTTACATTGGCATTTTATGCATTACTTTCCTGTTCTGAAGTTAAGTTCCACAGAGAATAAAAAAAAAAAAAAAAAAAAAATAACTAAACAAACAAACAAAAAAACAACAAAACACTAGCAGTTGAATTTGACTTTATGTTAGATTGTTAATGGGACATCACTAAAAGCTAGACATGTTGGCCAACCATTTTCTAAGGCGTATGACTGTCATTTGGCCTAGATACATGAGCAAAATATAAAAGGCAGTTACTTCTCCAATTATTGCAGTCCACTTTAATGCTGAATATAATGAAAGAAGTGCTTTATATACTGATGTTCAAGAAAGATGAATTCTTGACATATTAGGAACTTAAGAGAACCACCACAACAAAACTTGTAGTTATCTTAATTTCATAAAATGACTTCTTTCTCCTTTCCTTTTCCACTAAGTTTTTATTATTATTATTATTATTAATAATAATAATAATAATAATCTTTAGTATATTGTGCTTAACAATCCTGCTTCTTCCTTATTACTTCCCTTTTCTTTCACTAATCCATAATTTGAGAGTTATTGCCAGAGCAGGAATTTACCCTCCCCATTTCCTATTATTTGTAAGAGAATTAGCAAGCAGCAGGTATCTCAGTGTTTTCTGTCCCCTGCCTGAGCACTGTGCTCTCTTCTGACACAGCTGACTTTCAAGGCTGAGCAAGCTCTCTCAGCACTGGTTTAGAAATCAGAGTTTTCCTTCTTCAGGGTAGCAGCCCTTGCCACTTCTGAATGTAATCCCAATGAAGCGACACTTCCCAGTACCTGCAGCTGTGGCCCAAATCCTTATGCTGCTATACACCATTGTTGTATACCTGCAAACTTTGCTTACAGAACATTTAAGTTGCTCCCTTAGTGAGGTGACCTTTCACAAGCATACCACAAGACTTGGAGGCACTGTGGTTTTTTATCCTGTGTCACTGCACTACTTAAATAAGAGAGTTTGTAAGCCAGGAGAGGCCAACAATACTTCACAAGTGCTGTCTGATGTAAGCAATGTCACAAGGTTTCGAAATCTTAAGAAATCAGCTGGCTGGGCCTGTCCCAGCTGTTCTGCCACTACAATGGCAAAAAAAATCTGTTGTAATATGCAAAAAGTCAGAGAGAGGCTTGGTATTTCAGACAATAAGAGGATCCAGCCTCTGAAAGGCTTTGTGCACTGAAGAATTGTTTCCAATGTTAGTGACAGTCTGAGGGAATAAACCTACTCTAATGCTTTGTCCATTCCCCAGCTTTGTACTGTTATTTCAGAATCCCATTTTAACACATCTGAAAAGGAAATATATATATATATCTTTTTTTTTTTTTTTTTTTTTTTGGTTTCCAAAGTTACCCTTCTACTGCTCTTTTAATGGATAGTCTTATAGTAATAGCATCATCTCCTCTTATTGCAATTTAAAGAGCAGGGAATGCATTAAAGTGACAAACTTCACAGTACCATTTGAACTAACAAGCGTCAATCTGGGCAGAGGGAAGCACAGGGAAAGAAGGGCCAGTTTTCTTAAGAGACCTTTTTGGCAGTTCAATAGCTCAGCTGCCACTCTGTCTTTGGAGTATGCTAATGCAAAGAGATCAGTCTAGAAGTGCCTGTGGGCAAAAGTGAAATCCAACAGAAAAGAGCTCATGCTGTGTCCTATTTTCTAGGCTGAGGAGTTCACATCATGGGGAGAAAGGCACTGCTCTTGTAGTTCCAAGGAGCAAAACTGCAGTGGACTGACCAGGGGTTAACACGTATCTCTAGAGTACCTGCATTTCCTTCTAGCCAAGCCCTGAAATCCTGCTGGAGGAATTATGTCAAGGGGGTCCATGCATGAAAGGCCACACAATGTGTCTACATACAATACCCTGATAGCACAGAGCCCCAGAGTACAGCTATAACTGACACACCACATACAAAGATCTGCACAATGAAGCACCTGTAGTTAGGATTCTAAGTCCTTATTAGGTTCCCAAAATAAATGTCTGGATTTTTTCAGAAGGGTTTAGCACTGAGTAGATCCCATTCAGAGCTGAGTTCTTAAATATGGTTACCATTAAGCAGGATGTTCAGCTCCCATACTGGGAAGGCCAGATTTGCATAACCACATGCAAATTTTCACACAGCACAGAAAAGAACCAATTTTTGAGGATAAAGTTAGGCTTTTAATAGCTTTTTTGATCCTCATATTAAAAATCAAGTTGCCCTGTGAGCAGTAGGACTAACAAAGCCTGGGTTTCCATTGATTTGTGTCTCATGGTTGGATTTCCAAGAGTTTAACAAGATGAAAGTTCCAGCTGAAGCTTCTGTTGCCCTCAAGGGCACGGATAAGGGTGCTCTCCCATGCACAGGACTTGCATGGCAGATTTGTTCACAGCTGACACTGAAAAGATCTTTCTGGGCACTTATTTCTGTGAAACTTGCAGGATTCTGACATATCTGAGAGCTCTCTTTCAAAGCTGCCTGCAGTTGAAGAAAACTCTGAATTTTTTAGAAATGAATGGACTGACAGAGCAATCAGAGATTTATTTAAGAAAGCAGGCCAAAGATTGCTTGAAAAGGTTTATTTGCAGGTTAATATTGGATAAATAGTAATAGTAATTGTAAATCAGTAATTACAATATATTACTCCATTCACTTTGTATGTAGAAATTTCACTATTACACAAAAAGGCAGATACCTTCTCCTCTACTCCAGTCAGCAGCCTGTATGCATTTTTCTCTGTGGCTTTATACTGAAAGGCTCCATATGCAACTCATGCTGTTAAGAGAGACCACAAAGAATGGAATGATCCAGCCAGGAGTGCAAAGTGGTATTAAAAAAAAAAAAAAAAAAAAAAAAAAAAACATACACAAACAAACAAACAAACAAACAAAAAACAAATATTCTTACTCCTCTGCATTTTCCAACAGAACCCAGGGTTATGCATACCATTTGTCTGACTTTGTGACCAGCACTGCCAGTGTGATCCTAGCTTCCTGGGTCTCTTTGCTAGTGCAGTGCCTCTTGTTTTTCTGTGACCCACATGGTTGTGAAAGTTCTTTCATTTACTCTCTAGATTGTTCATGCAAATTCTGCCTGGATAATTTAGGAAAGGGAAAGGGAAGCTATGTTAATAGCCTTTAGCTATTAATAGCTAAATAGACTAATATGTTAATAGCCTTTCTTAACAGCCACACCTACAAGCATCCACTGTTGACAAATAACAAACAGGAGTCCAAAGTAGTAACAAGCTTCTCTCTAAGCTGTCCTGGTTTCAGTTAGGACAGGGTTAACTTTCCTCCTAGTAGCTGGTAGAGTGCTGTGTTTTGCATTAGGATGAGAAGAATGTTGATAACATGCCGATGTTTTGTTTGTTGCAAAGCAGTGCTTGTCCCAAGCCAAGGACTTTTCAGCTCCTCACTCCTGCTCTGTCCTGCCAATGGGCAGGCTGGGGGTGCAGCAAGAGCTGGGAGGAGACAGACCCAGGACAGCTGACCCAAACTGGCCAAAGGAGTATTCCATACCATCTGACGTCATGCTAAACAATATATACGGGTGGCTAGCCGGGATGGGGGGCCGGCTGCTCTGGGCATCGGTCAGTGGGTGGTGAGCAATTGCATTGTGTATCACTTGTTTCATGCACATTATTATTATTATTTTCTATCTTAATAAGCTGTCTCTATCTCAACTCTCGTTTCACTTTTTCGTTTCTCTCCCCCATCCCAGAGAGGGAGGGAGGAGGGTGAGAGAACGGCTGTGTGGTGTTTAGCTGCCGGCCAGGTTAAACCACAACATAAGCACCCACACTGTAAGTTTGAAAAGTCGTTTTTCTTAACACCAAACACACCAAAAGCACGCTCAAGTGCAATGTATAGCGTAATAAACAATAGCTTATGACTACTTAAGCAAATAAAAAACATAATGTAAAACTCCTGAAGTGCTTGATGTTTACTAATTAATGAAAGTATGACTTTCTTTTTTGTTATCTCTTTCTCCTCCTTCCTTGCATTGTCTGCCTGCATCTTGTCAGAAACTTCAGCTTTGTGTCTCTGAAGCTGGCACTGTCTCTGTGCAACCCATTCATACAGGGCCTAGAGTCACGAGGTATTTATCAGGGCCTCCAGCTGCTACCACAATATAAGTAATTTTATCAACCTAATGTTTTATTTATCTGCACTTAATGTTCCTATTTAAAGGGAAGAGAATATGGGAATATTAATGGAAAAGTCGGGGGCAGGGAGCTGAGATGAGTTATTAAAAGTTTCACCACTTGAGCTTTTAAGCTTCTCTGTCTGAAGCTGCTCAGATTGATGTGAATGCGTCCATATCTCTCATGCAAATTGTCCCAGAGGCAGCTATTTTGGGCAGAGCGTATATTCATTGTAGTGTCACAAAAGGTCGATTAGGTCTGCCAAAATTCCTGGTTGATGCTGATTGACTGCAAGCGACATTTAAGTCTTTCAAACTTCATTATCTAACCCATTCTCTGCAGGCTGAACATGGACGCATGTCTTATGCAACCACACAACAGGCACCCAGAGTTGCAGATTTAGGAGCTTTTTAATTATCTGCATGTGGGGAGGGGAAGAAAATACGATGATTTTCTTTTCACACTGAGGAGAGTTCTTTTCAGACTGCTGCAGGAAGTGACACAAAACCCAGAGAAATGAGTGAATAAGACTGTGCTCCTGGAGCACAGAAAATTGAATAGATTTTCCTCAAACCTTCTCACAAAAAACACACCTGTCAGCTAACAATGAAGTGGAAAAACATCTGCACCTGAAAATCGTGCTTGTCATGGAAAGTGCTAACCTCGTGAAAAGAGAGAGGTGAAATGGAAACTCTTTCAGATTCTGCAGCCTGGTGTTTGACTTCATGTGGACATTGTAATTCTTACCCAGCTTCACTAGCTACTCCAGCGCTGTGCATCTTTACTTCACTAATCTACTTTGCAAAACTGCCAATTTTCATTTCATCTTACCGAAAAGAGGAAACAATTTCTACCATTGAACACAGTTTTGCAAAGAAAAGTGATGGTCTGTACTTGAAAACTGCACATTTTCGAAAACAAATTCTGATGAAAATATGACAGCACTGCAACCCAACACACAGCACACATTTATACATAAATATAGAAGTGGAGGGAAATGAACACTAATATCTGCTCTTCACTGTCCATGTTAAACTTCTGGGTTAACTTGCCTGTGCTAAAGTCTAAAGCCTAGCATCTGAGTGATTTAGGTTGAGATTTACTTCAGTGGAGATGCTGAAAGATACAGATGAAATGGCTTCCAGGAAAGAATATGCTGAACAAGGACAGAGGAGCCCAAAACCCTTCTCCTGAGCTTCCAACACACTTTTTTGTTGTTGTTTTTTTTTTGTTTTGTTTTGTTTTGTTTTGTTTAGTGTTTTTTTTAGGAATGTGGTCACCTGTGGCTCATATTTAAAACAATGCGTGGAATGGTAAGCACCTACTGGTTCTAATGATTTGAAACTTTTGGCAGGCATGTAAGAGATTTTTAAACACCCCTTAATCCCTCACAGCTGTGACTGAATATAGACCAAAAGAATTGGCATTCCCTCTGCATCCTTTCACTTTAAATATAATCACTTGGTAGCAGTGATCGTGTATATTGTCTTTAACAGTGGAGGAAATTAGCTTTAATTTAACAAAGTGATTGCATCTTGGCTTTCAGAGGTGTCTACTGCAAGCACTATTCAACTCATCCCCTGGCCCCTGAGCCCAGAGCTGCACCATAAGCAGCACCACTCCACTCACTGCATCTGCAACTGTCCCCTTGGATAGCTAAAGGCACCCTTGGCCTAATCATTGTAGAAAAGTGGGGAACAGCATAATTCACCTGTCATGGCCCCAGTGCTTTATCTCCACCATCTGGAGAGCTCTTTCTCTTTTTATCCTATTTATAAAACTTCCCTGTTTGGGGCTTTTTAAGTGCCTGCTTTGCTGTAAGTGTGTATTTATTTGTTTTCTTGAGTCAGGGGCCAAAGAGGGTTATAAGGAGAGTACAGGTAAATACACATGTAATTTCAACTCAGGGGAACCTTTAGCAGTTACAGTAAGATGAGAGTAAACATAATCATTACACAGTCAGACCATTCTCATTTATTTATAACACCTCATGGCAATAACTGGTTTGATGGGGCTATTTTAAAATCATTACCCTACTATTTACTGTATCCTATCTGTTCAAATCCCCACTAAAGATTAAACAACCCACTTGGAGGAAAATATCTTTTTATTAAAGTGGCATTTAAGAAACAGGTACTGAGCTTTTGAGGAATTAAGTATTTACATTTGTATTAAAGAAGAATTGAAACAGAAAGAAACATCTTTTCTTCAAGGCATTGAAAATACAGTGGTGAGTTAGAGAACTACCTCTATACTGTAAAATAAACATGCTCTTTCTCTCCCACATGATTTCTTCCCCTGGCACACACACTGCATTCTTAGCCAGGGACAACTAGGAGAGATTACAAACAAGTGTTAGCCAAGTGAGCTTTTCCCTTTTGAATTTTCCAATTGACCCTGCAAATCAGCAACACAAAGCTTGCTGCTTAGTTAAAAGAACCACGTCTGCAGATAAAACACATTAAACCATTTTACATAGTCACCATAGTTTAAACAGCTGAGACCCTGGTTGGACCATCCCTGTAGGTGATTAGGCCAGGCTGGATGAAGCACTGTGCAACCTGATCAAGTGGGAGGTGTCATTGCCCATGGCAGGGGAGGTGGAACAAGATGATCTTTAAGATCCCTTCCAACCCAAGCCATTCTATGATTCTATCATTCTATGACTCTACTCAGTTTTTCGTGTCATCATGAGCTCAGCCCACGCCAGATCAACCTGCTTACCCACAGCACCGCCAACAGCTTCTTATGGGATGTCAGCACAGGGTACACAACTAGTGACCCACATTTTGAGTGTGTGCATGTGTAGGACCTGACAGGGGGCTTTTTCACCTGCACAGGCATTAGCAGTTGTAAGGAAAGGTAAGGGTACATGTAAACCTTTTTTGGGAGCATTTTCAGCTCCCAAATGAGAAGCAGAACTTCCACATGCTGGAGGGGTGTGAATGTGGCATTTGAGAATTTGGGCTGGTTGTAAAAGGGTGTTGCAAAATCTATTTGTGTACAGTAACCTTTCTTATATGTCTAGTCTTGTGGTTTGGTTTATCCAGTGTATTGCTGATATCAATCTTGAATGTATAATTCACTGATTGGCAGATAATTAAATGACTTTAGGTACAACAATAGAACTGCTTCAGTCCTGGTCTGATTGAAACATGAAATGAGCAGCTTTTTTTCTGTAATACTCATTACAGAAATGCCCACATTTGCAGGCACACGGAAGATAGAGCCATGTGCTATGCCTTATGGGGCAGACCAATTGCATGTGTACAGTACTGAAATATAAACCCACAAATTGGAATCTTCACTGTTTCTTCCACATCTCCAAGAATGGGACAAGATAAAAAATATTTCCCACTTTCAGGGGACATACAGTGCAGGTCTGGAAGCAGTGACATGAACCTCAGGTGTGAAAGCCAGCATTCCCTGGCCCCAGCCCCAGCTCCCACTGCACATGACCACTACAAGCACCTCAGCACTAAAAGCACCACTACTTGCACCTTGGCAGCTGCCAGCAGACCCCAATAACTTGGGTCCCAGTAGGGTATGGCTGAGACTTTTGAAGGATCCGAGATAATTCAGGCCAAAGACAATGCTTTTGGTTACGCTAGGAAGGGTTTTTCAAGGCATCTTGATTCCTGTGTGAGTGACACCTCATGACCCTGGGAAATGCCCCCACAAGGCAGCCTTTTCATGTCACATCAGTGGTGTACACTGTTTGCGCTGGGAGCTCAACTTGTCACTTTGCTTGCAGAGCCTCTTAAGGGTTTCAGCATCTCCACATGCTTGTGCAGGCTATTTCAGTTGCCATCTCAGGATGCTCTGCTGGATGGTGATGTGGTGTCAAGTCACATTATGCCCAGAAAGATATGAATAGACAGGCTGTAATATATGGTGCCACTTCTTTATCTTTCTTCCCCAGCCTCAACTCTGGCAATTACTGCTCCAGCTCAGAGGTTCAAACTTCCCTTTAGGGTCCCTAGGAAAGTCATACTTTGTGAGGGGTCTGTGAGGGGTCCTTTCCTCTCCCACCTTTGCACGCCTTCTTTGTGCCTTCAAGAGCTTAATGTCAGTGCAGGAGCTCCTAGCTCTTTCACTGGTCCTGTTATATCAACAGAGGCACCCACTTCCAGGAAGTACCACATCCCCACCTACATTCCTGCAGAGGAAAGGATTGGACATCACATCTTTCCTGTGGCAGAAATCCTCTCCTGCTAAGACCCTCATGGGGGTGATGAAGTCTGCCTCCCTCAAGAAGCTGACAGGCAGCAGCAAAATTTCTTGTTCCCTGAAACAAAAGCAGCACAGGTTCTATTTGGCAATGTGATGCCCAATCTAGGGGTGTCAGTGAGCTCAAGAAAATGACTGAAAAGAAGTGTCACAGTTGTCCACTGGTCTGCACTCAGTCTATTCCTGTGTTTGATTCCAAATTCAGGATCTCATGGGATTCAACTGTACCCCTTCAGCTAATTTCTCCCTCTGCATACCTGCAATAGTATGACCTTCTTAACTGCTGTCATTTCCTTATTGGTCATAGCTTTTTCAAGTCTTGAGAAAGTAAAAATAGCAAACAAAATAGAAAAGGAAAAGCAACATTTTTCTCTTGGCGTGTCTGATTGTTGTGAGAAACACAGTTGTGTTTTTACAATAGAGAATTATTTTTCTGTATTCCAAGGTAGTTGTGTATAATTAGGAGAAATGCTGAGTAGGTAAGTGGATAGTAGAAGGCCTCACTGTTCCAAAATAAGGTAGAAGCTTGAGAAAAACAGGATGAGCAGTGTGAGAACAGTAAAACAATGATCACAAGTTATCAAAACATAAGAAAGGAGAAATTCAAGGGTTGAAAAAAAAGAAAACTTGTACATGTATGGTATAGAGGAGGTTTGAGTAGCTTGTGAACCTGTAGTACTCAGCCAATGAGGAAACAGGGGAGGTGATCAGGTGTCGGGTAATAGGGAATAAAAGGTGATGATTTGTTTGCTAAAATGTGCTCCTGATTGACAGGATGCCCACCATTGCAATCGCGAATAAAATAAGCTTCACAGAAGATCCTGTCTGAAGAAAATTATTTCAGATTTTTTTCACAGTTTGGGGTTTGTCTGGTACCTTGTCACCTGCAGAAGATTTCATGCCACCACAGACAGCAAGGTGCACCCTGCTGATTTCAGCAGTCCTGTCAGGGTTGGTGGGCCGTCTCGGTATGGCCGGCAAAGGACCGAGACTGTTAATTTGAAGATAGGCTCTGCGAAGCTCTGAGGAGAAGGGAGGCCAGCACAAACATACACAGACACAGCCCACATATAGTCCAGCCTGGATCGGGAACAGGCAAATAGATCGTGAATAAAATAAGCTTCACAGAAGATCCTGTCTGAAGAAAACTATTTGAGATTTTTCTCACATTGTAGAGTGCAATGAGTTACTGTGCCTCAACTGAGCTACTCTGACTGTTCTTGGTCCACAACAAAGGAAAAGTTTTTCATGTGGGGCTCAAGTTAGGACATTTTATTTCACAGAAATGGTCAATTGTCACATTTCAAATAACATTTGGTACCTGTCTGCAGAAGCCTCTTCAGCCATCCTAGGCATTCTGTGGAAAATAGAGACTGGCCCTCCTTTACAACTCTACATTGCATTCTTCACCCTTACCAAGAACACACTTCTTTTTAGGGTTCACATTTTAGGCCACTTCTTTCAAAGGAGAATATCAAGCCCTATTTCAAGATTATTCTGTTATGTTATAGACCAGTGAACACCATTTTGTTTTATCTTTCTGCCTTATGGTAGACAGTCTTTTTTCCTTAAGGGTACTTAGGCACAAGCTGTGAGTACATCTAAAAAATAACAATAATTACAGTCTGATGGAAAGATAAGGCTATTTGTATGAGAAAGAGGAAAAAAATATACAGCCATCACAGAACAAATGCAAAAACAATGGAAAATACACTAATCTTTTTAGTCTAGATTGTGAAAGGACTAAGTAGTATGGCTGAGAAATATTGACTGCAGAATTTAAGACTGGTTGTAGGGGCAACTGGAATCTCTCTAGCCTTGTCTGTTGTCACAGCTTATTTTCTGACCAGTGCATGCTTTCTCCTTAAAATTTATATCTCCATGTTGTCTGTGCTAAAGGATTTGTTGTTTTATATTACAATTGTATGTCCACTTTCATTCCAAAAGCTTTCTTCCCTGCTGTCTTGAGTCTAGAAACATCACTGAAGTTGATGTATCTGTTTGGGTGTAGACCTTCTCCTTGGACCTTGGCATTTCTTGGGCTCCAGGCAAGACTGTGCTCTACTGCTCAGAAATCATAGTAACAAGTCATAACCAAAAGAGAGAATCAAAATGTACAAATTCTGGTCCTAGTCCTTACTTGAATACAGAATAGGGGTGGTAAGTTATTGACAGCTACTTGAAAATACCATAGTGTCACTGGTTTTTCTGGAATGAGAGACGATATGAAACATGGCACAGAAATATTTTAACCAAGGTCAGATCAAAGTGCTTATGTTTAATCTCTCTACAATAATATCTTATTCTTCATTGTTAGTCCTAAAAGTGATTTATTCTAAGGCAAAGGGGGCTGATCTGCAAAGTAAGACGAAGTGCCTCCATCAGACACTTCTTGATGCAAACTCATTTGCATAGGAAGCCCTTTGATACTGCAGTGAAGGGACATAATTCCTGCTAGGTGCTGAGCATTCGTGGCCTTGAAATTCATTTAGGCTTGTTTGTCCTTGGAACTATTCATGCACTTGAATTTAGCAAAGCACTCTTACTACATACCTGGATTGGAACCATAATTCTTACTAGATGTAAGGTGTGAGTTTTTTCATCTTTAAAACTACCCTCATTTTAGACGGTGACTTGTGTAACCTTCAGTGTGTCCCTCCAGATTAAAATGACTCAGTCTTACTCCAATAGATAGATCTCCTTGGGAAGTTCATGCATAAACTATATTTAAGGAAAATAGCTTGTAATTATGCATAGGTATTAACAGCCATCCCATCTGATTGTAATGAGGATAATTTACATTATTCCCAAACAATAAGCTTTGTTAGAAGAGTGTTATGGATGAAATCAATTTTGCTACAGTCCAGCTGATGATCAGAAAACCATTATTCTACCTTGTTTACAAAAGTTCTATAGCTCAAAAAATTTGGAAAGGCTGAAGATGAATAATCAGTGTTCCAGCATATTCACCATCATTACTTAATCCTCCATTATTCACCACTAGATTTTCCTAATTTGTGTGTCCTTTATAAGCTTCTTTCTCTTTCTTTGGCTCTGATAGAAATATGCCATTGGACTTACATTGCAGATGTAAATACAGTCTTCTCAAATATGCTGTAAAGGGCTTTGAAAAGACTGTAATCCCAGGCTTCTCTTGATTATGCCAAAGGTCAGTAAGATCTTGTACTAGTACTCTGTGTTGAAGCAGAACAATTTAGCTATTAGCACTGGAGTGATCAATCCATTTGAAGACATGAAATGTGTAGATTATATAATCTAGAGAGAGTTTGTGTGTGGAAGTTTGTGTTTAACAATGTGGTTTGTGAATGTGTATGGGATTAATGTGCATATAGGATAATAAATAATCTGTTAGTGCTACTAGCTGATGTTTTGAAACAGCCTAATAGAGTCATGCATCTAACTCCCTTATGCCTTTGAAACCACAGACACAGTATACTAGAAATATGAAAAGGACTTGAATAGTAATTACAAGCATATTTTGAAACCTATAGAGGGTAGAAAAATGGATTAAGGGCATTGTAAATTGAGGAAAGAGAGGATGATGAACTATGTTGTTTTTTTTTTTTTTTTTTTTTTGTAGCTAAAGGACCAATATACTTTTGTGGCCTTGAAAGTTTATATGAATTATCTATCAATTGTACAGTATGCTTGTAGCAGTGTTTTCTTTGCAGAATGCTCTAACTCTGTATGGGGTTTGATAGCTTATTTGCTTTTGGAAAAGTAAAATGGAATAGAAGGCAGACGAAAAGAAATGCAGCTGGTGGGTATGTGGGTTTCTTCTTGTTTTGTATGAAAGGAATATTATTTAAAAGGATGTTTCCATACTAGGGAGCTATTATGAGGGATAATGAAATCCCTGATCTGCACAAGGAGAAACATCAAAAAGAGGTAGTTTTTCAGCTAATGTTGATTGGCGTCATTAGTGAAAATCAACAGAGAATCAGTGGTTTTCACTACCTGAGAAGCTCACCCAGAGCCCTCAACTCTCTTCTAACAACATACAGCAAACTAATGTAAGGTTTGTGTCATATTATAATCAGGTACCAGTTGACTAGAATTCAGAAACTTAATTATAAATATGTGTAATGCAGCTTGGTTGGAAATAACAAGGAGTGCATGTTTATAAGTATAAATAGAAAGAGGTGAATTTGTAAAGCTGTATAAAGCTGTGTAAAGCTACATGTTATTTATGTCAAGCCATCTATGAGTAAGTTACTTCAAGGGTTATTTTAATATCTACCATCTTCATACTTCTCAGTAGACATTTTCTTCGGCTGTCCTAAACTCAAATATGTTGAACTGCTTTGTGCATTGTCAGAAGTAGTAATCATATTCAAAAACTAAGGAAGTAATTTCTGTGTCTGTCGAGGAATTCCTGAGCTACAAACTAATTGCTGAGCCTGCAACAACGAAAAATATAACCCTTCTGTTAATATAATTTTCAAAACACCAGTGAGGCTACATGAGCTTTCATTGATGATTACAAAGAACAAGAGAACTCCAGAACCAATTAAGCCCAGATATCCATGGATTTGTGTATTGTGCTAACTGCAAAGTCTTAGGAATAATAACTTCTGACTGAAGCCATCCTTGTGTTTGGGGAATTGATCCAGGATGTATTCTATATGGATTCTCTAGTCTCTAAAGAAAGGTTGGCTCCTCTTGAGGTTCTTCTCACAGTCATGGCTCTCAAAGTCTCTTCTCTCTAATCAGCTATTTGCATTAAAAATTAGGAGCTTAATTACTTTCTACATGTTTTCCCTTTCTATTATGTTGGATTGAAATCAGGCAGTAGGTTCAACATTCATTGGGGAAGGGATTCAAAGTCACATGGTCAGGCTGACTATACTCATCTCATTTTCATAAGAAAAAGAATAAAGAAAGAATTTCCCAATTCAAGCAGCTGAAATTGCAGTCATTCTATGACTCTCTGTTATTGTTTCCTCTCCATCTTCCTCATCATATTTTGATGGCCCCTCTCCTCTGATTCTTATTCCTGCAGCATGCTTCATGCATCTCTCTCCCCATGTTCCTCCTATTTTTCTCTTGGGAATGTCTTTCTTATCCTTACCTCCCTAGGGATTCATAGCTCAGTCGAGTTGCTTTTACTCTGGGATTACAGTCTAGAAAGTGAGGCATCAGAGGAATTTTGCTTTGAAATGGGATGCCTGCCTAAGCACACCCAATGCATTCAATAGGAGCACTATTCTTCCCCCCTACCCTACTTTCCTGCTTACTTTTGGTTCTCTTAGCTGTTCATTGCTATTCAAAGCAATTTCCTTGGTATACACATTTTTATTAAATGTAATGAAAGAAGGACAATTTAACATCCCACCTGTGACAACTCACTGATTCAGATTATGATGACCTATTCCAAATACTTCGACTTAAATCAAGATTTTGATTAGTGGAAAGAAGTAGCCTCTGCATAATTAATACTGTAACCAAACGTTATTTATTCTCAGCTGGTTTAATTTAAAAGCAAAAGTCAGTTAATTACATAAAAGATGAAGACAGCTCCATAGCACTCACTGGCAGAATATCTGAGAAATATCTGAGTTTGTCTCACTCATTTCATGTTCTAAAAAGTTTGTCACTTTTGCAGTCTGCAGAAGAGGGATAATTTATTTGTGGGTACACTATAAGAAAAGCAGAGTAGCAGATAATAAAATACGAGATTTGAAAAATCTTGTGTAAATCATATTTGGGACAATTTGAAATGATTCTTGATCTTCTGTCATGCAATAACTCATGAATGGTTTGGCCTAGAAACTTCAAATATGATTTATTCAAGAAGTCCGCATCCTTTCCACTCTGCATAAAAGGAGAGAGTTGGTGAACTTGGAAACTATCTCCTGGAAAAGTGGAAACAGCAGAGCAGCCTGATGGGATCTGAAATAGCTTATTGTCACTGATATTATAGACTTCTGAAGTCTTGACATAAAAGAATGGACAGCAGCAATCTGTATTATGGTTGGAGAGGGAGCCCTAGTCTCCTTGAAGCCAGCTGTTTTTTTAGTAAAAGACTGTCATCAAATCCTACTACATTGGCACTATTCATACTGCTATCACCACCCCACACAAACAACACTCATTCATCCATGTGTAAAGAAGGTGCTTGGAGCTTCCCTCTGTGACCCCTCTCTTAGCTCCATAAACCACAGTGCCCTGAGACAAAAAGTCATTTTATCAATTATTCTTCTTGACCTTCTAGTTTCATAATATTTTGGGAGTACTCAAGAAATATTTAGGAGTGAAGGAAATGAGTTTTTCCCTGTGATGTTAATTCTATCGTCACCACATTGCTCTGGATGGCATCCAGGGTTAAAGAACTCACTGCACAAAGCAAACAGCATAGCTATGATAACAAGTGATTGCAGTTTTAGCAAGAAAGAGAACACAATAAAATCTGAAAACTAGATGTCAGATAATGACAGAGATTTATGCTGCAGACTGTACATGTGAATTCTGTACAATGTTTAGTAAAAATAAGTACATTCTAACAGGAAATAATATTTGCTTAATTTTGTAAATGTATGTTGAAAGTTTGAACAGCAGAAGTTATAATAACAAGCATTAACAAGCAAGTTAAATATACCTGGGGCTGTGGAGAGTGTTAAAGCAAAATTTACTAACTTCCTACTTGTTAAAAAAATCAATCAATCAATCAAAAAGGAATAATATGGAAACATAAACCTAGGGTTCCCTAGATAATAATGCTTTTGTCTCCATAATTCTGTCCTTTATAACCTCCTACAAAAGTAAATGCAACCTTGTTGCATGTATCCCAGCTCATTAACATTTCAAATTGTCCTTTCTTCAATTTAAATATGAATAGATCTTTGTGTATGAGGGGGATGACTCATTTTAATGGCTGAAACTGATGGTCAGAAATTGTTTCTCAAAAAGTATTTCCAACAGAAAAAGGAGAGCTCTGATATGACTGCCTGCTTCTGCTTCTGGTTGTGTGCCAGGTGTGTGTATGAAGTACCTTTAAACCTGGTTTCTCTTGTATTTTGTTTGGGAAGTCTGCTATGATATTTCATGCTGTAGCTGATTTTATTATGTGATCGTTTTATTCACAAAAGAGGTCTGTAGAAGTAGAGTTCCCACACTTCCACAGTTAGAGACACTAGGTAAGTGATGAAGACATCCTAAGAGATGTCATACAACTAGTGAACTTGCTGTACAGAAACAAAATATCAGAGACCCCAACAAACTCTGTGGAGACTTGGCAAAAATGGTATTAGTAAACATATTGTTTGGTTTTGTGCCAAATTACTTCATCCTTTGCCATTTTTTCCCTAAAGAAAAACATGAGGTTTTTTACCCCTTTGCACTTTTACAGGAAAACCTTGTGTAGAATGTAAACAAGTGTCTTGAACTTGAGCTAAATGAAGAAGAGACAGAAGGCACAAGGAAGTTTTCCAAAGCCTTTCATTTTACTACAGTTTTGAGCCTAAAACAAAACATTATCAAACATCTCTTACTCATTTTCAAACTTCCATTCAGAAATATGGAGATGTTGAAAAACCTACCAGTAATAGTAAATGAACCAAACTAGGAAATTGGAGTGGGTTTTTTTGTTTGTTTGTTTGCTTGTTGCTTTTTTTACTCTTCAGTGAAAGAAAGGTAGATTATTGTTCTTTTCTGTCGCACTTAGTGTTTCTGTGAAGCTGCTGGTGTGCAGGTTTGTTTTCAAAGCCTCAAATTACACACCAATTTTTAAATGAAAAGGCAGCCAACCCTGTGTGAAGAAATTGGCAGTAAGTGCTACTTGGAACAGTTAGTCACTAATTTTACATTGCCGTTACATATTTTTATTCCATTTAGTGTCAAATGATACAAAATGGCATCCATGGAAGTAAACCAGTGAGAACTGACCTGGTAGTAAAATAGTGCAAATTCCTTTTACAAGGCAAGTGATAATTTCTGTTATACAATAAGCTTAAAAATATGTTGGTAATCTTAGATAAAATCTCACTATGTTACAGGGAAGCCTGAATTCTCAGGAGTGAGTTTTTATTTCTGGAGACTGACATCTTAGACTCTTGAGCCCTAGGCAGTAACTTGCAATTTTCCTGTAACAGATTTCTGGGTTTGCATTGAAATAGCTGCTTACCATGTCTTCTAAATCTACCTTCCTTTTCTTGGAAGCAAGAATTAAATGTTTTCTTTTTACTCTGCAGAGTTGTTGGGGGGCCGCAGGGGGCGCGAGGGTCGGGGGAGTTAACATACATTTCTTTCTACAAACTAGTGATGGTGAATATTATATGTGCTGTGTATTTGCATGGTAACTCTCAATCTGTAGTCTGTGTGGTTGGCCTAATTTTAGGTGAATAAACAAGTCTTAAATTGCATGTACAGAGGCCTTAACTATTTTCAGTTAGAGGATCACAGATACGTAGTTTGAAAACTGTGGTGTCTGAGGAGGCAGATGAGTAAAAGATACCTTCAGTAGATCTAAATAGCTTCAGATAAACTGTCTCAGGATGCAACCAAAACCCAAGATGGATGCTCAAGGATCCTCCTTTTCCTTCAGGTATCATTTGATTTGCTTCTTTCTGTACTATCCTTCAAGGAGGCTGATGCAGCCAAACAACTTCTTTTATCTCTTCCAAAGGACCATGGCATCATCTTTTCTAATGCCCCTCATAAAAGTCAAATTCTGCTAAGTGATATAATTAAATATAGGTCTCAGATTTCCCCCTTTCCCTAGATTTTGTACCATCTGCCTCCAGGCAGAAGCATGAGCTCTATCATGTCTGGAAATAGCCAGCACATGATTAAAGCCATCACTACAAATAAACATGAAATGCTAAATACTCAGCAGAGCTGGTGAAGAGAGACCCTTCATGCTGCCGGTAACCAGTTAAGTCCTTGCCAGTGAGTTGTTTTGTTTTCATTCCTCCTGTTAACAAAAAGTTTTAGCACTGATCTTGGATTCATGTCAGTACCAAAATTAGCACTTTGCTTGCTTTGTCATTCCCACAGGAAGATTATATGAAGGTCTTCACCGAAGGTCTGAACCCAAGTGTGTCCTCCTCACCCTGCATGCTGGAATAGCCCTATCTAACTGCTTCTTTTGCTTGCACCTTCACATGAAGCAACACAGACAGGTGCTCCCATTTCTTTCCAATGACACAGGCTCTAAGGTTCCTGGTGTCTCCAGAGCAAGATCCAGATAGTGTGCAACAAGTTATTTTGGTAGGCAATCCAACACAATCCCACCTGGAAGCCTAGCTCCTTCTGAGAACAGTAGTTGGTCTCTGCAATGAGTGTCTGAATGTGTTGGTCTGCCTAGTGTGTGACTGAGTTTTCTGAGGCTTCATGCATGCTGGAATGTTTAATCTTCAGTACCTGAGTTGTTTTTGTTTATGTATGAAGACAGATAGCAACATGCTGCTCTGTCCTTACGTAAACACACATACACAATGAAAGGCAGAGAGAATAGAAATATATAAATGAATGCACAAAATTGGCAAGCATGAATATTCCAGATGCAGATATGGCAAAAATATACGGCAGGCAGATCTCTAGAGAAACAGATGGACAGCCCACAGCTATAAGCAGTAGTTGTTCATGAAAGATGGGCAAATGCAGTGGTAAATGTCTGTGACTCTTCAAAATTTAATTTGCCATGAAGGCCCATCATAAATGATGCAAGAACAATACCTGCTGGAAAACTATCCAGTACTACTTTTTTTCCTCTTAACCTGTGGGATGGAAAGTTGTCTGACGGGTTACAATAAGCAAACATGAATGCAGATACGCAGAGATATGTCAGCACTTGACAGTTTTCAAAGTTTATTGTCAAACCAAATTAGAAGAAGTCTGCCACGTATGAGCAGGCAGAACAGCAGGCAAGCTACTGAAATGTCTGCAGTGAAATTATTGTCTTCCGTGGTATTCTTGCAACCCTCTCCTTCCCCTTGACCTCCATTTGCTAGTTCATATGATATTAAGGTGTCAGCAGCCAAAAGGAACTGCTGAGAAGGTTATAATGGCCTTATTAACTTCTTAGTCTCTTTCCTACTTAATTTGCTGGTATCTGTCAATTGTGATATGTGAATGGAAGAAGTAAGAGCCTTTTTTTCTCTTTTTCTTTTTCTTTTTCTTTTTCTTTTTCTTTTTCTTTTTCTTTCTTTTTCTTTTTCTTCTTCTTTCTTTTTCTTTTTCCCTTTTTTTTTAATTTTTCTTTTTTCTTTCTTTTTCTTTCTCTTTTTTCCTTTTCCTTTTCCTTTTCGAGATGTTAAAGAACACTTTCAAGCACTATTTCCAGTCTTTGATAAGTGGATTAGCGGTTGAAGTTCTAGTACAACATGTGGAATAGAGATAAAGTACCAATGGAAGTGTGGCTATCTTATGACTATGGAGGGGAGATGAGGAAGATCAATGTAAAGTTTTCAATTACATACAAATACTGGTTCTCAAAGATCTGTCTTCGGCTTGGAACCCTCATTCCCTACTTCACAGAATCAGAATCACAGAATGTGTGAGGTTGGAAGGGACCTCTGGAGGCCATATGGTCCAACCCCCCTGCTCAAGCAGGCTGCCCAGAACCCATTGCCAAGGGCAATGTCTAGATGACTTTTGAAATCTATAAAGAGGGAGATTCCACTGTCTCTCTTGGCAGCCTGTGCCAATGCTCCGTCACTCACAGAGTAATGAACTGTTTCTTGATGTTTAGATGGAACCTGTTAGTGCCCACTGCCTCTTGTCCTGGCACTGGGCACCACTGAAAGGAGCCTTTGCTCTGTCCTCTCTGCACCTTCCCTTCAGGTATTTATACAAACTGATGAGATCTGCCCTGAGCCTTCTCTTCTCCAGGCTTAAAAGGCCCAGCCCTGGATGGCTGCAAAACCTCCTGGTGTAACAACCACTCCTCCCACTTAAGGTATATACCTTATTATATTTTGGTTTGGGTAGAAAGATACTTGTAACATGCAAGTTTCTCACAATATGAAATGGAACCTCTTTTGTCTACAAGGCAACAGAACCTGACATAAAGTTGATGTCTCCCCGTTCAGCTACAAGCTCCTTTCCTGTGGTCCCCTTCTAGCTCGTGTGCTGCTAATACTTCACTGCTGCGTTAGATTTTCCCATTTCCCTATGTTATTGCCCATGTCATCTGGTGTGTGTCAGAAGGCTACCTATCAAGGTAGCCTATCTGTTACACAATGCAGTGAAGTGGAGCCAAGCTCTTGTTGAACATGATCAAAGTGGGACCTGATATTCATGAAGGACCTCGGGAGTACTGTATAGTGATGATATCCAGAAATGATCCAACAGTCGGTACCACAAAAGCCAAAGGTGTTAAGAATGTAGAGTTGGCCTCTTCTTGGTAGCAGACAGCTTCAGTCAAGACTTTCTGACTCCAAATCTCTTTTTGCTTCCTTTCTAAAAGAAGTTCTGGCTCCCTTCCCCCTCCAGCTTCCAGAATCTTGTGTTTGCTTCAATAGCAAGCTCAATCTTAGCTAATATTAATCATTTTGAATATCACCTGTAATATCAAACCAGATCCAACATGCGATTGTTTTCAGCACGAGCTCCCTGCTTTTTTTCTCTTATTAAGACCTGTTTGTTTCTACCACTTCCTTGCATATTTGTAAGTACTTGAACACAATAACTTTTAGAAAGGATTGTCTTGTCTGCAGAAGTTCAACATCATTTTCTCTAAGCCCGTTCAGAGGTACAGATCTTCAGAGCGCATCAGATACATATCAGATCAGTGGTACACTGTGTATATTTATTGCCTTGTTCCTCTCCAAGGGCAGTTGGTGGCTTCTATTTCTGACTTTCTTCACTGATGTGAATGACGTAGATTTAGACAGAAACAATTCCTAACCATCTCCCAAAGGATACTGGCAATATTAGACTAATAGACAACTCCAAGTGACTGTTGATGCGTGAGTGTTTTAAACAGCAAGAAGTTATGCCTTCCTTCCCACGTCTGCACATACTTGATGGTTTTACAACAGTTTTACTCAGTATTGGGATTATAAGTACTAGCCAGAACTGGGCTTCATCTTAATTTTCAGCTGGAGCATGAGCTGCCTCTCATCCAGGTAGCCATAACATGGAGAATGGCAGTTTTGTGGTAATCCTGAATGCTATTAAGTTAAATATACATTTCCATGTGCATGGTGGTCAGCCTTAGTTGGTGTTATTCAAGAAAACAAACAAACAAAAAAAAAAACAGTGAGCCTAAGTCAGACTTGCCAATGCAGAATTCCCAAGCCCTTCAGAAAATCTATATCTATATCTATATATATATCTGTCTCTGTCCTTACTCTACGGCATGCTAACAGGCCAGCTTTCAGAGATCCCATCCTCTTGGCATTCAGAATTGCCTGATGCCGGCAGGGAAGTAAGGAATTAAATGGAACGTATTTTTAAAAGAAAAGCGAGAGAGCCCTCCTGCTGGAGCTGAATAAAGTTGAGACAGCTCTGTCAGCTGCATGTCTTCACTTTGCAGGGAGCTGTCAGTAAGCTCTTTAAAGTTGGGGAACTTATGCAGGCAAAACAATTGTGTGTGTCACTTGTAATCTACATGTGTAAATTATACCATGTTGAAAGCAAAAAAGCAACAAAAAAAATAAAACACATTATTATTTATATAAATATATATTGTAGATTTCATTAAGATTAGGTCAGGCTCTGGAGTTATCACATAGGCCTGTTTGCACTTTTGTTAATCTTAATTTGCAAGTGCTGATTAGTGCCACAAAATCCTCTTGCTGTTTACTGCAAAATCCTGCTTCTCTGCTTTTCGTCTTGTCAGGAATACTCAGGAGGAGGGAGAAGGGAGGGGGGAAGAGAAGAAGGGGGCTTCAAAGCCAGTAGCCAGAACCAGAGGGAACATGAAAGTAGATTCAGGAAAGGAAGTGGGGGGCGGGTTGGCGGGGGGGGGGAAGGCGGGGCTGGAGAGAGAGGCTTGCTTGCTGTTTTAACATCCTGGATGGAACAGGACCTTCTGATAACAAAGCAGTGGTGCAAGGACAGTGTGGATCAGTGGAGACAAAACCCTACAGACAAAGGAACTCCTGAAAATTGAGCAAGTGGTGCTTCCCTGGTGCTTTTCTAGTTCATACAGGTTCCTACATCTCTTTGACATAGTACTATACAAATGCTTCCAAATGGCCCATCAGAAAACATTACTAATGTCTTTTACCTGCAGTTTGCTTTTCTCCCATTCCCTCCCAGAGGTTGCAAATATGGCATATTGTATTGTTTTGGACAGTTTTGGCAGTCTCAGGTTGCTAAATGACTGACATTATGGTGCTGTAATCAGTTGGCTTTCAGTTAATGATAATGATAATGATAATTTAAAAAGTTATTTAATAGATGTCAGTCTATATCAGATACTTACTTATAGTGCAACCTCCCTGTCACACACCCTATGTGGAACTGGGGCTCGGGCAGGTTAATCCCAACAGTGCTGAGGTTCTGGTAAGATGAAGAGCCAGAGACATGGGGACTGCATGGAGGAGACCATTGAAGATCCACACACAGAAGCAGTGTGCCAATGAAGTGTGAGGAGCACTGGAGTATGGTGAGGTAGCAAGTGATACAGGGGCAGGGGGATATGTAAATGTGCATGCATAGCAAGCGCTCTCTACCAGGTCTGGAACCTGACCCTTACTTTGACAAGTTTGCCTATGTTTCTTGCCATGCTGTATCAGTATCCCATATGAATCACTGAAGGGGACATCCTGTCACCTTCTCACATTTTCCTAAACCTTTTCTTTCTCATAGGTATTCCTTCATGTCACCATTTAAATTGTGGCTAAATTACTGCTGTTATATTACTGCTGTTAAAGACAACAAAAAATGTTTTTCTAAATACATCAATACAAAAAGGAGGACTAAGGAGAATCTCCACCCTTTACTGGATGTGGGGGAAAACTTAGTTACCAGAAATGAGGAAAAAAATGAGGTGCTTAACGCCTTCTTTGCCTCGGTCTTTAGCAGCAAAACCAGTTGTTCTCTGGACACTCAGTACCCTGAGCTGGTGGAGGGGGATGAGGAGCAGAATGTGGCCCCCACAATCCATGAGGCGACCTGCTACAGCATTTGGATGTACACAAGTTGATGGGGCCAGATGGGATCCACCCGAGGGTACTGAGAGAACTGGCAGAAGAGCTGGCCAAGCCGCTTTCCGTCATTTATCGGTAGTCCTGGCTATCGGGGGAGGTCCCACTTGACTGGCGGATAGCAAATGTGATGCCCATCTACAAGAAGGGAGGGTAGACCCGGGAAACTATAGGCCTGTTAGTTTGACATCAGTGCCAGGGAAGTTCATGGAGCAGATTATCTTGGGCATCATCATGCGGCAGTTGCAGGACAAGCAGGCGATCAGGCCTAGTCAGCATGGGTTTATGAAGGGCAGGTCCTGCTTGACGAACCTGATCTCCTTCTATGGCAAGGTAACACGCTTAGTGGATGAGGGAAAAGGCTGTGGATATGGTCTACCTTGACTTCAGTAAGGCATTTGACACCATTCCCCACAGCATTTTCCTCAGGAAACTGGCTGCTCATGGCTTGGACTGGCGCACGCTTCGTTGGGTTAAGAGCTGGCTGGATGGCCGGGCCCAGAGAGTCTTAGTGAACGGAGTCAAATCCAGTTGGAGGCCGGTCACTAGTGGAGTCC
Organism: Nettapus auritus; assembly: GCA_011076525.1. Taxonomy (NCBI): domain Eukaryota; kingdom Metazoa; phylum Chordata; class Aves; order Anseriformes; family Anatidae; genus Nettapus; species Nettapus auritus. The sequence goes on along the minus strand of CM021765.1, from coordinate 55,347,773 downwards.
CCCAGGGCTCGGTACTGGGACCAGTCCTCTTTAACATCTTCATCGATGATCTGGATGAGGGGATTGAGTGCACCCTCAGTAAGTTTGCAGACGACACCAAGTTAGGTGTATGTGTCGATCTGCTTGAGGGTAGGAAGGCTCTGCAAGATGATCTGGATAGGCTGGACCGATGGGCCAAGGACAACAGTATGAAGTTCAACAAGGCCAAGTGCTGGGTCCTGTACCTGGGGCACAACAACCCCAAACAGAGCTACAGGCTGAGAGATGTGTGCTTAGAAAGCTGCCTGGCAGAGAAGGACCTGGGAGTATTGACTGACAGTTGGCTGAATATGAGCCAGCAGTGTGCTCAGGCAGCCAAGAAGGCCAACAGCATCCTGGCTTGCATAAGAAACAGCGTGGCCAGCAAGTCCAGGGATGTGATTGTCCCCCTGTACTCGGCTCTGGTGAGGCCACACCTCGAGTACTGTGTTCAGTTTTGGGCTCCTCACTACAAGAAGGACATGGAGGTGCTCGAGCGAATCCAGAGAAGGGCTACTAAGCTGGTGAAGGGTCTGGAGAACAAGTCTTACAAGGAGCGGCTGAGGGAGCTGGGACTGTTTAGCCTGGAGAAGAGGAGGCTCAGGGGCGACCTTATCGCACTCTACAGGTACCTTAAAGGAGGCTGTAGCGAGGTGGGGGTTGGTCTATTCTCCCACATGCCTGGTGTCAGGACGAGGGGGAATGGGCTAAAGTTGCGCCGGGGGAGGTTTAGGTTGGATATTAGGAAGAACTTTACTGAAAGGGTTGTTAGTCACTGGAATAGGCTGCCCAGGGAAGTGGTTGCGTCACCATCCCTGGAGGTCTTTAAAATACGTTTAGATGTAGAGCTTAGGGATATGGTTTAGTGGAAGACTTGTTAACGTTAGGTCAGAGGTTGGACTCGGTGATCTTGGAGGTCTCTTCCAGCCTAGACTATTCTGTGATTCTGTGAAATTCTGTAAAACTCCTTCCCAACAGTATCTGATAACTGGCTCAGGTTTTTAGCATATAACTGTGTTATTGAATATTGAATAAATACATCAGGCTATTTAATTACATGAAGGGTGTGAGTTTGCATTGTCAGCATCAGCTTCCCCCAGACTCCTTCCTAGAATAACATCCTTGCATCACTTTTCAGTGGCTGAACCCTTACAGTATGGAGGAATAATAAAACTGCTTTCCAAAGATCCCAAGGGTGGATACAGTAAGAAACACGTGCAAAGTTTTCTCAAAGAAAGTATTCACAGATTCTTTTTTTCTTTTATGAGTAATATGCTTGAAGAAATTTTAAGTAACAATAAGAAATTAAATTTGGTGAATGTGCTGAGGGGTAGTCCTTAGAGAAACCATATCTATCTTGAATATTCAAACACATCAACGTGTTGGGCATGATGGCAATTACTGCACTGCATATATTCAATTTGCTCTTGTATATACAATATTATCTTCCATAAGGAATGGTAAACTGCAGAGCATATTTCAGTAAACACTATTCTGAATCAACAGAAATGGCTTGAGTGTGCACTTCCATGCATAATAATGTAGCAATGAAAAATTGCTCTGACAAAGCCACTGAGTGTAGGGGAGATCACATCCTCTGAGAAATTCCTCAGGGTTTGCAGATTCTTCTTTAAAGGCTGGGAGAAACATGTTCTGGTGTCTCCTAACCTGGGGTGGGAATGCTGTTGTTTCTTTTCTTCAGGTATATTAGAGAAAAAATGAAGGTAGTTCCATTATTCTTGTAGAGACTGTACTAACAGCAACAAATCCAGAGACTGCCCAATCTATTCATATACATCCACATGGATGCATATATGTATATTTGCAGGGTTACGATTTCTCAATTTGCAAATGTGCTGTCTAAAAACCTTAAGCAGAGGTGCCCCCCAGCTGGCAATGGAGGTCTGTAGAACTACTTTTTTTCCATTTTTTTTTTTTTTTCTTCACATAGCAACTTCTGAACTCTTTATTTTGACCAAACTCATATCTCCTCTCATATTTTGGATACATGTCCAACTGCGTAGCAGGTTGCACAAGCCATCATTTTTATGTGACTTATCACAGGAGTGCACAGTTAGCCATCAGCCAAATACATCCAGCAAGCTGGATATGACATGCTGTATTGACTTTCAAGAAACTACATTAAAGGACCAGGTCTGGAGCTGAAAAAGAGTGTTTTGACTTGTTGTCAGTAGATGGTGATTCATTAAAATGAACTTTTTTGTAGATCAGGGCTAACTTCTCTGGTATTTTCCTTTGGCATTACATCAGCTTCTTTTCAATTAAAATGTTTTATTTAGGAGGTCAAGATGATCTTTCTTTTTGGAATAGAAAGTAAATTTGAGTCTAAAAATAGGAAAATTAGCAGATCTGTTTAAAAATGTATTATTTTGAAATTTTCAGAAGAGACCAGTTCACCCTTCCAACTGAACATTTGAAAAGCTGAAATAGCATCATCTATCTCACTGGAGATGTGATTCTTCTTAACTAGTCTTACCAGTTTTCATCAGGTTGTTAAAATCCCTCAGTTACTCAGCTGCATAATGGCTCTCTAATCTAAGTATTCTACCTTTTTTGGTTTCTTCCTCTCTGCAGAAGTTATGCAATGATATTTTGAGACATATTTCAAGGACATAAGCTTTATAATCCATCTGAAAAGGAACTAGATGTTTTCAGGAAAGAAAAGAGCCACAGAATGTGCACATACCCTTTGGGTTCTGCACATTTTTTCTTTGCTTCGTCCCATCTATATACTTTATGCATGCCAGGTTGAAGATTTCAGTATCAAATTCTCTATGAATCCAAATGGCTAGAAGTTCGTTGTAATCAATCCATGTGCAATCCTTTATACTGACAGAGAATTTTATTTATTTATTTATTTATTTATTTTATTATTATTATTTCTTTTAGAGTGTTCCTCTTCCTACTGCTGCCCTCCAGGCTTTCTGGACTGAAACCATTTCCCTTGGTCTTTTTTGATGTTGCTTCAAAGTGAAGGCAGGGATTCAATGGTGGAATAACCATCACTTTTCCTTTTCAATTGCAATACAGTGAACTTGGAACACCTGCAAACTCTTGAGGGCTGCAATGGGGTGAGGAGCTAAATTCCAGCTGAGGCAAGGGATTAGTTTCCAACAGACAGAACAGTAGCCTTCTTCTGAAGAGACAATAACTTCTTGACACACTTTATCACTTATGATTATCTGACTCTACCCTTGAGCAATAAGGATAAAAGGCTCTTTTAAATTTACTTTAAGTCCACGTAAAAGGTTGTACCAGTTCAGTTAAATTCATTTTAAACCTGATTATTTAAATCAATGCCACTTTTGTGTGCATACAAGATCTAAGTGTTAAGCTTTGTGGATGTAGTGAGTTCTACAGGGAAGGGAGAGAACTGAGATGATCAATTTTTATTTATTTTTTCTCACAATCACAGCTTGCTGGGACTGAGAAAGGAGTTCCAAAATGTTGAAATTTGGCTTTCCTGGACACTTTCCTATTCAAGGTATTCCAATGAGCTTTTCAGTAATAAGCTAGATGCTGGTGCTACAGAGTCTGAATAAACATACACAAAGACTTTTAATTCAGCAGCAATAGCTCCAAAAGAGCTATGGATGTTAGAGTCTCTATTACTAAAGGGAGACTGCTGGCAATCTGCCTCACTTCTCTGGACACCCTTGTGGATGGCATTCATCCCTTTGAGCCTGAATTTCCATCTGACACCAGATACCATTGCAATATTCATGTCACTCTCCAGGAAGCTGTATAGATAGCTTATGTGCATGGGATGGGTTCTGGAAAGTTAGGTGAGGATGCTGTGAAGGAGGACAAGAACAGAGTCCTTCTGAGGGGCCAGACATGGAGGCAGAAGCAAAGAGACTGTCTAGAATTGCTGGTGTGGAGTGAATACATTACGGTGTCTGCCAAATTCAGGCTGCAGTGAAGGATTTTCGTACCCTTTTTCTTGGTCTGCCTCCATGCTTGACAGACAAAGAGTGAAAGCTGCTGCTGGATAACTAAACACTCAGATAACTAAACACTCAGAACCAGCCATACACACACACACACAAGCACCAGTGCATCACCTGGAGGCATCCCAATTAAATGGAATTACCATCCCCACCAAGCCATAGCTATCACTATTAAATGTCATTAGGCTTAAATTAGGTTTGCTCCAAGAGATGTCCCCATCAAATGGATTTCCTGATTAAGTTCAAGTGGTATGTACTTTAATATACTCTGTTACCATACACTTGTGATTTTCCTAATTTTATTGTTTCTTTGACTCCAGGTTTCTGGCTGTTGCAGCGTTAAATCCTCCATTAACCCTTAAGTGCAAAAACTCCGCATCCATACACAACCCCTTTTATCTTTAAAATTCCATCTTAGTAAAGGACAGATAGCTGTTTGTTGTTTTTTTGTTTGTTTGTTTTTGTTTGTTTGTTTGCTTGCTTGCTTGTTTGTTTTTTCAGGACCTTGGTCATATAGGAAGAACGGCACATGGAAAAGTAAAGCTAACATACTTGATTGGAGAATTGACTGAAATTTTTGGCTGACTGAAAGTTAATGTGTGGGTGAGTGCAAATGATCAAATGTATAGGAGATACTTTTTCTTTTCATGCCAGATTTCCTTCTCATTCCAACTTGTCTGGACGGTGATAATCCCAGCCTAACTTTCTTCTCTGTGGATGTTCAGGTATATCACAACACAGGTCCTCTGCTCAGCTGATCATTTCTTATCTATCCTGCTCCTCTGGTTGCAAATTACCAAATTAAAAACTTGGAAATCTCTGGCAATTGGCCATTGAAAACAGAGTGGATTTCCAGTGTTACAAATGGATGCTTTGAAAACATTGAAAAAATATGACAGAAATCAAATATTTGTAAAAAAACTTGGTAGTGTCAAGAAACTGGGAAGAAGTGTAGAGGAGAAATGAGAGCAGAAACTTCATTTCTGTGTTGGTGTGAGAGGAGACAGGACAGGACTATGGACCAGCAGAACATAGGAAGTGTATGGAAAGAAGACAAATTTGGAGGAAGCTAGTTATATGCCATGCCAAGGTATATACCAAAATACATCACAATCAGATGTATTTCCCTAGCTAAATTTTTCTACCATTTATGCAGGCGTCTTCCTAAGTAGCAGGCATTATATCTCTTCACCTTCTGTTGAAAGAAATGGTAACAAAATACGTATATGTCCTGGAGATCCCAGCTCACACTGTCCATTGAATGAGGCCCAGTCCAGCCTTCTGGAGATGAGTGCACAAGCGACTTATCTTTCTTCTCTAAGCAGTCCCTGGAGATCCCTGTGGATCCCTGTGGATGTGCAGGACAAAGGCTGAGTAAGTCAGTAGACTTTAATCCATGCAGCTCATGAAGGCACTGAACAGTTCTGTTTCTGTTAAACCCTGAGTTTCATCTAAAAGAAATAAAATAAAATAAAATAAAATAAAATAAAATAAAATAAAATAAAATAAAATAAAATAAGGATGACATAATGGATTGCAAAACTAAGTAAAAAAACTATAAACTCCTATATAGCTCACTTCCTTCACAGATTTCACTCAGTATCCATGTCCCTATTTTACAGATAGAGAAGCTGAGGCACGGAGTGGTTTGTCCCAGCGTTACTCAGAGCAAAGAACTGAACCTCATTTGCTCCACCCTTAACCTGGGAATTTGTGAGAACACAGAGGAATTAGTGCTGATCTGAGTACAGAAATTTAATTTCTCTGCTCAAGTTACCAGGACAGTTGTTCAGGCTGTCTTTAGAAGAAAACAGAATGAGCATACATTGTCTTTGTTGTGGATGTTGAAAATCTGTTCTGTGTCACATTGTTGTGTAGAGGACACTTGCCTGGACTGAGTGTCTGGACCTCACCAGAGCTGTCAGTAACAGACAGACTGGAAATTACAGCTCCTCCTTCGGAGTCACTCAGCCCACATTATTGTCTTCAAAATAAGGTTCTTATTTATTATATACTTTGCTCTTAAAAACACAACTGAATGCTTTTCTGAATGCCTTACTACAACATAAAAGCCTTTCTCACCCTTGTGATTTTCCACAGCCGCCTCAGGTGTCTGTAGTGCTGCAAACAGCAATTAGAGGACGTGGAACTTGTCTGTCAAGCAGCTCCAAAAGACACTGTGTTTACCCCTCCCCTTGTTTGCCTCCTAGCTGGCACAAAACACCGCGATTAAGGTATATGTACTTTACCTCAGGACTTTTTTTTTTTTTTTTTGTATGAACATAAATACTGTTCATACAAAAATAATTTACTCCAAGCCACTCATTTGAGTGGGCAAATATAGACTGAAGGCTGCATGCAGATGTGCTAACGTGTTCACTCAGGTCCTGCAACTACTGCTTTGTTTGGCTGCCTTTAGGCTGCTCTCCTCTGTGTGCTCTCCTCTTAGATCTTTTGAATCACATCTTAGAGGCAGTAAGCTTTTCTCAGTGAGTAGCTCTAGGTATTTCTCTCAAAAATGCCCTTCTTTCAGGAACGCTTCCAACACCAGTGCCCAAAGCTAGGAAGACTCAGGCCCATTTTGCTCTTGATGTCCCTTTCTATGTTGTAGTATGTGTCATAGCTAGGTAACAATGCATTCTCTGCCCTTGGGATCTGACAAAATATTGTGTATACCTCCTGCACTTAAACTAATAGCATGTATGATAGGACATTGTGCTCTACTTTCCATTGGATTAACACTGATCCCAATTTCTCAATTGTCCTTGGCAGAACAGATGTCTAAGCAAGAAAAATGTTTAAAGTATCCACATATCTCTCTCTAAAAAAATAAATTGATTAAAAAAATAAAAAGAGTAAAACATGCTCTTTTTCTTTGTTTGTTTGCTTTTTTTTTTTTT
>CM021765.1:55317662-55340784 GCA_011076525.1 Nettapus auritus | reverse complement strand
TTTTTTTTTTTTTTTTTTTTTTTTTTTTTTTTTTTTTTTTTTTTTTTCCCTAATTGGCAATAAATGTAGTAATTGAGTAAGTTCCTGTCTTTATGCCCTAGAATATATATGGCTACATTGTTCCTCTTGCCTTGTGTGAAGCTCATGAGCTCATGACATGGCTTTGATGGACAATATGAGCATGTATCATTTTCCTAAGAGGCAGCAGCTGAAATTACTCTTATGCCCACAGTTGCACCTAATAACATTATCTGCAATCCTTACAAAAAGCATTAAGGTATTTTGATGGTGTTTTCACAGCTCAGATTCATTCTCTGCTTATTTATGTCTACCGGGGAAAATAAAAAATAGCCCTAAGTCTTCATTCTTATTACCTAAGAAGACAGAACCAGGCTCCTCATGGTGGTACATGGAATGAGGATGAGACACAGTGGACATAAATTAAAATAAGGGAATTTCAGACTAGATTTAATGACAAACTTTTCAATTTGAGGACTGATAAGCAGTGGAATAGGCTGTCCAGAGGCACTGTGACTCCAATTCCCCCTCCTTTGAAGCTCTGAAGACCCAAATGAATGTAGTCATAAGTGAGCTGGTTTGACCTTACAGCTGATCATGCTCTGAGCAGAAGGTTGGACCAAAAGCCTCCTGAGGAACCTTTCCAAGCTGAATTATCATATGGTCCTGTGAAAAGGCAACTTTGTTGTATGCTAGAACAAAGAGAAAATAGTGACAGATACACCATTCTCCCCATAAGTTTGTACAGATTATAAAAAGCAGGGATATAGAGAGAACAGCTCTTTATGATGCTCAGTGTTTTTTTTCCCTTGGAATGCTCATCCAAAGAAATAGACACAATATCTTCATGATTTCTTGAAGTCCTATATTCAGCCAAGACTGAATGGTTTCCAAGAAAGATTTTGCATGCATATTTTATGTGTTAAAGTATTCTGCCAGTGGGCTGTCCTGCTTTTGGGAGAGATAGAGTTAATTTTCTTCATAGTGGTTGATATGTTGTCATATTTTGTATTTAAGAAAAAAATAATGCTGATAATAGACCAATGTTTTAGTTGTTTGTAGAGTAGTGCTTACACAGAGACAATGACTTGTCGGCTTCTCATGCAGCCCTACCAGCAGGGATGCTCACGGTGCACAAGAAGTTGGAAGGTGACATAAGGAGGACAGCTGATCCAGACTGGCCAAAGGGATATTCCATACCATATGACATCATATGGAGCAATAAAACTGGAGGGGTTGGCCGGGAGGTCGGCTGCTGCTTGGAGACTGACTGGTGATGGTGAGGATTGTGCATAATTTGTTTTGTATACATAATAATTAATAACAAATTATTATTATTACTTAAATGTTATTAATGGTATTTTTCTCTTCCTTTTCTGTCTTTATCTCAATCCATGAGTGTTACCTTTTTTTTCTGATTATCTCCCCCACCCGCTGGAGGAGAGCATGCAAATGGCTGTGTGGTGCTTAGCTGCCTGCCAGGTTAAAACACAACACAGACAAAGTTGTCACTGTCTAATGAGATCTTATATGTTCAGACATGGATGGTATTAGAAGATCCTCATATCCTGGTTTCAGAAGTCCTAGCATTCTTCTAGGAGCAGCCATCCAGATGAACAGATAAGGAAAATCATCTTTAATCTACTACCACCACACAGACCACAGATAGGATTTTACCTTGTTTTTCTTGTAGTGAAGTAAATGTTATTAAATCCAATAGCTTCCAGCTGGACTGTTACAGTTTTCTCTGAGGTAATATGCAGCCAAACAATACAAATGGCAAAGGGCTGTAGGCACCTAGCAGAGGTGTCACAGTGGAATAAAATCCCAGCTGCTCTCCACTGGCTGCATAGAGCTTAGCGGCTTTAATCACAGAATCACACAGAACTGTAGGGGTTGGAAAGGACCTTGAAAGATCATCAGGTCCAACCCCCCTGCCAAAGCAGGTTCCTCTGAGCAGGCTGCCCAGGTAGACATCCAGACGGGCCTTGAATATCTCCAGAGAAGGAGACTCCACAACCTCCGTAGGCAGCCTGTTCTACTGGTCCGTCACCCTCACCGTGAAGAAGTTCTCTCTAGCAAATTTTGAGCTATATTCAGATTGCCTGGCATCTAGATTCTTCTCTTGATATCGAATGAAGAAATGCTGCTGATTTTTAATTTATCTGTTGATATTTTCCCCACTTCCTCAAGATTTTGTTCTGGAGCTGCTCTTTTCTTCAGAGGGCTACTGCCTGAGTCCTGGGACAGGCTGTGATGAATGCCTAGCTGTCCCTCCATTTTGATATCACTTGAGTACTAACAGTGGAAAGCCAAACAAGTCGTCCTAATCTGGGTAAAGCTGCTCCAAAACTAGACCATATGAACAGGGGTATTCAATATAGTTAGTTGACGGAAGTAATCTTTTTGTCATCATCAGACTGTTGATGTATATAGCTTACAACAATGACTTAACTCTAACAAACATTTTTGACCTAAAATATTGAATTGAGGATCTGGTATGTTTTTTGAAAAGAGCTTTGTGTAGGGTATCTTGGCATATCCCATCTGAAGAAACAAAAATTATCTTTTTCAGAGACAGAATATTAATTGCATGACTACACCCTTCTACAAGGGTGAGAAATATGCAGTGTTCATATGACACAACAAGTTGGCTACTTCCACACAGAATAGGAGAGGAATGCAACTCCTCCAGGATATTTTTCAGTCAATGAACACTGACTTGATAGTAGATACTAAAAAGTTTGCCTGAAGTGTCTCCAGTCACAGGACTTCCTTGGCTTAGTTGGATCACCTCTGGCTTTCGAAATATCATTTGCATTAAACTATTCAACGTATTGAAATAGTTTACCCTTGTGAATTCAGTTCCTGCTGCCTCAGTTTCTCCCAGAACTTTCAAGGTTATAGGCTTTATGTGCTCTGTGCATTACAGTGTTGAATTAAAGTCTGTGGGAGAATGTGTGTGTGTACATAAAGCACTTTCTTATCTGATTGAGACTACAGTAGTGAATAACGTGTTAATAAGTATAAATGTAGCAGCACATGTGATTGCACTTGGATACATGAGGAAGTTCTATGCATCCATTTGGCTCCAATTTGCTTTTTACCCTCCTTATATAGCATTTTTGTCACTGTTTAATGAATGAATTTAGCAGCTGGCATTGTTGGGATGATGTTTCTAAATGCTGTGTGCCTACTTCAATCTCATATACTGTGTTTATCTTGTCATTTGTGCTGTGGTCATTATTCATGGCTGAATGACTCTTTGCGTTTGGAAAACCAGTCACTCAGTGCTCATCCACCATTCCTTTTAGCAATTTCTCTTTCCAACCAAACCACAGCTTTTTGTGGCCTTATGAAAGAAGTGAGAACATCATATGTGCTAAGACTAAACTGGGACATCTGAAAAACTGTCTTGGAAAACTCTTTACCTCCCCTCACCTCCCCAGATATCCCTACTAGCCAAGGAAAAAAATAAAATAAGATCCCATATTAATATGAGAGTACAAAAAGAGATACAGGTAAATGTTATCAGCTCTGAACAAGAAAAGGGAACACATATTATTTAATTTCTATGCAGGGCTGTTGGTGCAGATCAATGAAATGGAAGTTATTTAGAAGTAGAAAAAAAAAAATCCAAAACCATTAAAAAAAATCACACGTGTTTGTTCATTTCCAGGAGAACTGAGGTCAGATGCATGTTCATTCATGCAAAGACATGCCTGCTTCTGATCCCATTTTGTTGGCAGGGATCTCTAAGAAGCTGAGGACACAACTGCCTTGGCTCTTGGCATTTACCAAGACATTTCAGATAGAAAGGGATGAATCATCTAAAGGCTGGGACAGAAGCTTTCCCTAGCCTGGCTGCACTGCATGATCTGAGACACAGAAATGGATTTAGCACAGTGATCCTGACTCCAGTCTAAACCCCAGCTAGCGCCTCTCCCCCTAGTGCCGCCAAGCATTCAGCCCCCCTATTCCTCCTCCACCCTGTGCTGACTTCCCTCCAGCCCTTCCCTGGGAGGATGTGTTCACTGCTCTTACAGGGACCCATCCAGCATCCTGCTGTTGTGACTGAAACCACTGAACCCAAGTAACTTCTGGGCTCAGCATGACCACAGCAGTAAGAGTCTTCCTGATAAATGTTTAACATTACAGAGCTTTTTGCTCCATGAAAATAAACTAAGGCTTAAATGTTCAATTCTTTTCTGCTCTGCATATTTATGTTTTCTCTAAACGAGGCCACATACCCTAACTCTGTTCCCCCTCCTCCCCTGGAAGTTCCTACCCTCTCATTATTTTAAGGCATCAAACCTGATTCAGTAAATCTCTTCTTTCAGAACTGTCATGTTTTAGCCTCAGAACACAAACACAGTATTTGTTCCTGGCATGCTTTCTTTATAATGCTTTAAAAGCTGTTACAAATGTCTTGTTTCCTTCCAGCCACAGCTGTATTAAATTATCTGGTTTTTTTTGTTTGTTTGTTTTTTTGTTTTTTTCCTAAAGGAAAAATTTGAAACACCTGATGCAAACTCATCCCTTTAAAACTGCAATGGATTTACTGCTTTGTACTTCCCCAGACCAAAGGTTAACCCCTATTAAAGGTTGTACTGGATTCAAGGAAGGAATGGCATTTGTCAGGGCTTCTAGGAGAAAAATCAAGACAAGAAATTTCCAGAGTCTATCTGAAATAGGCAGCCTGTGGGGGAGAAAGCAAGTTTGTTAAAATTGCAAAAGGTTGAAGAGGAAAGGCAAAGAGAAACTTGCTGCAAAGGACCAAACATCTCTTTTCCCATGGTTGCCCCAGGATGCATTGGGAAAAGAGAGCTGCTCCGTGGTCTGTCTGTTTAGGTGGTAAAAGCAAGGCACTAGCAGAAAATGTTATCAGGAAAAGAACCACAAAAACAAAAAATAGAAACATTCCCTACCAAGATTTTAAATTGCACTAAATTAACTTTATAGAATTTGTTTCAAACACTGCTGAAGTACCATTTCTTTAAAACTACAGCTTTTCTGAACTACTGGAAAATCATCAAAGAAATATGCTCAAATTTTGTTGTAGATTTTGTCTTTTTGAAACAACTGAATGAGATCCAAGAAATTTTATGCAGATGTCTCTTAGTATAGTTAGACAGGACCTTACCTATTAAAGCTAAAAACATAAATATGCCTTAATGAGAATGGTAGAAACAAAGCAATGTGACTAGTGTCAGTGCAAATCCAACCTGGTGAGCATGCTAGAATGCTATAAAAGAATCAACAATATCATAGATAATGGCAAATTGGTAAAAAGAGGTGAACCATTCCCTCAAAATTGATAAAATGCTCACAGGAGAGCAATTCAAAACATACAGTGAAAAGAAAACTTCCATTATAAATTTAAAGACTGTGTACAGATAGTGAACAGGGGAAGGCTGGACCCCAGCAGTGGCGAGGATGGGAACCGACTGGGAACAGTTTTTCTGATTCCTGTTTATCACCTGTGAACATTTTCCATTGAGGTAATATGAACTGCTTTTAATTTTTTTATTTATTTTTATTTTATTATTTTTTTTTTTTTCCTGCCAGGTTACTCACTCATACATATCAATCCCAAGCACAGACTGATCTGCAAGCCTCATGCCCTGGTGTTTCTCACTTGTGGAGTGCTCTGAACGTTTTTGCTGCTGCTGCTGTCCCTAGAGCAGCAGAGGAAGTTGCCCCTTGGTGGAAAATGCAGGAGCCTTCCCATGCTACAAAGAGGCACAGAGACAAAAGCAGGTGGCCATTGCAGAGTGATGGGAGAAACTGGAAAGAGGAAATCTGCATCTATATATGGCTGTGTAACAAAGAGCTGTTTCTTGACTGATTTTTCATGTCCCACTGCCTTTTTTTTTTTTTTTTTTTTTGGTTCATGGCTTAGGCACAAAAGAGGCATGCCCTCTGCCTCCCACTAGTTTAGTTCAAAATAAACACTGCATGCTTGATGCTTGCCTTAATGTGTGTGCTGGGGCCTCTCTTTTCCTCAGGTTTCAGTGACTTTTATCTAGGTACTCTGCTTGTTTATGATTTATGAAGCTTTCACTCTGTCTATCGCATTTAACAAGCAGTGTGAAGAAAAGAGAAAGCTTTTAGCTCCAAGGCAAAAAGAGAAAAGCAATGGTTTTCCTTATTCCTTTAACACAATTTAAAGGAGATTGGAAGTTAAAGAAGCCTTAAAGTGAAGGGTAGGATGGCAGAGGGAGAAGAAAGAAAACCCCAGGTACCTTTAATTTGCCTTGGAGGAGAATATTAGGAAAGACAAGGATGGTTTTTCCCTCCAGCCCCAGAACAGAAGTGTTTTCTAGACACATAGATTGGGTTTGCAGCTTCCCCAGGTCAGCCAGGCAAGGTAAAGGTACCTTGTACTATCCTCATCGTTTTTTATTACCTCTACTAAACCAAGTGGAGTGTTATTTAATTAAAAGGGACATGTAAGGCTAGGTCAGGTAGCTCAAGCAATAAAAGCAGATACCCAAGGCAGTTCCTCAGTTTGGCTGAGATGCTACAGAGTTTGAGGGCCAGAAAAAAGAGGCACTGTTATAAATCACCTCTTACTCAGAAATCCACTCTTTCTGGGGAGTGAAGGAAATTGGTGGGACATGTGGGATAACGGCCTCTGAGGCTGTGGCTCAGGCTCTGGATCTGAGCAGAGGTCTTTCAGAGGCCTGAACAGAAACCATAAGTTTGTTTCACTGGCCTAAAAAGTGTTTGCTGAACCCCCTTGGAAGTGAAACCACATGCATCCCCATCAGTTTTCTAGCAGGTTTCATCCTGTGGACATACTGAGCTATTTTCTAAATGCAGTAGTATAAAGTCAGTGAGGTAGGTCCTTCTGCTAGATACCATCAAATCTCAGAGAAGATGGGATGCCAGCAAATCCTGCAAGGCATAGGACTTAATTTGGTTTTTAGCCTGAGAAGAATCCTTCATTAAAGTCCTTACTTTTGCTGGAGACCTCTCTAAAATACGAACAACTACTAAAAACATGTCTTTGAAGTGTTACTGTGACCCACAAAGACAGAGGGTTGCACCTCTTTCTATTCACACAGAATTCAGGTTAAGCAGCTCATTTGTTACATAGGATCCAAGGCCTTCTGAAATCAAGTAAAAAAGAAAATGTCCACAGGATTAACAGTCTTTGACCAAACCCCAAATAATGAAACCTTTGTGGTGGTGAAGAGAGACCTTCCAGCCATTCTGAATAACATTTTCTTTTTTATTTTGATACGTTTGTTATTATTTAAAACCTCAAACTCTGAGCAAAGAATAGCTGCATCAAAATGCCAAAAGGCACAGGACATTTATTATTGATGAGATATGTTCCTCCTTACCCCTTCAGTCTTTTGAGGAGCCTTCCCTGAACACTGGTAGAAAAAAAGGCATATAGTCCCAATAATTAGTGAAGGCAGTAAAGTAAGAAACAGGAGGAAAATTACCTTTTCGTATCTTCCTGTGTGTCAGAAAAGGTGGAAAAGGCCTTCTACACAATTGTTTTCCATCCCCACGTCTCCTTTGATCTCTTCAAACAGGAGTTTTAAGCCCAAAGGATATTATTTTCTGAGTGTTCTAAGCACCAGCAAATTGACGCTAAAGACAAAAGTACCTTCTCAACTATAAGACACTATAATTAGTCCTCAAAATTGACCAAAATATCTAAATGAAATTTAATTGTAAATATAGAGCAGATGATTTCGGGAAAGCAAACTGCAATTTTCCGAATTAAGAAAGAAATAAAAATCCATCCAGAAAGGAAAAGAAATACTTTAATTATACTTTATATTTTTCCTCTATCTGATTGCAGAAGTATAGCAATCATTGTAAGACACTGAATTCGGGGTGTGACACAGCAGGATTCTGGTATCGGTAATCCTTTCTATTGGGTTTAGGGGCATCAAAGAGCCCAGCAAAGTCAAAAGCATCACTCTCCTTTTGATTTCCACAGTCTTTGAGGTATGGAGAAAAGGCAGTGATTAATGAAGGCTTCTCCATTTTATTCATAATTCTTCCACTTGGCCACTTCCTAATTGTTCAGTTTTAGTTGTACCTAGGCTTTTGATCCTATATACAGTCAGGATTGATGGATTTCTTCATCTTGGGTACCCTCTTCATGCCATAGCTCTGGCTCTTTTAGTGCATTAGAGGTTAAGCTTTGAGCAATTTTCTTTCCCTGACACTTCTTATTCAGTCTCAGGTGTTTTGTAATTAGATCATACAGTACTGTGATATATGTGAAAGGTGCTTTATAAATCAGTATACAATAACAACATAACAATACAGCATCCATTTGTTAAAGAAAAGGGAAAGTATTCTGACTATACAGAATGTAATTTCCCCAAGGTGAACCTTAGACAGGACACCAGGCCTAATGAACACCATTGCTGTGGGCAAATTGTTATTCATATCTTGAAAAATAGAGTGCTGCAAAGGATTGGAGCTCAAGAACTAAGCAGGTTGTCACCCTGTCATGCCTGGAGTCACCACTTACATTATGTGTGAATTTGTAAAGTCAAGAGCTGGGCTTTCACAGGTGTCAAGGTATCTAAGGGTAATCAATAGGCACTGGGATTTTCACACCTATCTCTCAAAGTCTCGAATGAGAAAAGGTACTTAAGTGCTCTTTAGACACCCCGATGCCTCTGAAGATCTGTTTTTTCATTTGCCTTTGTTCTTGTTTCTCCATACAGCAGAACTAAGGCTACCTGCCTGGCAAAGGGCTGAGAGTTTTCACCCTGTCATGAGCACATTTAGATTTGCATCAGAATGGTGCTATTTGAAAAGCAGAAGGTGTGACTGTGTTTTCAGGAAGCATTTAATGACTACCACATGCCAGCCTTTGACATACATGTGACAAACACAGCTACAGCTACAGCCAACTGGGAAATTAAATCACCCTTCGTGGGGTAAGCCTATCTGCCATGATGCCACACTAAGTGGAGATATTTCAATGTGACCTGAAGCAGCTAACTAGGAGCACAAGGAGCAGCCCAGTGTCTCCAGATCCCAAGCCAAAGACTCACCCTCATGCAACATCACACCGGGATGTGGCTCCAGCACACAATGCTCAGACTGGGGAGAAGGAGGCCCAAGCCCTTTCAGGTGAGAAGATAGTGGGAGACTTCAGGGATGCCCACCTGTCTTTGAGCAGTAAGGGCACCTTGCTGCATGGTGTATTCCTTTGTGGCAGCAAACACACACAGCATGTTTGTTTGGTCAACACAGTAGTCAGCCTGGCAACACAGTTGTCAGCCTGGTCACAAGAGAAGGGAGAAAGAAGACCTCTTAGGACCAGATCTTGGAGCTGTGAGCAAATGATGTGTGCTTCTTTTGCTTTCATTAAAATAAGACTGTGTGTATACTCGTAGTAAACAGGATCGTAGCAGAGGACATGTCTGACTCATACTATTAGCTCCTCTGAAAAATAAACTTGCAGGGCTCCAAGGAACTTGCAGATCGCTCAAGCCAAGATGTGATGTTACTAACCACAGATGGTGTAGAGAGGCAGTCAAATCCATTCCTTTCCTGTTCCAGGGAATAAGAAGTTTCTTCTGCCAGGCATGGGACCAGCTCTGCTGGCTCTGTCCCAGCTTCTTCCCTACATGCTGATCAAAGCAAAAGTGCTGTTCTGTGATGCAGCAGATACTGACTGCTACAGCTAATCTTGAAGTAGGAAGAGGTAGATTCACTGAGATGTTGCAAATGAATTGGCTCATGACTGTTGCAAAATTTTAGCATCAAGGTTCATATTAAAATGGCTTTTGGGGGTGTGTTGATGTCATATAGCCAAGGCTACTTCAAATCTTGGAAGCCTTGAGAGTGAAATGAAGATGTCCACCATTTCCAATATACATGCATACACATTTTTTCTCACATACTCACGCAATGTTCCTGTGTTCCTTTCAGTTCTTCATGATTTCATCTGCATCCTAGAAGCAGCAGTTCCAGTGACAGCGTACATCCTACTCTGCGGCAGGGAAGCAGGCTAGGTGCTGATGTTATGTGCTGAGTTATCCATGTACAGTCAAGCTATTTTAACTGCCTAAACCTGCAACTTCACTTAGTCGTGAGATCATAGGCTGGCACTATTTTTACAAGCCACAAAACCTGCCAGCTATAATATTCATCTTTCTTCTATGGACTTTAAAATAATAAACTTAAAGAAGATGATTTAAGATTTCAATGCCCTTAAAATGGCATATTTAAATGTTTTAAAATTTTTAATGTTTAAATGTTTTAAATTTTAAATGAGGTTTTCTTTTGGGTCTGAGGAACTATAGGGAACTAGTTAATGTCTGAACTACAGAGCCTCTCTTTGAAAACACCACAGATTAAATAACATAATGCTATTGATTTTTGCCATTGTTGTTTACTGCTGTAAACATTGCTTTCCTCTGTATTTCTTGTTTCTTTTTTTATCTAATAACATTTCTGAAGTCTTCCTGAAGTGTCAGCAAATAACAGTTGTATGTGAGTTTCTTCTTGGTGCAAAATGTTTTCCAGAACTTAGACAAACATCCTGGATTTCCAAGCAGAAATTTTTGCCCCTTGGGCTTTGATCTTTTTCACTTTTAAGCCTTATCCAATCTTAAAAGCTTTGATATGTTTCTACACTAAGTCACAAAGGGATTTCATTACTGTTGAGCTCTGCAAGAAGTTTGTGGCCAAAGGCCCTATTTAAAAGTAAGAAGTTATGCTTTGTACATGATATGCAGTGTTCAAGCATGAGATTGGAGATTGAGTAAAAGCTGGATAGTGTCAGCTACATCTTTCACAAAGGCGGCTGCATTCCAGCAACCGATTAGATGTTATGACTAAGATATGTCACTACTGAAGTCATATGGGGGAGACAATAATTAAATCTCTGGTGAAAGAGAAATACCTGGGCAGATTTGAGAACTGTGTTTGACTACTGGGATGAGCAAAAAGAGTTAAGAAAGGTTTTGGTCCACATTTCTCCTACATTAACTGTTCTGCCCTTGGGGGGGGGGGGGGGCCCAATCGGGGCAGATGACAGGCATAGGTATTTTCATACAAGGAAGTAATTACAATTAAAATGGATATTCTGCACTATCCCTTCATTTCTTTCAGTCCAAACAGCGTTATCTTCACCTAACAATGTTTCTAGATGATATTTATCCTGAGAACCTCGCAGACTTCATTGTCCCTTGTGAAGATTTGTATCAAAGTGCATCCTCTTTCTGTCTTAGAGTTACTAGTACTCCATGAAGGTCTCTTCCTGCAGATTTGCATGAATTGGCTTTGTAGAAATCAATAGGTTTGCATAGGAAAACAGTCAGCAGGGATGAACAGATAAAAAAGGCAAAACATACATACATACTGAGACATACATATTGTGCAAGAGTAAGGCATCAGCTCACAACAACAGATGTCATGACACATGCATGGTAAACCTTTGAGGATTAATAGTCAATCTGGACTTCCTGATCATCCTGAACAATGGGCCTTTCTTGTAAGGCTTCACCATTTTTTAAATTTGTCCATAATATATATGCACCCCATTTAAATAGCTACCCTATTGTTGCTGGTGTCACATAAAAAGATTTTCCCCTAAACTGTGTGCAGGCAGCCCCTTAGAATTTACCCCACTGGCCAGTCCTGAATGTGGAGACAACTTCTCTTTTGAGGCAGGATGAGAGATTGAGACCCTCCATCTCTTTTTCTCATCTTTGTAGTGGGTGAGGGGTCAGCTGTGGATACCATAGACCTGTCTACTCCTGACTGCCACCATCTCACCCTCATCCCCTTCGGAGAACCCAAGGAGTCAGCAGCAGAGAGAAAAGACAGGTTCAGTACTTCCAGGGTCCTGAATGATAATTAAACTTCCTAAGTGGAAGTTTAGAGACCCTTCTCAACATATTCTCAGCAAACAAAGATGCTTTAATGCACTGTGAGAACATGAGAAAACATGAGGCAAGCTATTTGATTATTGTTGCATCCCAGTTATTAATGAACATTTGGAGTATAGCATGAGAAGCCACAGAGTAGAATCACTCAACCACTTTATAGCAACTAAATAATTTATAAAGCAACATTTATATCATATGTCCACAGAAAGAAACATTAGAAGGGGCCTCTAAATTGTTCATAGGGTTTAAGCCACTGCTTTTAGAGTATGTATAGTCTGCTTTCAAAATGCCAGTTAAGAGTACCGCATGGTCTCAAAAGGCAGTGTCTTGGTTTCTATTTGACTACTACTTAGCACTACATTCCTGGCTGGTTTTACTGTTAGAAAATGTTTCCTAATATTTAGTATATTCCACTTTCTTTAGTGTTTCATGTTCTGTTCTGAATAAAATTTCTAGGTAAAAGAAGACCAGAATATTAATGTTGATTATTTTAGGGTATATCTATAGTAATAATACATGCAGTCACATGTATGTTCAGTTTAGTTTGGTTGAACATAACACAGGCCTGATTAAAAAGCTGTATAGCTATATTAATGAGCTTCTGAATCCAATCTTAGCAGCTCTCCTGAGAGGTGGTAGTATAGCCAGACTGGAGATGGCTTTTATTTAGTTGTTATATCAAAGGGCCATTTAGTATGTATGATATCTGTGATACAGAAAAGAAGAGGATGTCAGGGAGAGCTTCCGAGCAGGATGGCTGTACTGTTACTTTGCCTGGTACTATTTCATCTACCAACTATTTCAAACTCAGGGACTACCCATTGAAATGCCTACCATTGAGAGCGGAGTAATATCTGACTGATGTCTTATCCCAGTTCTATGCTCTGACATCTGAACAGAAAGAATAAGAAAACAACCTCTCTTTTGCTATCCTGAAGCAATAAGGTTTAATAAACTGTAAATTTCCAGGGGACAATTACTTGGCTGAAAGCACGTCATCTTCCACTTCCTGCCTGCAACTTCCATGAGGCATGCAGACCTACAAACTCACTCTCATGTACACTTCAGCAGAGGCTGAGGCAAGTTTGCTAAATATGTACAGGGGAAATGATCCTTTTGTATGATTTTGAGACTTCTTTTCAGTTTCGAAAATTTTTCAGAAGAAGCAGTTTTTTTGAAAGCAAAACAAAACCCTAGGATTTATTCAAGCTATTACAGCTTTAACTAGTCTGCAGTCCAAGACTGCCTTCAGTGGCATCAGCAGAGTTGCAGAGACTAAAAACAGAGCTGGACTACCCTACAGCTTTCTGTGAGGGATTTTCTGGCACCTTAATGCTTGTAGCATCTTCTACATATTTCAACCACAGGGAAAAAAAAAAAAAAAATCAGATTAATTAAAAAGCTGTTTCTCTAGGGTTGCCCCTTCTGCATATACTTCTGCTGTTTCATGAAGTCACCTGAGCCCCTCTGACTGTGCATTACAGTGCCCCAAATTTCTGAGGGCAGTTCTTGCCTGGCTGCAACAGCTGCAGAAGTCTCAGAGAGCATATGGCTGATGATCAGAGGTGGTGATCTCTCCCTGCTGATGATGGGAGATCCAAGGCAATGAGCTGGAACAACATGCCTTTCACATGTCTCAACACAGGTGAGATCAGTCCCTGAGCATCCAAAATGTTCACTTTGTCTCTTCCTCTTCCCAGGATTGCCAAAGTACATTGCATGGAGCTGGAAATGCACAGCATCAACCTTCCAGGATTGTGTGCCATGAAGACTCATTCCCCCTCACCACAGGGACACTATTACTTGCTGTATCTCTAGACCTGGGGAGGGAGTATATTTTTTGTTGCTATTCAAGCCAGCAAAAGAGGTTGGCTTTGCTGCAGAAACTGTCTGAGAGAGAATTTTATCCACTGAGGCCAGAAGGGAAAGGAAGTTTGGCAGGTGTAAGAGAGCAGTCATTTTAATTAGACAAAAACCTCTGGGAGATTTTTACACTGTATCTCCCTCAAGCATTTCCAATGCCAATGCTCACACAAGTTTGGCATCTGACACCCTATACATTTGGAAGGAATTTCACTGCTGACATACTGGGGGTTCATGGTTCCCACTGGTTTTGTTGCAGCAAGTTGCTGACATGGTGTGGCCTGGCAGCAGGAGTGGTCTGAGAATATGCTTAACCTAGTAGTGCACTTTTGTCTCTTAACACTTTGCTACCTTGGATAATTCTTCTGCCTCATTTACTTCATCACATTAACCATTCCCCACCTCCAACACCACCCCCAGAAAATGGAAGGAAAATAAAAAGAATACAGTATGAACAAGTTGCTGAAATTCACTAAATTTTTTCCATTTCTTTTCACAAAGCACTTTTGTGTTCCTAGTCATCCTTACCTGAGAGCTTCCAATATTGATAGGAATGGAGTTTGTAACAGTAATTAAACTCTCTGGATATGAACAGAAAGTAGAGATAGGTTGGATAGGCTGTCAGTGATATCAAACTGCTGTCTATTACCAGGCAAATGCATAGATTTTTATCATAAACTGGAAACTGGTTTTAGTGTTTTTGTTTGTTTGTTTGTTTAAATTAAATCTACTTCTTTTAAGTTTTGTTTGTTTGTTTGTTTGTTTGTTTTCCCTGGGATTTCAGTTGTTATGGTATTCTTTCACCCCTGAGGAGGCTCTAGACACTGATCTTTTAGCCTCACACCTTGCAAGTAACCTAAGGCCATTGGCAATTACTCAGTCTTCAGATGTAGCTGCTGAGCTGATCTCAAATTGAACTGTGCAGAGTCATCATAAGTTTTCTCATTCAAGCTCATCTGACTTCCTTAATCTGCCTTGCTGAATCAGATGTAAAGATACAACATTTTCTTCTGGCAGCACAGAAAATGGTGGGGTGGGTTCTGAGTTGGAAGTGGCAGGAGGTGTAGGTTCAAGAGCAGACAATAAGAGGATGCGATCATGGATTTCTCAAAAATTTATGTAGCTGAGTGATTAATCTCACTTATAATTCATAAACACTAATCCTAAAAGATAAAAATTCAAACAAACATATTGCTAGAAATCGAAAGTCACTCAGTAGTAGCAAAAATCACTTCTGGATGCTAATTTGTAAACTAATGAACTCTTTCTGAACATAGAAGATACATTAGGCATCTATTAAAGTATTAAGGAGAGAAGACAACCAACTCAGAGATGGCATTTTGTCTTTATTTCCCACGGACCAGAGACTACATGCGCTTGAGAGTGTGGCAAAAGGAACCATGATATTGCCCTATTATGGGTTATAATGGAAAGGAAATTATATATAAAGACATTGCTTAAGTTAACAGTAAGAACAACAACATCATCAGCTGAAGAGCTTGAAATTCTAGAAAGAGGGCATCTGAGTTCCTCCTCATCTCCTGAGAAGTCTGAAATGAAATTGTGGTCAAGGAGGGAAGAGGGCCAGAAAGACAAGCTGACACTTGCTGCCACCAGTGTGTTTCCCAGACTCTGAAGCTCTGAAAAGCCACACATGCCATGTCACAATTTGTACAGTTGGTATCTTTCTCAAATATTCTTGGCCTTTTTCTCACTAGGACTTGCAGGTATAGCCCCAATATGTGAGGTCTCATGGTGACAGAGAACCCACAGCACTGCACTGCTGGACCACACCACAGGGTACGAGCTTCAAAGGAGCCCTGCCGAAGATCATCCTGTGCAGGAGTGGCATGGGGTGTGGACTGTCCTCATAAAAATGACCAAATACAACACTGTGCTTAGGTCTTTGTGAGTCAAAAGTTGAAGTTGAAAGAGTACTTATTCGTAAGAGCTCAAGGGGCTGAGATAACCTGTTGTGTATGGTGTAGCAGTCTGAGAGACCACCTTGATCTTCAGAGGCTTCCCTTTAGCAGCTATGCTGTAGCCCTGAATCCATTTCCAGCTTCATTATCTTGCTTCAGCTTCAGGAAGTGATTTTTTTTTTTTTTTTTTACAATGATTCAGAATGGCTATAATATTACTAAAAAAAATGTGTATGATAACAGAAGATTCAGAAATACAGAGAGTAAGGTATTGGAGAAGTGTGTCCCTACTGCTGCAAGATTGCCATAGAATATTTTCCTGGGCAAAAGGTGAAAACCTGAGCAATTAATTAAAGACAACTAAGAGGAGATCTGTTCTGGCCATTTGTACAAGTGAGACAAACCAGTATTTTGCAAGCTTTCCACAGTCTCTTTCATTTACTTGCTGGATTTTGCATTTTAATTTATAGAGCTATTACTGTTGTTGCCATTGTTTCCTTGTTTGAAAAATACAGAACTTCAGTGTGTGACTTCAACCTCAGAAAACTCTGGTCTCAAAACCAAGTATGGAGCTTTGTAAAATCAATCATGTACTAGTTGCATAGCCATGATTGTCTGAACTGAACAACTGTGCTGGCTGCTGCAGAACTTCAATACGGATGAAAGCTGTGGTACCATGTTTAAGTGCTGTTTTGAGATAGGACCTGAAACAATCAAAGTCAGTTGAAAAAGAGCACTTTGGACAAAACTATTTGGGATGGCTTGTGAAAGATCTCCCTGTATTTCCCTGTTCTAGGCCACATGTTTCTGAATTATCCTCTAGTGGCTAGAGTACAGAAAAACTTCCAGCTGGGCACTCCAAATCAAGCAGGGGTAGAAGGAAGCCTTAAATTTATGGAAAGTTTTTCTTCATTTGAAAGCCTCAGAGGGCTCTTCTTTTCCGATGTTCAGAGGTTTCCTTTTGACTCCTGGAGGGTAATTCTCTGCAGGAATGGAAAGGACTTTCAGGGTTTTCTCTGGGCTTTTGTTCTTTTCAGAGACATCTCATCCCTTGCTTGTTTGCCATTTAGACAGCAGCCTCCAGGGAAATGCTATAGATGGCAACTGTGATCTGCAGGGAGATGGAAGGGTGAAACTTTCACAGGAAAACACATATTCATTCTGCTCTCTGCTTCTCTACAGCATCTTTGTGTGTTTCATGGGTTTGTCAGGAGCAAATTGGGGAAATAAGCTCTTTAAAAGTCTTAATTTGGCACAGACCTTTAGGACAAGAGTTTTCAGGGAGAAGAAAAATATCTGAGAGGGCTTTGGTGAAACACTGACTAGACTGGGCAACAGTAGGTAGGAAGGAATTCTTCCCATCAAAAAGGGGAGTGAGCTGTGGAAGGCCATAAAAATGAGTCCAATTCTGTCACACAAAGGTCCAGCATGTGAATATTGCTAGGCATTTAACAGGATAGGGCTATCCATTAAAATCAAGCCCTAAGACTGTTCTGTGACAAGTCTCCCAAAATTTTACTGTATTGCAATTTTTCTTTATAAAATATGTAGTTCATCCTGAGTCACCTGGAGGCCAGGCATCTCTTCACTGTCAGTAGGGAACTATCAGGATTTTGAAGTGCCTGCTCTATGACTGTTCTGCGCACTTTTCCTCTGAAATTCCCAGAGCTAGCAGACATTTGGCTCTGCAGCATTTCATGGGTGGGCAGCCAGGAGAAAAGGAAGTTGACAGGAAACCTGTTTTCCCTCAGACTGTGTTAGAAAATCAATACAATCTCCTGACACAGTTTTATTTCATTGGATCAACAAAAGGAAAAATAAAATCTTGCACTGAAAAAGTTCTGGCAGATTTTGGTGAAGGGTATGAGGAAAAGGTGTACATGAGGGCCATGAAAGGCCACTGGACATGGGACATGGCTGTTATCCAACATATGATAAGACAATACAGAGAGGAGCTTCTGCTAAAAGAAAGAGGGTCTGATGGTCGGTGTACTTGGCTGTAGGCAACGGCCCATTAAGGATTACTTCACTGGAGGCATTCAGAAGATTTTTTTTTCTGTCTGGGTCCACCTCTGCAGAAAGGTTGTGCTAAGGTCAGGTTTTCTGCATCCTGGAGGAAGCTGGTGCTTCAGAACAGCCTGGGAGTATCTAGGACAGCGATTTGCAGCCTGCAGGCTCTGGTCCCCTGGGGCTTGCTACTGTTTCTAAGGGACAAGTGAAAGGTGTCCCAGAATAGAAAGGTCAGTACACTCAAAGCAATTTTTTGGGAATCTGCAGCTCTGCTGGCAAACTGCAGGGAGTCAGAAGTTATCACTCCAGAAATAATCATGGAAATAAAGCATGGACTTAATTTTTGCATTGAGGCTTGTACATGTGAGCCCTGAAGCCCCAGCAAGTTTCATGTCTGAACCAGAGCTAGTCACTCCTTTCCACTACAAACTTGTGCCCAATCCTCTAGCAAGCAGATCCACACATTCGCCTATGCCTCTGGCCACTTGGCTACACAGAGTCTGTGCATTTCAATGCTCATTATTTGCCTTGACAGAGCTTTCTACCAGGGCTCTGCATCCACCAAATCCCAGTTTTTAAAAGTCCTTCACACATCATCCTGAGCTGACTTTCTGCAAGGTGCACACAGAAGACCTAGCTGTCACGTTTGTGACTTGAGTGTGAGCTGAGCTGATTTCTACAACTTCAGGTGCCAAGCATCCACAAATTGATCTTGGGCTCTTTAAAATCATAAATATCCCAATTACAGTCAGACCAGGGATCACAGAGTTATCAGGTATTCATACTTGTATCAGGTCTCTCTAACGACCTCAGTGAAACTGATTAAAGTTTTGCCACTGACTTCAGTAAAAGCAAAATTCATCTCTGAAGCATCTGATCCTGAGGAGCATGATGTGCAGTGGTTCAGTCAGGATACCACCTAGACTGGTATTACTGAGACCTCTGATCAGCACTGTTATATAAATATTAAATAATAGAACTAAAAGAGAAGGGAAAGAATTGTTCAGTTTGGACAGTAGCAATAAAACAAGTAGTAATACATAAAAGCTGAAAAAAAAAAAAAATACATTATTTAATTCTCTGTGTGATTTAAGTCAGTAAAGTGCTTAAGGATCCATTTTGCACAAAAAGTGCCATAAAAGCAGAGCTTTATTGTCTCCCATTTATCTTGGGTGTTAAGAAAAGTTTTCAGATGAAGCAAGTACAATCAAAGAGTGCAGACTTCTCCTGGTAGAAGAGCTTGCTCAGGAGGTGGAATATGAACAGGGATGAGTCTGTGCCTCCTCTGCATAATGAAGGTGCACTAATGGCTATTCTGGGTTCAGCCTTAGGAAGTCCCTGAGCATTCACTAGCATATGTGGGTATCCATGTCTGCTGTCTCTGTTTCTTTTAATCTGTGTATACCCTCTTGGGCACATCAGAGAAAGGAGGCTCAGCCAGTCTTGGCATTGCTCTGACTCAGACCTGCTGTTCTTTCAGTCTTCTGAGAGGTTCTTTCATTGTGTGAAGGCTGCGTTGGCTCTCTGAGAAGTTTCTTTCCTAGGTCATCTACAGTCACTCTGGAGAGCAATCTTTGTTCTCCTTTAGTGTGGGAAGTGATTGAGAAAATATGTGGGAATTAAAAGCATCAGCAGTGGTAAAACAGGAAGCTGTAGCTTCAAGAGAGTGGAAGTAACTCTGGTGCCCATGTCTTCCAGTCACAAAGAAGAGGCATAGGTAGATACATATCTCCTCACAAATCTTACACTATTTTGCCTGTCCTATGGGCTGTGTATAGATAGTCTCTTTTACCTCTTTTCATATGGTACTACTGACCACTATTAGCAAGCAATACTGGCCTTATGTAAGATCAAAAAATCCTGACTTTGGAGAGGTTAGAGATAGGGCTCTTGGTTATTACCTCATGTATTTCCCAGAATGAGCAACAAGAGAGGAAAAACAACAACAAAGTAATGCATTTTGTTGTTGTTGTTGTTTTGTGTTTTTGTTTTGTTTTGTTTTTCTTTTTTTTTTTCTCTTTTTTTTTTTTTTTTTTTTTTTCTGTGTACGGTGCTCTCAATTTACTACAGCTTTGAAGAGTAATGATGTAAATAGTAAACAATAATGAGTTCAGCTTGTCTCTGCCCTTCTCCTGTGTAGTTTCTGGTTGTGTTTTAAATTCATTTAAAATGGGGGTTAAAAAAAAAAAAAAAGTTCTCTCTAGGTGGGCAAATGTTTCTGGCTAGAGCGATCTAGTGCAGGACTACTATTGCCATCAAACAACTCCTTATCCTAAGGAGAAAATGGGGACTCACAATTGTGCCCAAGAAGGTCAGTCCATTTCTGAATGTTACAGACTACTCTCTCTCTTTTGTAATAATGATAACCTTCCTCCTTTACAATCAGAAACGGTTTTGAAACCCTATAGGACCTAAACATATTTTCAGTATATTATTCTGTCACTGGAGGGCTCTCTGTGTGATCCAACTCATGAACATCCCTGGTCTACAAGTGAAATGAAGCTGAAGCTCAAATGATGTAGAGTTTGTTATTGTTTTCTATTCCTGCAGCTGTTTCTAATAGATAACTCCTTCTTAATACAGCCTGATATTTTTATATTCACCACACTTTCATGAAAGATAGGAAGCTCACTGATTCATTAATGTTGAGCAGTTAAAAATACCTCCTGTTTTTGGTTAAGCAGCAATACTTCTTCCTCTGCATTAAAATGTGCAGGACAAAAACACAAGTTTCCAGCATACTTTTTAACTTCTCTGTACCGGAGGCAATATTTTCTGTCAGTATGTTCCCTTCTAATGAGAAATTGTTAAAGTACATGAGTGTCTTCAAATCAAGTACTACTTTAAAGAGGGCTTGAATAAATATAGTCAACACACAGCTAAAAGTAAAAATATTATAGCTTTGGTAACAGTTAATAAGATGGCACTGTATGTCTTGTTTATTTTTACTTCATTATTGGTATTTTTATTTGTGATTCTTTAGCATTACTAAACTTTAAACCAAGACAGAATCAGGATCTGTCATTCTGGCTGTTGTGTAGGTTTACAATGGGAGACACTTTGCCTCACAGAGATGAGGAGTGGAGAGGAACCCTCAGAGTGCACAAGTGAGTTACTCAGCCTTCCTTGGCTGACTGATGGCAGACCATCTCCCAGATCTCTTTCTTTTGTCTACATCAGTTGTGAGGACTGTGCTGGATAATTTCATAATTTTTCTTTTTCTTCTTAGGGGTCCCTCAATTCTCAATAAAAGATCACTACAACATCCTGAATTAGCTCTTCCTCTGTTGCTGTTGTTCTTCTTAGCAATACTAATAATAATAATGATGATTAATAATAGTGAGATTGAGCCCTAAATCAGAACATAGAAGAGACATACCTCAAATCACATTTTTGGACTTAATCTTGTCCTGTTCCTCTTCTGATTCTTTATCTGAACAATGATTCCAGATAGCAATATATCATCAACTCCTTGATATACACAAAAGCCTCCATATCTGTCTGGCTACTTTGATGGACAGAGAACTTGCTGCCTCTTCTGCATCTGTCACACTGGAGCTGTTTCCTTCTGTAGCCTTGGCTGCTTCACCTTCTGTTTGCTCCAATCTCACGTTTTCTCACTGTTCCTTTCTTTCCCGCCCTCTCATGCAATATCTTCACCTTTACAAATCAAAGATAATTGGAGCATTATTTGAGAAAACTTGAGGATGTCAATCTCACCCAAACTGCCAAATGGCATGGCAGCTTCTCCAGGCAGCTCCCATCCAGCAGAGTGTTTGACATGGAAAGCTAGGTGCATAGGATTTAAGAGCAGATATATGCACTTCTAAGCTGTGGTTTTACATAACTACCCCGTCTGCACAGATCACAAGATATCATCTTTCATTTTAGCAAACTGCACTCCACACCTCAGGAAATTTCCTCTGAATGAAACACAAGAAAACATTTTCATTTCTAAATTATAATTAAATGAATGATCATTAATTGAGTAAATAGTTACCATTAATACGCCTCCCTTCCTGCTACCTGTGGTTGACCTCTGACTCTGGCTTTCCATTTTTCCTTACTTTGGTATCATTCCTTCCTCACAACTTACTGCAGCTTTTCTCAGCCCATTCCCTTGCTGACCCAAACATTTTCTCATCCCTTGACTCAGCAGCAGCTTTTATCTCTTTTTTCTCTTCCCTGGCTGAAAGGGATGACAGTAATAAGAAAGTATGTGAATGGTCTGCAGAACTTTTTCTCCAGACAATGGCCCATATAGTTATCACAACGGGTTTCATGGTCATGTGGTTTCCAACAGATTACCTGATGCTTACTGCAGGGTGCTGAGACACGTAATCGCCACTCCTAACTTGGTCTCTGCTGTCTCTTTTGTCTCTGATACCCAAGCACACAAAGTAGCAAGATGCTCCTTTTCAACAGAGCTCCCAAGAGCCGGACATTGGGATGGATGTTCCCACATCATCAGTGACTGTGAGGAGCTTCTGGAAGCTGCCTGGGAGAGGCCTGGGAGTGACAGAGAGAAATAAGCAGAAAAGGAGGTAATGGAATTGCCTGGCAGGATTATTGTTCCTCTTTGGGTAAAAAACAGCTATGGGAAACCTGTCTTACACGTGAAGATTTTTAAGCTCGACACTAGAAAGGACTGTAGTTATATTTGTCTTTTCAGATGGAAAAGTAGGCATCCTTCAGCCCCTGCTCAATCTTTCAATATATTCTGGAGATTGTGTCATTTTGAAATTTTTGAGTTTCCAAGAAGTACGGTCCCTCTGAGCTTTTCCTTCTCTCAAAATTGATTCCAAGACCTTTCAACTAAACTTCATCTGAAGTTTCTAGAACAAGTTGACTTGAGGATAGGATGCAGTTAAAAAAAAAATAAAATAAAATGAAATAAATAAAAAACACAATCCACCACAAAGCAATGGAAAAAATCTTTCAGGATGCTGCATCAGTAAGGTTTACATCTATATGGAAACCCAGCCAGAGGCTGTGTCAGATATTAAACCTCCAATCAGATGTGCCACCTTTGCTCCCTGGCAAATATCTTAGTGTCTTGACAACAGCAAATGGTGAACAACAACAACAACAAAAACTAGTTTATTTTATTTTCTTTGGAGTAGTTATGGACCGAATCCATTCCAAAGAAAGAGAGAAATCTCATTCAGAGACTTGTGTTAATTCCAAGTGAGCACATAAATTCAGTTTGGGGTTTTCTACCTCGCATGACACTTTTCTCCTGAGATTAGATATTGGTAAATCTTGAACTGGAGCTTTGTATCTGGCTCAAATAGATTTTTGCAGAAATGTAATTGAAGCCAGAGCACAGACACTCATGTGGGAAAGGAGACAGAGTTAGAAATATATATATAAAAACAAAACAAAAAAAAAACAAAACAAAAAAAAAAAAAAAAAAAAAAAAAA
>CM021765.1:55287867-55317562 GCA_011076525.1 Nettapus auritus | reverse complement strand
AAAAAAAAAAAAAAAAAAAAAAAAAAAAAAAAAAAAAAAACAGGGTATTATGGGATACTGGAATCACATGAGTGCACTAAATGATAGAACATGCCCCCCGCTCTCAAAATTAGCTGCTTCATTAGCAACGGCTCTGCTCAGTCAGGGAAGTTAATTAAAGTCTGCAGCCAGGCGTGTACAGAGAGAGCAGCCACAGCAGAGAGAGGCTGCTGCTGCTCTGTGCAGGCTGGTAACTGAAAATTTGTCCTCTTGCACTTCCATGTCAAGAGCAGACATGTTCATAAACCCCCATTAAGGAGGTGGCAATCTATTTCTGGGCCAGCCACCTCATCAATGAAGGCATGTATTCTGCCACAGAGTGGGTATCATTGATGCAAGGACATATGCAATGCATGTATGAAGCTGCAGGCAATCCTTGTGCATGACTGCCCATTAAGGCACATGATATCGATTGTCAAGATGTACAGATACGGACTTCAATGTTGCTGCAATTCTGCCAGTTTCAGTATTGTTACACTAAAAGGGAGAATTTAGCCCAGAATATCTCAAAAGATGATGCCCAATAAGGCTCCACTGCTCACAGTAAACATTGTTTTAATTCATAACACCAGCTTTGCAGGAGAAAAAAGTCCAGAAAGTCAACCCTCTGGTGCCAGAGGAAGCAGTGGGGCAGGACAGTGTGTCCCTGATCATTAACAAGTGGCTTGTAAAATTGTACTCATAATTAGTGACATTAGGGTTTAACTATAGATGGAGGATGTGGACTGCTGATTTCAGGGAAATTGTCTGGTTGCTCAGCATCAGGCCAGTGCTTTTCATGGCCATACATGGGTATGCACAGAGAAGGTTTATTGAAAATCTTAGTTACACTTTATGGGTGGTTCAATAAAAAAGCTCTGCCAGCATTTCTACCCACTGCCTCTCCACAGGTCAGCAGAAGACCAGGAGCAGGCAAGAGCACTACTCAGTGCTCTCTTCACTTTCAAGTGAATAGTAGGGGTTTTTGCCACCAAGTTACCTACTCTACTCTGAGACTTAAATTCAAAGGACACTCCAGGTAAAAGGAGCAGAAAAAGATCTCTGAGATTATAAAACTACCTCAAAACATCTAAAGTGACTTATTGCAGAATTTGTAAAAATAAATAAATAATGTCTTCAGGGCTTTCAAGCTTTGACATATTTCACTTGAGTGACTTCGTAGAGCTCAACTGCAAAGGAATTAAAAAATAAAAATAAAATAAAAATACACAGGCCAACAGCCTGTAATTTCTCAAGGGAATGCTCCAAAGCTGACAGTGCAGAGCTGCAATTGGCAGTGTGACGTGTGCTGGCCATGCACAACTTAGAGTCCTGAATCACTCAGCCAGCGATGGACTTGCATGGACATCCATTTTTTCTCACTCTCTTCTGTTTCCACTGAAAGCCAATTTCAGTCTTCAGACCAGCAATGAAATCAAGGGCTGGATAAAACAACACAGCAGCAGTCCTGGGTAAATCCAGCAAGCACTTTCCATTGAATGCTGACTTGTTTTCCCTGCCTTTTGTCTGTGTTTAAGATCAGAAATATTATAGCAAAGCAGTTTTGCCAGAATGAATGCTCATGAAAAATGAATGTTGAGACTGAATCTGCAAATATTCACTGAGAGTAAATTTCTCATTGTGCAAGCAATTGTAAAATTCATAATTTGCCCTGTATTTTGTTATATAAATTATACAATCAGGGCACAGTAACAATATGAGGAGAATTATGTATCTAACCAACATTGCATGCATTCCAAATATCCTCAACAAATTGCTTGTGAACAGTCTACAGGTGAAGAATTATTTGCTAGCAAAACGTATGAAACATTGCAAATAACAAATACATTTGAGGAAATCCTCAATCCAGACAATCTGTAAACAGAAAGAAAGAACAAAAATGGAGGAAAAAAAATCTATTGTGCTTAACTCACTCAATCCAACTCTGTAATTGACCGTTCATCTGATTAAAATGCCGTCAAGGACAAGCTCTTGAGGATGGAGTACCTGGTGCAGATATCAGACTGTGACAAATCAAAGGCTTCATTTGGACAATCACATGGAAAGCATCATGCTAAAAACTAATTCTGATATGAAGAGCTTCCTGCAGGGAGAGAATTGGAGATTTTAGCAAAGATCTCTAATGTCTCCTCAGGTTATGCCTTCTCCATGGGGAAAGTAAGATGCAATGGTGTAAGAAATCTTTGCAAAGAGTGGCCTTATGTATCCAGCCTCAGCCTGTGCAAATCAGCTTTCATCTCCACCGAGACAGGGAGCTGTCGTTTGAATCTCCACCTTTCAAAACTCTTGAAGTGCTTGGTGTTACATGGTGACGTGGTGACTAGGCTGAGGGGACAGGAGGTCTGAGCACTGCCTTCCTCTCTACTTTGCAAGCACATCATTTCATCACTTTGTACCTTTTCTAGTGGCCCACTTGCCCAATCGTTTGTGACAGAAACTGGAATTTATCTGGGTAAGGGCTGTCTTTTTCTGCTGTGAAAAAGGGCACGCACCAGGAGTGATTCTCACCTGAGCCTCCTGAGAGCAAGGCACCAAAAATAAACTTACTGTTTAGTCTGTTACAGTCAATAAACAGACAGAGATACTCCCAGAAGAAGACTCATCCCACCTTTCTGAAACATGTATCCTAGAATGGGCTGGATCATCCCTTTGCCATTGTCTTTCTATAGTAGAGAGAGAACCCTTTCAACCCCTTTGGTTTATGTGCTTCACATTCAGATAGCTGAAATCAGCTGAAGTGGATTCCTTTCCCTAGATTCATACAGAACCTTGCACAATGCAGCCCAGATCTGTGTTCAGACCTCTAGATGTAAGTATAGTATGGACAATAACCAATGAGAGATAAACTAATTAAAATTGCCCATGGGGACTGCCTTCTACTCTAGGTGTTCAAGGCTTTTAATGTAAAGAATAAGATGTCTGAATCTTCCCATCACATCAGTAAAGTAGATAATGACCCTTAAAATTCCTTCTAGCATGAAAATTCAGGCACAGAGTCACAGAAAGTACAACAATAGAAACACAGGCTCTAATGCTATCTTCAAATCCCAACAGGCACACTGTTAGCATGGATACAATAAGACTGGATAATAAATCCAGGTATATGAATGTCTTGTAAGAGGAAGAAAACCTCTTGAACTAAGTTTGAATATGTATTCAGAAATGCTATTCTACAAGAAAAGAAAGGAAAAGAAACATGCTTTTGTGCTATTACGCTCACAGACTGGTGACTTTTGAAGGAAGTCAGAAAACCCATGATGATGCGTGATTACTTGATTTCTGTCTGCATGAGATGTGCAGAAGTCCTGTCATACACAAATACTGCAGGTCCTCTCTGAAATGAGCTCACTGCAGGTACCATCATGCAACCCTAAAGAGAGTGTGATGGTGTTTTCCTTTCTGGATCCTCCTGGCATAATCCACTGCAAACCAGGGATGCCTTCTGAGGGAGACAGAGATACCCAAGTCAGCACTGGACTTTGCTGTCATTGTCCATGGCCACCTTCCAAACCCCCATTCACAGATGTGGCCAGTTGCCAGATTTGGAGCCATTACACCACGGAGCTCACTATTAGTCAGCCACTCCAAGCTGAGCTTTTTCCTCCCTTGAAAGGACAATCCCACATTTCATGTCTGCAGTGCAAAATTACATCTGACATGTAATTTAAAACCCTAGATGCCTTGATATAAAGCCTTACTCCAGTAAATGGGATCAAACAGCAGGGCATTTCATTTGACAGAATGGATATTTCTAGTTTTAATATTACATTAGTTTTTCCTCTCCATGCCTCACATGGATTTTTCATTCTCGGGCAACAGTGTCTGGCTGCTAACCAAAGCCCTAAGTCCGACACAGGGCTCCCCAGGAGCACACAGATGTATCAATGATTCCCTCAGGGTCTGAGAAGGTTCCCAGCCAGGTGACAAAAAATGTCTGGTGTTGTCCACACTTTCCTTTACTTGTGCTAGCTGAGAACCTTTGCAAAACTACAACCCATCCAGAAGAGCTGCACACTTTACTTGCATAACCTAGCCTTGCTTGTGCCACTCCTATTTTAAAGGATCAGGGTGACCTCATCGCTCAGAGGTGGTGTAAGATTAAAACATTGATAAGCACAGCAGCTTAGCAGGCTGCAACACTCAAACTATTACGTCTTAGCAGGAGGCCTGCAGTATCACCTTGGGTCTGGGCCCCTGCTAAAATGCTTATTCTTGAATCAGAGCTGCTGTGCATCTTCCTAGTTCAGTGTATGGACAAATGTCAGTGTCTGCCTACACAGTAGTCTAGACAAAACCTCACTCCCTTGCTTTCCCTTGTGACCCCTGAGAATTTCATAGTCACAGGGAAAACGTCTGATAAAAAGATCTTGTGGATTGAGTGCTAACATCACAGTGCTAGCAAATGCAAAGTTTTTTACTTGCCAGAAGGTGATTAGCTATAATATGAATAATACAATACCTGCCCTAGACACCCTGGATGAAAACTGCGAGTAATCACTCCAGCATGATGAAGTAAAGTGCTCTAGCTAAATACCTGAGTGCTACATAACAACAGTTTTTAATTAAAGTAACCAAATATATCTTTAATGTTGATTAAATGAACTGTAGATTTGAGAATTCTGTAATGCACTTTAGACATCAGACAAAGATATATCTTTGGTCAGAGACAAAGCATGGAAAACAGTATGACAAGTGAATTTCAGGAATACAATCACAGCTGAAACAAGTTGTTTTGTTTGTTTGTTTGTTTGTTTGTTTGTTTTGTTTGTGTTTTTTTGTTTGTTTGTTTTGTTGTTTTTTTTTTTGTTTGTTTGTTTTTTGGTCTGTTGGTTGTAGAGCTGTTTGCTGCTTTTATTTATTTATTTATTTATTTTTTGAATGAAAACTGTTGCAGAAAATTTATGAGCCTCTCCAGCCAGAAGCAAAAGAGCAAAAGAGAAACAGACCCCCAGATTCTGTGTGGACCTCCTCATGTTGCTAATGCTCTGCTGTTTGACACTTCCAGGAAGGAGGATCTGTGTGTTAATAAAACACTGCTCAAACAGAGCTGTATTGATATGACTCAGATAAGAGCTCACCAGCACTGTCTCACATCCTGTAACATGATTGATTGTAATAATTCAATCATGTACCGTTTCTTGTTTTTCTGTCGATCAACCCTTGTTGCCGCACTTCAATGTCCAAAATGATACAGAGTGTTTTCCATTGGACTTTGTTATTCTTGACAAAGAGTAATGTCAAGAAAAATGCCTTCTAACTGTTTCTGCCAGAAGAGGGAAAGCAAACAAAAGAATTAACACTTGCATATGTTGTCCGTGGCTTTATGGATGAATTTCATGCTCCAAGTGGGTTGTGCAATGTCAAAACACTTCCTTCACTGTAAGGAATCCACAAGACCTATCTGTCTTGCCAGCAGGTCACCAACTGATCTGACAAACGAGCATCAGTTGAAATCTTTACAATAGGTTTCTTCAGATGATGCATCCTGCCTGCACAGAGCTCATCCTCCAGGTACTGTCTGCTCTTGCACCCTTCTTGAAAAGCTTCATCTGCAATGACATTTACAGTGAATCAAGTTAACCTGAACATAACTCAAATTTCCCTTATGTGTCCTTGCGTATTTTTCCTTTGCATCCTTGGACTGCCAGCTTCTCAGGGAGGCTGCTTTCTCTGTGATTGCAGCCTATTAGCCAGTGCTAAGGAGACAGTTATGATCACTTTTAAGTAACTACTTTATATATCTGAACAGTAAAGCATATGTTTCACCTGCCAAACATTACCCTGGGTCCCAGGTGTTCCTAGGATATCTATAGTGATATCTGTATCACTGCAGTCAGATTGCTACTCAGACCCAACTAGCCGGCTTATTTAGTGCTTCTACACTGTCTATTCAAGTTCTGAAAGTCTGGCATACCATAAATACTACAGAAAAAAACAACATACTTAATCCAAATTAGTAAATTGCACCTTGTCTAACATCTTTGAATTGTTAACTGAATTTTTAAATAAATAATAATAATAATAAAATCTTAATAATCTTTATTCCTTCAAAATCATTGAGGAAAAAATGGTCTATGGCAAAAACAGCAAATGACGTGAAATCTAGCGTCCATTTAATTTTTATTTTCTTTTATTTATTTATTTTTACTGTCATTTCTTTGTTCTTTTAGCTATGCAGCAGATCATTTTTATTCCTTCAGGTTTTCCTTTAAGGGAAGTCCCCTTGAAAATTCATTTCCCCACTGATTTTGAAGAAAATGAGATGCAATTAAGCAAAGTTGCATTAGTTACCAAGTTGTCATTTGCAAAACACCAAATACATAAAAGCAAGGCAAACACATCATTAAAGATATAAATCTTCCCTACTACCCACCTAATAGATAAACACATTATTCTTATCAGGTACAAAGTACAGCACACTTCATCATAGCTGAACAAATGTAATCCCCCACCTCCTCTCAACAGTAGCATTACAATGAAGTCCAAAGCTTTTGTTTAAAACAAGCAAAGAAAATGTCTGTACTCAGATTTCTACAAAGACATTAAGTTAATATAGTTCTTTTGGCTTCAGAGATGCTGACCTGATTTACATTACTTGATGATGTATACATTATATGGGAATATTTTTATTCCACTCCATAATAGTCCTTCCCCTTTGGAGCTAATATCCTTCTTTGACTACATGTTGTGGGCTGGCAGGATCCTATTTCTAAACAAAAACTGATGTCTTCTAGAAGACATGTTCTAACTCAAACATTAATTAATTCTGGGCAGTATTAGGTAGGTGATCAGACTCCATCACTTTGCAATGACTGAAACTATTTAAAGAGCTCAAGGGCAACAGAATATTGGTCTTCCCCAAAGCTTATGCAACTGAACAAGCCCTTCTTTCCATCAACACCAATACATTTGTTTCAGGAAAGGTCTGGGGGTGTGCACTGCAGTTGTGGGAGCCTCTTGCAGAAGAATGAGCACAGTGGTATCCACAGCAAGAACCTGTGAAAGCTAGGAGCTAAGACGAGACCAGTACTTGAAAGTAGAAGGAGCAGGGATCACATAAGATGATAAGAGGGACTATAACAGAAGAACTAGCTGTGGCTGGAGGGCTGCAGGTTGAGCCAGACTCTCTCAGGGTGTGAAGGTATTTCCCTGTTGCCCCAGGATTTTTGTGGAATGTTCCTCAGACATGGCATCCCTCTTTCCTGCAGTTTCTAGGTCTTAGTGACTCTCAGTATACTGCCTTTCGTTTCCTCCACCTCTGCATCAGGGGCTATGTCTGCACTAGTAACACATGACTGATCTAATTCTGGCCCTGCTGCCAGTGGTAACACGGATGAAGTATGATCTCAGAGTTACACTGTGCTTGAGAAATGCAAATGCCAGGTTTCAGAAAATTAGTGGTAAACTAGGTTGCATAAGATTTTTTCCTGTGGTCCCAAACTGTTCAGAGACCTTATGTTTGAGAAAAAATTCCTGAATTCCTCTCTACAAGATCTCTCTGTAGCTTGACCAGAGACAATGTCAGAGACCACAACTGCAAACAGATAATGTTGGTGGTAGGAGAGCTTGGGTTTCTGCTGGACTCACATTGCTGGCAAGTGTAGGGGCACAGAGAAAAACTGACTGCTAGGCTGATGCAAACTCCTTACTGGCGTGCTCTTCATTGTGGTAGACAAAGGACGGCTACAGATTTTGCCACTCCTTATGAAGCAAACCATATGGAATTTAAGGGGAATTACAGCATCCGTGCAGTTGGTGACAGTTTCTGTCTTTTTTCTGGGGTCTTAGGAAGGCAAAATTGCCCCATTCTGAAATCAAGAAAAATCCACTGCTTCAGCATGGGGCCAGTCAGACTGAACAACAACCAGCTCATGTTTACCACTGCTTGCTTTCTTTGTCCCCCTCCTCTCTTCTGGCTTTGTGAAAGCATGTCTCATTGTGCAGCAGTCAGTCCCGAACCAAGACGGACACATTTCTTCTAACGCCGTGGTTTCCAGAACAGGGGACAGGTATGGTTGATACTTGGCAAAAACAGCATGCAGTACTTTCTGGCTAGCTCGCTTGCTCTGAGACCTCTGCTGTCTGAGTACATGGTTGCGTCCAACTGAACAAGTGGTTACATGACCACAAAAGAGAAGTTTCCAAAATGTGGCTAATGTCCATACTAATTTCCCCAGAGATTTCATGGTTGTAGACCACAGCTCCCCTCTGGCATACACAAATTGCTCAGTGGCCAACTCTTTGGATAACGGTAACAAAATATATTATCTATCCCAGGAAGCTTACAGCTAAGGAACACATGTAAAAAATTAGGGCCAGTAAAAGAGTATGAAGAGATTTTTAAAAATCAGTGACTATAATTGTTAATCTCAGTGACAGACAATTACTATATTTCTTAAATTCAAACATCATAAATTTTAGTTACTCTGTAGTCTGAGCCAGCACTTGTAATTAGATAAGACTTTAATATACAACAGTTAAACTATGAATATTAGAGGAAAGCTTCTGAGAGGAATAGTCCAAGATGTGACTGTCTTGACTTCTTTCATGCCAGGATACATCTCTGTGAACCAAACCAGTCCCTCTCTGTGAACCAAACCAGTCCCATTAGATTTTGGGGTGACACAGGGCAGCACAAAGCTTTTAACAGATGTCCTTAAGTTATTTATTATTCAAAGATTATCTGAGACTCATAATTCTTCTACTGTTTAGCTTCTCCTGAGGATGTAAGGCTTTGTATAAGATATTCACATCAAAATCTCACTCCTATAGAAAATGAACCAAAAATTTAAACCATGGTCTGAACCTGTAAACATTTGGCAGATTTCAGCTACTAACTTCTGATCAACGCAGTCTGAAAATTAATGTAGCCCATCTTTTTTCTTTTTTCTTTTTTCTTTTTTTCTTTTTTTTTTTTTTTCTTTTTTCTTTCTTCTTCTTTTTTGTTTTCTTTCTTTCTTTCTTTCTTTCTGTCTTTTCCACAGTCCTGGGTGTTCATCAAAATGGCATATTTTTAATTGTTTCATTCATTACAAAAAATAAACCAAAATAAAACAACAGGTCAAATACAAGGTAGTGTCTGCTGCATGTTGTGGACTATAATGAGATTTTGAGCAAATAAACTCCACTCTAAAACAGGAGTTAAAGAAAAATAAATACAAAACCTCACAAAGAAAACAAAGCAAACACTGTGACTTCAAATTTCATTTGCACATGGGAAAGCCAGACTTCCAAATTGTCATTTAATTGGAATTTTGATTATTAATACAGTGTAGCACTAATAGCAGTATCAGAGGAGACCCATGCAGGGTTGAGCTTATTAATGAAGCTGATTAGCCCATTGAGAGCTTAAAGATGCCTGAAAATTCAGTACATTAATTAGAAAGATTCCATATTCCCTCCTGTTAGGTTCAGTTCCATTGAACTCACAAGAGTTTGCAGCTCCTCCTGCAAGTTTTCCAGAACTTCTTCCAGGAAGTTTTCCTTTTTTCATAAGAACATTCATGACAAGTCAGATCAAAGGCTTTATTACCACCAAAACCAACAAAAAACAACCAATAGCAGGTCCCAAGGGGGGATTGTAGCAACAGGCTAAGCACATAAAAACATTTCATCAGGAAATGCTCCTAGTTTCCAGGATCTTGGTGCTTTCTCAGTCCACCTAAATTTTGAACATCCATTATAAGCAGTTCTACTGCTTACTTACACATTCTGTGAAGAACCAGCTATTTTAATTTTTTACCCAAAGAAAGAGAGGATGAGAGGCTGATGCTATTAGGTTGGGCAGTTGAAATTTTAACTTCCAATGGGAACTTTCCCAGCAACCAAATGTCACAAGAAATCCGGAAACTAAAAAAATGTTTTAAAGCTTAATTTTAATTGATTCAGTAGCTATGTCAAAGATACAGACTTTTTTTTCTGCAAGTTGTTTCAATCATCCAATGGAATAAATCTATCACAGCAGAGCAGCTATGCATTAGCATCTTCTACAGGGCATGTCCCAAGACATGCAGAAAAATTACCATTTCCTGTTAGATTGCATAGGAAAGTTCCTTAACGATTTATAAATTAAACTTGAAACTTCCAAGAGTATTTTCATTGTCCCACCAGAGAAAACTGTCAAAAATAAACAAACTGCACAAACAGACTGGAATTGAGATTAAATCTTCTGGAAAGGTCTGGAAACTGCTTACTTTAATTTCAGAAACAGCATAACACAAGGACTAGATAACAGAGAATGAAAGAAAATTAATTGGGCCCATATATATATCTATATTGTACATGCACAGGATGAAGTTGTCTTGCAGTCTTGCGCTATGCATGTAGAACAATAAGCAATCTTTTCTATTTTGCAAGGCTGATGCATGCTTACACAAGCTACAAATCAAACAAAAATTTTTCATAAACATGCTCTGAATGGATGCTGATTTCAGCTGCACACACTACTGGAATTTAGAAAAACAGCTTTTTCTTTCTAACACATTCCTAAATTCTACAATGCAATTCATGGGACTGGTGGAGGGAAATCAAAGGCGGTGGGAGGACAGGGGGTGGAAAGGACAAATCTGTCTGTGAAAAGGCACATGAGGAAAAGACAACCAGTCAAAGTGCATCCTGCATTCATAATGCCTCCAGAAGTGCCTAAGTGATAACAGAGATTCAATGAACCTCCACAGGAACATTTCTATGCAGAGCTGGAGCAGAACACTTTCCCACAGATCTGCCTTTTCACATTTTTAAGGAAAAAAAAAAAAAAAAAGAAAAAGAAAAAAGAAAAAAACAAACAAACAAACAAACAAACAAAAAAAATAAATAAATAATTAAAAAAAAAACTGTGCACATGTACAATCATGCCAGAACAGCAAATTAATGATACCAAGAATGGGCTATCTCAAGAAAGGTTCACAGGTAGACAAGTCCCATGCCCCTTGTTCAGAGATGCTCGCATGTCAGATACAGCCAGTTTGCCTGCTGCACTCCTAACCGTGACAGTGATCAGTGAGACAGCCCCAGGCTATCCACAGCACTGAGACCTTTGGATCCCTGGGTATGTGGTGAACGGATGAAAGCAGTCATGGCCATAGTATCAGACTCTTATGATGAGAGGTCTGGGAATTGCCGCTGCTCCACACCTTCAAGCTAAGACCCAGGAACAGGCATCTCAATCCATTTTTGACATCACTTTAGACACTCCGAATATGGCCTCTATACTCTTGATGATTTGATGGGATTTAGATTCACTTCCACATTTTCAGAGCTTTTTTAGGTGCCTGAAGGTGAAGATAGACATTTGCTAAAGTTTTGTACAGTACCTAAAAAGACGTGGTTTCAGTGAGAAGCACACACTTCATTTGCACTTTTGAGAACACCATTAGGTTGTAGTGCGTATTTTTACATGTATGAATACTGTGGGGATTTGGGTTTGGAATGCAGTAGAGCACACAGTTGATGGGTGATCACGTCAGCTAGAAGAAATTCACTACATTTTACTTTGCTTAGAAAACTTGATACTTGTCAAAGTTTGCTCATAATACTCACACAATTGGAAACACAATGCAGACACCTGTCCCCCACCACTTACACAGCCCAACCTACTGCATGTGCCTGATTACTCCTTTGTCTCTTTCTTTCATCTTCTGGTAAATGAGATCCACACAAGTGGAAGGAATATTAGTGTCTTTAATTTCTTTACAAGCCTTTAAACACAGGCCTGTACATTTTAAAAAATCCCTTTGCTTCAGTAGTACCAAACATTTCGCATGCTAGGCTTCTTCACTAATACTTTAAAAGCACTTCATAAGTGAGTTTAATAACTCACTGCTATTTTATTATCTATATTTATTATCTATAGGGAAACTGAGGCACGGAGGTGAAATGTACAAATTCATTTACCAGGCCAGAACTGAGAAAAATAATATAGATTTCCCATCCAGTGCCCTGGGCTAAACTTTACTTGCATTAATTTCACTAAATTCATCTATACCATAACATACTATTGTTTTTTAAAAAGAATTTGTTGTTCAGGATTGCACCTGATTAGGATACTCTAGCGAGCATGCTGAAGACAAAGCCATAGTAAAAAATATCCCAGTGAGAGATGGCCGTTTCAAGAGGAGACCAGCAGAAGATTCAGCAGACAATGATAAGTCTCTGCTGATGTGTCCTACAGCCACAGGTGTCTGTGTC
This sequence comes from Nettapus auritus, assembly GCA_011076525.1. NCBI lineage: Eukaryota > Metazoa > Chordata > Aves > Anseriformes > Anatidae > Nettapus > Nettapus auritus. The sequence continues at coordinate 55,305,337 of CM021765.1, read as the reverse complement.
ATAAAACAGATGAAGTTTGAAGGCCTAACCAGTAACATCAAGACACACTATAAAAGCAGCTTCTTGCCCTCAAGCATTCCTTTATCATAGAATCCTAGAATCTGAGAATCATGGAATCCTAGAATCCTAGAATCATGGAATCATTTAATTGGAAAGGTCCCTTAAGATCATAAAATCCAGCCATCAACACTACAAAGTCCACCACTAAACTATGTGCCCAAGCACTATAAACACAATTCTCTCAAACATCTCAAGGGACAGCAACTCCACCACTTCCCCAGACACCCTGTCCCAATTTCCTTTTTGTGAAGAAACTTCTCACAACACCCAATCCAACCCTTCCTTGCTGCAACTTGAGGCTTCCTCCTCAAGCACTATCACTTGCCACCTGAGAACAGAGACCAACACCCACTTTGCTACAACCTCCTTTCAGGTAATTGCAGAGAGTAATGAGGTCTCCCTCATTATCATTGTGTCATTTACAGTTGTCATATTTAGGTTTTCTACTGACTTTGATAAGGACAGCTGTTTTGCAATTGTGATTTTGGAAAACTCTAGATAGGAAGTATCAGATAGACAAGCTTTTCTTGCTTTAGAGAGTTATGGAATTACAGTGGAATTACAATTCCCCCTCTCTTCAATCAGACCACTTAGCTGGTGTTATTATTAATTATCATCATGGTGTCATCTACAATTGCACTGAGGGTGCACTCCATCCTCCCATCAAGATCACTGATAAAAGCATTAAACAAAATTCACCCCAATACTGAGCCCTGGGGAACACAACCTGTGACAAGAAGCCAACCAGATCTAACTCCACTCACAACAACCCTTTGGGCCCAGCCATCCAGACACTGTTTAACCCACTGAACAGTACATCCATCCAAGCCATGAGCAGCCAGTCTCTCCAGGAGAATGCCATGGGAAACAATATCAAATGCTTTCTTAAAGTCCAAGTAAACAATAACCACAACAGTACGGGTGGAAGCATGGTGTGTTGCATGCAGGACTGTAGGTGAGTCCACAGATGCTAGAAAAGGTAAGCTATCAGAGCTTTTTTCTGTTTTTTTAGTTGTTCCTTTTAAATTGGGACCACTTCTGGAAAGGTAGCTGGAAAACTGGTGTAGGTAGCCATTTATATTAATTTGTCATATGGCTAAAGAGGTTCCAGAGCAATGATAATTCTCTGTTGGACTGGGGCAAACTCCTATATTTTAACTTCTAAGCGAATTCTAGAGTAGCTTTTCTATTCTTCTGTAGTCCATTCAAGAGTCAATGAGAACTGAAGAGAGAAATGAATGGGAGAACAAATGAGAGAAAAAATATTTCTAGTGTACTACCAAGTAAGCTAGATGATTTATGAGGAAGTGAAAGATGAGATGGTCTAGATAACTAGAATCCTGAACACCTGCTGTGAGACTTTCATAGCAGTTTTTATTTATTTTTTCCTCTGATAAAGATACAAGCAAATGGCTTGCATTCATGTCTCTGGGTGGGATTCAGCTCTTGAGCAATATGCAGCTCATAAGCAAACAGAAACTGAAAAAGATATTGTAAATAAATGTACCGTACTCAGTTCAGAGTGTTTTGTGTTGTGGTGAAAGAAACAAGCAAAAATACAAAGGATAGGAATTATAGCTGTATGACTGCTCTCTTCTTTGGTGTGTTTTTATGCCTGGTTTGTTCTTAGGATTAGATTTGAGGGCTCACATTGGACTATGCCTTCAGGTATGTCCCTACACATTAATTCTGGTATGATATTGACAGCTGTCACTGACTTTGATAGGTCTAGAGGTCACAAAGTGCTAGCTTCCCATCTACTTTTGTAAATAAACTTGCTTACAACAGACTCCAGAAAATTCTTCAATGCAGGAAGGCTGGGAGGTCAGACATCACCTAGTCTCAAAAGTGCTGTGGGATGGATCTTAATTTCCTAATTGAAAAAGTTCAATCATAATTCATGGTTTTGTCACTGAGTAATAAAGATGAAGAAAAAAATAAGTGTTGATAAATCCTGTACTTGCAAAATTACAGTTCTTCCCTTATTCTTCCTAAAGAGAAACACCTGACTGAAAAGAGGAGGAACACTAATTCCATTGTAATTCCATACCTCTATAAAGCAAGAGGAGCTTGTCTATCTGATACCTCCTGTCCAGAGTTTTCCAAAATCACAACTGCAAAACAGCTGTCCTTATCAAAGTCAGTAGAAAACAAAAAGGTAGTGAAACATACAGTTGCTCCTAACTCTCTCCTTGTGACTTATGGAAGGCTCCCCCTCATTACCTAGTCCTCAGCCCTTTCACGTGATTCTTCTTTTTCACATGAGTTGCAATGGATGCTACAGTGAAAAGTGTCTGTTGCTTCTTGCAAGGCTTGCATGTCATTGCAAGGATCAGAAATAGTGGTAATTTTACCTTTAGAAAGTATTTGGTAAAGGTCATTGATCACTGTGCTTATTTGGATGGTATTAGCCAAAATAGGCTAGTTGCAAGCTAGTTGCAAGCTTTACTGAATCTGATAGCTAGCAAAAAAAAAAAAAAAAAAATTTATTTAACATAATACTTTCTGTTAAGAAGTCTTTCTTTTTTCTTCTTTTTCTTTTCCATTTTGGAGCATGCTTTCAATTCAGTGCTTAACTATTCAGAGTACCAGAGAGGACTGCTCCTCTAAACTGCCATCATTGGGGAAGCAAGAGGTGGCACTTTGTCAGTTCTCTTTAAAAGCACTTGTTACCTACTACACAGTACACTGAGGGACTCAAATGCTTGTCTTGTCATTCTCACTTCCAGACCTGTTCTTTCAAGTGGTGTTCATGAGCAAGGGGTGTTCATGTCTTTCTTCTTCCTCTTTCACTCACGTCCTGCTTACCACTACAGAGCATCAATGAGTCCAAAAAAAAGAGAGAAGTGCAAGATGTATCTTGTATAGAAACAAAGGTTCTGCAACCTTAGCCCGGGAGCATAGACCACTTCTTTGGACATCTTCCCCTAAAGCAACGTGAAAATGTTTTGTTCGGTGTGTAGATTTGTGGGAACTGTATGAAGCTGAACTTGTTATTCCAGAGTCCTTGCCATTAGGCTGATCTTGAAGTGGTTGACTTACCCACATAATGCTTTCATAATAGTTTCAGAGCTAGGCCAGTTGGGGCTGGTGGGAAATGAAGGGATATTCCATACCTCATGTTCATCCAGATCCCCCACTAATCCCAAGGTAGACAGTGGTTCATTTCTAGCCTGATAGTTGCTTGGGGTGTAGTTCAATTGGAAGCCACCTGCTTACATGTCACAATCTCATTTTAAATATGGAAGGGTTTCTGACTTCTGTTTTTCATCACAACCAGAGTGTACAGATATAGTAAGCATTGTTAAACTGCTTTTGAAAGGGAGGAGAAAGATGTTCTGTATTTTTGCAGGTGAGGTTAGAAGACCTTTGATTGTATGGCCTTCTGTGTGAGGGAAGCCAATTTGATACCACCCCACAGAAGAAAGAGCTGTGAGAAATCCCTAGGAAATTCTGAACTACATCACGAATTTGAACCTGGCATCAAGAACATTTTCAGCATTTTCACAGTTTTCCATTGTGCCAGTGGGGATTTGCCTCTCCCAGGATAGGCAGTACAATAGAGAGGATAACTGAATCTGCATGGGTGTCTGTCTTCCTAATATGCCTTGCAGATTTTATATAAGGCAACATATCTCTTTCAGTCCACATGCTAGAGAAAAAGTGTAGCATGTGCCCCTTGCCTTCCAAGATGGCCATTACCCTCACAGATCTTACTCCTTTTTGATTTTCCTGTCACAAGGGACACAATATATTCTCACTTTATCATATTTTCTGCAATAGTAATACTGAAACTCAGAAATGGATTATTGTCTACCTTATATTGATCCTGCCTACTCTTGAGACACTAATCCTATGGATGAGTATCTCAGTTATCTTTTCTTTAATCAAGTAATGCTATTTTTAGCACTGACACCTTATATACCAAGGTAATGACAGCTTTTTTTTTTTTTTGCTTTTTTTTTTTTTTTTTTCCACTGCACTGGAAGAGGCTTAAAGATTTAAGCTTTATTACTGAAAAAGAATCAAGGGCAATTGTGGTGAGGAAGAAGCAAAGGAGAAAATTCAGGGAAGGGCTTATGAAAGAGAAGAAAAGAAAGTAAAGGTGGAATCTTTAGGGGATGTGAAGCTGAACATTCTTCCAGGAAGAATGGTCGGAAGGGGGGATGGTATTACACTCTAGAGCCTGGCAAATTTCTAGTCTTTATTAAGTATAGAAAAAAGTAAAGGAGATAAAGGTTGTGGGGAAAAAACAGGAGATAAAGAGGATGGCAGTGGGGAAGAAAGTCTGGGAAAGGTAGGAAGAATAAAATGAGAAAAGCAATATTAAAAGTAATAAAGGGACAGTCTTTTTTCATTGCTTTCTCTAAAATGCATGAAAATATGCATATTTCATGCCTATGTGTGTAAGAAGTTGTGTGACTTTTCAAGTGCCTGCGTATGGAGTAGCAAACCAGGTATAAGTTTTCTGAGACATCTGGAATACCTGCAGTGCTCTGGGGCAGTGAGCAAAATAGATAGTGTAAGGTTTATTTAAATTTTAAAAAAGATGGAGTTTAATGAATTAAATATGAAAATGAATAATACACATTGTGCAGTAGCCCTTGAATTTGCTTTGATGTTAAATGCAATTTATTTATTTATTTATTCTCTTATAGCTTCAGATTTTTCATTCTTCATAATATGGAACCTACTGCAGGAATAGTCAGTAGATGGACTGAAGCTTTTTTAACTTAGAAGAAAATTAAGGAACTGTAAACCTAGTATCTATCTGTGACTAATTGCTACTAGTAGCTTAATTCAAATTTATTTTTTTAGTTGTCTTATAGACTAAATGATGGCCACTTAGCACCACGGTCAAGCTAAATATTAAGATGCAATTGATGTTTCGGGGTCTGTGACATTTGTATCAAAGTCAGTGCTGATGATGGAAGAGGTGAAGTTGCATTTAGTGATGCATGTATTTTTCCTCCCGTAATCATTGGGCTGCTTTAGTTCTAGTTGTGTATGTGCTTGGTCTTGGAGCTCCATTCTGCCTGGTAGACAAATTGCAATGCAAGTGCAGCAGTTGTTGAAGGCAGAAATGATGGCTGCCTCCATCTAAATAAAAGTCTGACTGTAGAAAGTCTCATTAGACTGGCGTCTTAGTGAAGTGCATCAGTAAACTGGGATTAGTATGACTGTACCTACTTCTTTTCAGAGCTCAAAAAGTGGGCACTGGAGTAGTCAACACTAACATGAAACACTCCTTTACATCTTTAACCCGCTATGATCATAAACTCTCAAATTCCAATAAAAAGTTTTCTGTTCAGGTGCTAAGCATCTGTTGATTTGACATCACCAAAGTGGTGCAGGCAAATACTTTATTTATTTATTTATTTCTACATTTCCTTGACCTCAAACACAGTTCAAAGAGCTCCATTATTTTTAACAATTCAGAATGTGTCAGTTGAAGAAATAAAATAAAACACGTTGTAAGTTTTCTTCAAGTAAATCAAAAAGACTAGTAACTGCCTTGCATATTTTAATTCAGAAAAATAATATATCCATGACTCAGTATTGTGCTGTAGACAAATTAATATTAAGGGAAACATAGAGGAAGCTACAAGAAAGCTGAAAAGAAAAAGCATTTAAGAAGAGAATTTTCTTTCTCTAATTAACAGAAAAAGATGGAAATGCCTTTAGATGAGGTTCATAAATAGATGTGTGCAGAGCTATACACAACCTACTTCAAAGTAGGACACAGATGTCTGAATAATTTTCCAAAGGCTTCTCTATATGTGGGTATGGCCAGCAAGGAGTTGCTGTAGTCTTTACTGCCAGTGGTGAAGCCAGAACAATTGCAGTTTGGAAACTGTTCCTTCCAAATTCAGCTAACCTGGTGACTATTACCTTTCTGTGTATCATATATTCAAATATGGAAATTGATTAAACACTGGTGAAGTCAGAAGTCTACGTGGGACTGAGCTGCACCACAATTCTTTGCATGAAGCCTTATCAGAGCAAGTCACTCTATTCCAGTTTGGATTAAATTTCTCTTCATCTGCATTTCAGCTATTTTTACAGGTATGAGTCATCTGGCCCAAAGTTACCTATTCCTGTATAAGCAGTATGTCTTCCTAAAGAAGCCTGAAGCTTTCCTAAGGAATTCATTCTCCCAGTTGCTCCAAGGCAGATTTTGTATGGAAGAACAATGCATGTGTACCTAGTGATTCAGTTCAAAGATGCTTTCAGCAGGATAACTTGTACATCATGCACACAACTCAGTGCAATTAACAAGTACGCTTCTTGCCTGCTCTCCCCAGTGCTTCTGTACACACTTTCATCTCATAAATAAAGTGATTTCTATTCATATCTGTGAAAAAAAAAAAATGGGGGTGGGGGGGGGCAGGGGAGGGAAAAAAGGCACTGGAAGAAAATATTTTTTCCCTCAGCAAAGAACCACATGGAGCGCCAAGTCCATGGAAAAATAAAAATAAGGCCATTTTAGATATGGAGAAGTTCTGTAAGGTATGGTATTTTTAACACTGGCCTTTGAGATCTGTAGTCCAAACAGTATTTCACATGCTTTCTAATCCATCCCATGCAGATATCTGCAGTTTATCTGTTAGGATACATGGGGACCTTGTGGAAAAAAAAAACAAAAAATATATATATATATATAAAGTCAGAGTGAATAACTCTCCCCTTATCCACAAAGCCAGTCATTTCATCAAAGAAGGCAACTGGGTTGTTCAGGGTGATTTTTCCCCATAGTAAATCCATGTTAGCTGGCTTCAATCACCTTCTTGCCCTTCAAATGCCTCCTTCCAAAAGGATTTTTACATTAATCTCTCTAGGAACTAAAAGGAGGCTTACTGACCTATAGTTCCCTAAATTCTTTTTCATAATTTTTTTTTTTTTTTTTTCAGAGAGGAAGGAATATATTTTTTTCCAGTCATTGCATATTTCCCACCACTCTTGTCAAAAATGACAAAAGAAATTCTCACTATGATATTGGTTATCACAATACTAGAAATCTCTGTTTTGTCAGTTGGGTCATACTTTATGGGTCTTTGGACTTCTGATTACAGCCATTTAGGCATGAAAATTCCAGTAGTAGTCAGTATGTGCATTTTGATGAGGAAGAAGAGAGTTGGCTTTACTCGGTCATTTACAAGCGTACATTTGATCCTAATCTTATGATTGCTATGGCACAGATGTACACCTAGAAATTTGTGCATCAGAATTCATCAGATTTTTTATTTTTTTTTTTCTGACTGACCCAGTAAATATTTTTCAGGCTACATCATCTTAACTTCAACTGGTAGATTATCCACACATCCTTCAGTAAATCGTCCTCCTGACTGATGACAATGCTACAAGAAGGACATTGAGGTGCTTGAGCGAGTCCAGAGAAGGGCAATGAAGCTGGTGAGGGGTCTGGAGAACAAGTCTTACGAGGAGTGGCTGAGGGAGCTGGGGTTGTTCAGCCTGGAGAAGAGGCTTCTATTCTGTTGTCTCATCACTGTGTGAGCTCAGTTTGGGGAGAGTAAAAAATCCAGCTTCTTAAACAAGAGAGAACCACAGAAACCTAGGACCTGTTTGTCTACAGAAGGCACTATTTCTACTGCACCTCTTTTCTTAAATTACATCTGTCCTCCCATTTGTAGCCACAGCAAAGAAGGATGCCTGGCATAAAAACAAGAAGTGCTACGTGGCCTATGCTCATGCTACTGAGGGCTAGCTCCAGCTGGAATGGACTGGCTTCAGTCACACTGCATAGCACCCCAAGCAATGCTACAGGCTGGGAGATGAATGCTTAGAAAGCTGCCTGGCAGAGAAGAACCTGAGAGTATTGGTTGATAGTGGGCTGAATATGAGCCAGCAGTGTGCTCAGGCGGTCAAGAAGGCCAACAGCATCCTGGCTTGCATAAGAAAAGGTGTGGCCAGCAGGACTAGGGAGGTGATTGTCCCCCTGTACTCGGCTCTGGTGAGGCTGCACCTCAAGTACCATGTTCAGTTTTGAGCCCCTCGCTACAAGGAGGACATCGAGGTGCTCAAGCGAGTCCAGAGACCGGCAACAAAGCTGGTGAAGGGTCTGGAGAACAAGTCTTACGAGGAGTGGCTGAGGGAGCTGGGGTTGTTCAGCCTGGAGAAGAGGAGGCTCAGGGGTGACCTTATCGCACTCTACAGCTACCTTAAAGGAGGCTGTAACAAGGTAGGGATTGGTCTATTCTCCTACGTGCCTGGTGAAAGGACAAGGGGGAATGGGCTAAATTTGTGCCAGGGGAGGTTTAGGCTGGATACTAGGAAGAACTTCTTTACTGAAAGGATTGTTAGGTGTTGGAATAGGCTGCCCAGGGAAGTGGTTGCGTCACCATCCCTGGAGGTCTTTAAAAGACGTTTAGATGTAGAGCTTAGTGATATGGTGTAGTGGAGGACTTGTTAGTGTTAGGTCAGAGGTTGGACTTGGTGATCTTGGAGGTCTCTTCCAACCTAGATGATTCTGTGATTCTGTGTAGGTATACCTCATTTCGTATCTGACTTTGTTGAGCTTTAGTCAGTTATCTGGACCTTTCAGGACTGTCAGTTCTTCTCTTACTTTCAGAACCTTTTATCACTCTCCCAGTGGATAGTTTTAGGTCATGATCTAGCAACACTTTTCATAACGCAATTAATATATTTAAGCCATTCTCTAGAAGGCCACATATCCTCTCATTGATACTGACTAGCATATTTTCTCTGAATCCTCTCCAATTTGTTAACAGGTAATCACTACAGCTTTCTTGAATAATGGAAGAGGCAGGTTGTGATTGCTAACTCTTTACATTACTAATCCTGGGACTTAACTTTGGGTTGTATTCCATGTGCCGTGCCTGAGGCCTCAGTATGTTGGCTTTGGCAGACAAATTATTTCATCCTTCTTTTCATTGTGCCAATGACTGACAAAGAAATAATACATTTGGCTAACTGACAGCTGTTTTCTCTTTGGATGGACAAGGATACTAAAATTAGCACCTTTTGGTACATTCTGAATTTCTTCTCACCCTCTCTAAGATAAAAGAAACAGGGCTGGTGATTTCAGTCTTTATTTTCTTTGACCTGAATGTCTCACATCACTGCAATCATTGTTCAAAAGAAGTTATAAACTTTTTGTTAAAATGACTGTCCGACCACTTTAAGAAAAGTATCAAGTCTTAATTTTATCACATCTTCATTGCATTCCACTTAGAAAATATTAAGTTGAAAGAGCAAAAATGAAACCTAGTAAGAGCAATTAACTTAACACTTATTATTGAAAAAAATATGTATTTAATCTACTGGTTTAAACTATTAGATTTTCCCATCTTTGAAAATAACAATTGACTAACTCTTTCTACATTCAAAGTTCATGAAAACACACAAAGGAACTGTTAGTGTCCTAGTGTCTGAAGCATCTCTATCCTCTTCAGCAAGAGATGGGACACAGCCTTCCCAGAACACTACTTCCATCGTTTATGTTCCTTGCAAGGGACCCTGCTGCAGTCAGATCAACCAAGCTTGGAAACTTGCTGCACAGGCAAAGGTTTGCCAAGAAATAACCTGATTGACCATTTATTATCATAGACATTCATGCTCCAGATCTTGAACATTTCTGGACATATTTGAACAGATTATTCTAGCTGAAGCACTAATATAACTGCAGGCAGGATTCCTTCAACAGAGTCCAGGGATGGATGGAAAAAAAATGGCAAGGAAAAGTTGGCACTTCTTTTACACTGGAACCTACTTCCACATGCAATTTCTCCTTTGGGGCACAGGGCAGGTAAATACTGAGCACTTCATTCCACTTACAGAAAACTGAGGTACTGAAAGACTAAAAGCTGTGCTGGAGCAAGATCCATATGTCCCATGAAAGGCTTAAAGCTTCTTAGCCAATGTTCTGTACTATTTCTTGTTCGTTTCTTCCAAATGAAATGAGTCATATTTGTTGAATCAAGAAACACAACTAATCACAGTTATTAAAATGGATTGACACAGGCATCCTCTCTTTACAGTACGAAAAACGGATGGTGCTCTAAAGCCCTCCAGAGGTTGGAAAATCCATTTCAAAATTTGGAAGCTTATTTTAGCTACAGTTATAAGAAGGAAGGGCTAATATTTCAAGGTGTTTTGCATAACTTTGGGGTAAAAAGTAAATACCTGCCACTTGATGCCTTAGTGTTATGATCTTGAAGGAACAAAACTTACCCACAGATCTTCAGAGGGAGACTCCCTTTATTCTTGTGACATCTTTGATCAGTCATGACATAATGAAGATCAACACCTTCAAAATAATTCTGGTTGCAAGCCTAGTTCCAGACTGTATTGAAATTAATATAAGTTCATTGCTCTCGTCTCAAGTGGCTATCAAGTTCATTATCAAAGACAGATGAAACTTGCATGGCTTATGCTTATAATGCATTGTGTGAGCATAAATCTTCACACAGCCAAAAAAAAAAAAAAAAAAAAAAAAAAAAAAAGGGGGTCTCTATTTATCTGCATTCTATACCAATGGATGGATCCCTCTTCAGTGAAAGCCTTGACTTTTTTTTTGCAAGGAATAAAACTCTTTGATTCTCTGTGTGTATAAATCATTCTAAATTATTCTTGTAGCTGTAATGGTTATCTTGTCCAATTTCTATTCTTTGTAAGATCAAGATAACAACCAATTTGTTTTGTGTAGGCCACCCAGCAATTATTAAAGATAAACAGTTTTTTGCTTGCCATCAGACTGACCAAGTTAAGAATCAAAGCTTACAATATTTCACCTCTGTGCCTGGGAATACCATAGATCAGATCCTCCTTGAAGCAATGTTATGGCACTTGCAAAACAGGGAGGTGATCTGAGACAGCCAGTGTTGTTTCATCAAGGGCAAATTGTGCCTGACAAATCTGGTGGTCTTCTGTGATGGAGTGACTGCATCAGCTGACAAGGGAAGACTGACCGATGTGATCTACCTGGACTTCTGTAAAGCTTTTGTCATGATCCCACACAATATCCTTATCTCTAAACTGGAGAGAGATGGATTTGAAGGGTGGACTATTCAGTGGATAAAGAATTGGCTGGATGGCTGCAGCCAGAGGGTTGTGGTCAATGTCTTTATGTCCAGATGGAGGCTGATGATGAGTGGTGTCTCCCTGGGGTCTATCAATATCAACACTTTAATATCTTTATCAATGACAGAGATAATGGAATTGAGTGCAGCCTCAGCAAGTCTGCAGGTGACACCAAGCTGAGTGATGCAGTTGGCAACAACAGAAGGAAGGGATGCCATCCAGCGGGACCTGGATAATTTTGAGAACTGGGCCCAAGTGAACCTAAGGTTCAACATGCCCAAGTACTGCACCTGGGCTGGAGTAATCTCAAGACATGAGTACAGACTGAGAAGAACTCATTGAAAGCAGCCCTGTGGAGAAGGACTTGGGGGTTCTGGTGTACAAAAGGCTTGACACAAGCTAGCAGTGCATGCTTGCAGCCCAGAAGACCAACTGCATCTTGGGATGCATCTACAGAGGCATGGCCAGCAGGTCAAGGGAGGTGATTGTTCCCCTCTACTCTGCACTTGTGAGGCCCCACTTGGAGTACTGTGTCCAGTTGTGGGGCCTCCAGTGCAAGAAATATATGAATCAGTTAGAGAGTGTCCAGAGGAGGGCCATGAAGATGATCAGAGGGATGTAGCACCTCTCCTACAAAGAAAGGCTGTGAGTGCTGAGAATGCTTGGCCTGGAGAAGAAGAGGCTCCATGGACACCTCACTGTGGCTTTTCAGTACTTAATGGGAGCTTATAAAAAAAGATGGAGAGAGACATTTTATGTGGAAAGATAGTGATACGACAAGGGGTAATGGCTTTAAACTAAACGAAGAGTGATTTAAATTAGATATTAGGAGGAACTTCTTCACTCAGAGGGTGGTAAGGCACTGGAACATCCCAGAGAACCTGTAGATGCTCCATTCTAGAGAGTTGTTTAAGGATAGGTTGGATGGGGCCCTGGACAACCTGATCTAGTGGGTGGCATCTCTGCCCATGGCAGAGGGGTTGGAACTGGATGATCTTTAATGTCTCTTCTAAGCCAAACCATTCAATGATTCTATAATTCAATGAAAACTGAAGGCTTAACAAATGTGTTGCTATTCAGTCTTCTCTTTATGATGCTAGGAAGCCTTTTAGCTGAATCTGAGTGGCCAAGTGAGGTGACTATTTTTTTTTTTAATTCCTTCCCCTAGAGGAATTATGTGTTTGGAAGCCCAGTGGTTACATCAGAGTCCTGGGTTCAAATTCAAGATGCGTTTCAAATCTGTTACAACTTAGATTCAGAAGGTTTCACTTACTTTGGGCTGCTGTTTCTTTATCTTTAAGATGGGGAGATATGGGAGGTACTCATCAAACCAAAGAGTATGTAGTAAGAATTAAAACCAGCTAATTAGTGTACATCATTTTCATACTTCATTGCTAGAAGGTACTGTTACTATTTTCAACTGACATCAGCATAAAGGCTGCCCAGTGTGCCTCATAAAGCTGTCACATTTCTGGCCAATAAAATTTCCAGAAAAAATGAGAAGTGATGAGTTTGGTTTTCCAAGGTAAAAGAAAGAAAACACTGTAAGGCTTGCTAAACAAATAACAGTAAGGGAGGTGCCTTCAGCCAGATGGAAATAATTTTGAAAGTCTTTTTTTCCCCTCTTCCTCCTCCCTCCTCCATCAAATAAACAAAACTCTTGGACAAATATGAACCATGTTTTGAATATGTGATGGTAGTTTTGTATAAGTTTGCACTTTAAATGTGGCTATTACAAAAGGTATGGCTGCAAGAATTTACCTAGTTTATTCTGGGTTCTACATTCATTTCTCTGGTAGATCATGTGTGTTGTCATTAACCTCAGTCATGAAAATAGATTTTTGTCTGGGAAATGAAATAATCTCAGATTTGGCTTTGACATGATACAGTTAACTTTATGCTTGTCCATCACTCATTCAATTCTACTGCAGCAGAGGAACTGGATTTATGCTTGCTGTTGACAGTGAATAAGAGGAATAGGGGAAAGCATACTGGAGCAAAAGTGGGGCTTTAAGAGGAGGGTGCATAATTAGAAAATGAGTTCCAATATTTAAAAATTTTCAGTCTTATCTGCAGGCTAAAATGAATATTTTCTGCTAAACACATTTGAGTATCATGTTCTGGAAGTGATGTGTATGTCTAGAGTGAATTTTGGAGCTACTAGGTCATCACAATGAAGATACATGGGGTGAAGGAGTGGGGGAGTTGGTTATATTACCCAGTGAGAAGGAAGAGGAGGCTGAGCTGGCTATTCAGCAAAGTGGAGGACTGCATTTTATAGAGTCAATTTGCCACAATGGATGGGTCTGAGACACAGTAAGTGTACTGTGTTTTTTTTTTTTTTTCCTGTACATGAGACTTATCTCCCTCCTGCTGTCTTTAGAAATGGTTTTGTAGGCAGGCATAAGGCAAAAATACTCTGTGTAGTACTTCAGCATATGAGGTTGATTTTCTCCTTGATGGCATTGGAACTTCATTATGAATTCAGCTTTCTACTCTCAGAGCATGCATAATTGAAACGACAAATCCACCACAACCATTGGGTATGAATAAGGTCTGGATAAAGCTATACAATCCCTCTGGTTGTGCAGCTGGCATAAGAAAACAGTGAGTTCATTTCATGCTATGATTAGGGAAAAGTTAATTTTGTAAAGCTAAGGTGGGCCAAGTAAACTTTTTACTATTATGCCTTCTTTCTATACCTACTCATTCTTTGTGGCCCTTGCATCTTGAAAGGTTTACAAGTAACTACTAACAGAAACATGGACCAGAATCCTTTGGCTGGTGGTGGAAATGAAAACTGGAAGGCATTTTTCAATACTTCCTAGTTACTTCTGGCATTTACTTTGGAAGAAAAGTATTAAAGCAGAAAAGAGCTGTGAGTTTGATTTTTGAATTTGTAATTCCTGCTTTTGTCTATTTTTGTCAAGGATCACTTTAGTGATGTGTGGTTTGAAGTCTCTTTTTAAGCTCCTGAGCAACACATTCAGTGGTCGCATTCTGAGCTTCTGCCCTCAGTTTTCCTAGTGTCTGTTTCCTGAAATGCTAGAAGACCTGTTGTTAGCAAGCAGAGACAAATGCCTTACAAGGCACACAGCAAATAAGCACAGTGGCATACATGGATCATCTGAGTAGTAAACACTTGCTGGAGGAATAGACTGAAGATGAATGACTTAACGGGAGATAGGAGAACTTGCTGCTGAAATATAAACTCACAATCATTTCAGTTTTTCTTAAATAGTTTAAAGAAAAAAGGACCATGTTTTAGAGTTAGTCTTTCAATTATGTTAAAGTGATTTTTATTCAATTATAGGAGAAGATGGGAGATGCATACTGTGAGACAAACTGTAGTGAAGATTTAAACCCGTTCCTGTACTGAAACCTTGACAGTTAGAACTAATGATTTTATTGATAATAAATGAGAGTATTTGCAAGGAAAAGACCCCTTTCTATCACAAACCTCCTCTGAATTTAACCCTCTCTTTAATGCTTTTTGTTCAGTAGCTACAGTTGCAGTAACCCAGCTAACTCTGAAAAACTGGGGATGTTTCTTTCACCCCAATTGAACTGTAAATGAACTAACGTGGATCATTCTAATACATAATGTTGCCTGTAGAAAAAAAAAAAAAAAAAATAAAGTTGTCTTTTTGATGAAACAATGTAAATGACAATTTTGGCATATTTCTAGATAGATACTGCACCCTACCTCTGCCGCCTCCCATTGTTGGAGTTATTCTGTTGATAAATTTAGTATCCTACCTAATGTTTCTTGCAAAGGCATGTCAGTAAAGTTGAATCCTCAGTGTCACCAACCCTTATGGTGACACTGGACACTGGAGTCCTGAGAAAAACATTCCAGGACCATAATGAAGTCACTTATGATATAACACTGCTTTCTACTCTAAGTTTAGACTTTTCTGGTAGATAATAGTTGAAAACACTACCTTCTACGAAACTCCCATGGCCCCAACAAATTACACCAGTAATCAGGTAAATAGGCAAGAAGCAGAAAGAACTCCAAATCTATTATTTTATCCAAAAATCTTTTTTTTTTTTTTCCTTTCTCTTCGACAATTTTATAAGGAAGAGATGGCAAGACTTAACTGTGTACTAACCCCAATCTTTGTTTATGCTTATTTATGTATTTATGTGCTATATACAACAAAATGTGGTTTCCAATATTTCAGAAAGCTGTATCCCCATTCAACAAACAAAATCAACCTCTCTCACATGTATCAAGCAATTCTTTTATCAAAACTATTTTTTTTTTTCTTGCTCATACCCTTTATTCTTTCAACTACTCTCCTAAATACAGTTTCTGAAATGCTAATTCAGATACCCCCCAGCATTGCTCTTCCTTTCCTTTCTTGGAAGTACTTTGAGCTTTATTGGGCAGAGCCTTTAGAAACCTGTTCAAAGGCGGCCCTGCTTGAAGTGGGGATTGAGCCAGATGACTTCTAGAAGCTCCTTCATATGTAAGTTATTCCATGATTCTGTTAATTTTATTAACTAGACAGTGGGTCTGCATGCTGCAGTTAGTTTAGGGATCCTGCTTCCACATTCTGGAACTATAGCTTAAATGACAATTTTGCACCTTTTGAACTTTGCATCTTGTTCTATCTCTATGAGTTTGGTCAGTCCACACAGATACACACACACAAAAGGCCCTTAAACTCCTGTGTTCATGACCTGCAAGCCAAGTATTAACATTCAGTGGTTTGCTGAATGTATGTATTAATGCATACATTGATCCACAAATCAGGCCTGAGGACATTTCTCTGGCAATTGATAGTCTTCACACCAGACAAAGGAAACACAGGGTATTGTCACCAAACAGTGAAGAAAGCTTCTTCTGTGAAGCCATATGAATTGTTACATACAATAGCTGGTGCCTTCAGCAAGAGTGGTGTTCCCTGAAATGCAGTCAAGCAAGGGAAAGAGTTTGTATTGGATTTCTGTACTTAATTGCAGCTGTAATTGGACTGCTTGTGGAAAGAGCTCTTGCTCTGATAGATGAACTCCCTTGTTGCCTGAGCTGACCCACCACAGCTCTTCTACATACATGGGACACCCTGTCAGTGACTATGTCATATGAATGGTTGAGTCCAGCTCTACCTTGCTGGGCCATTCAGCATGCTGCCATTGAAGGACCCGTGGCTGGGTATATTTGGCCATACCATCTTTTTGTCAGCATGTAAGGTAATGATAGGCACATAGATAATAATGTGCAAGTGCAACCCTTAACACAATTAAATAATAGAATTAACTAACAGGTCTCTACAGCACACATCTGGCAATAAATAGAAATAAACCTGTTCTGCAGGTCCTTCTGGCCATATCCAAAACAATAAATGAATCTGCTGTGGTTAAAATGTAATGCTGAAGTCTTTTTATGCACTGCCTAAAATTTTTGCTTTCATGGGTCTAAGAAAGTTACTCTAGTCAGCTCTAATCTCCCCTGTTGCAGGCAGCTCATGCCTGCTTCATAATTTTGACTTGAATTACTACCTTTGACAAGATAGTTTTGCTAGGCCTTACTTATTCTGTTGACCACAACATTTTCTACATGAATAATTTATTTGTGCTTGCTGATAAATTTATTCTATGGAGCAAAGGGAGCTTTGCAAGAAAAGTGAATATCCATAGACACAAATTTGAACTACAGTATTTTCACAACTTTAATCCAAATGTATAACACTGTTAGATGCAATCTCTGACTAATCAGTTACTAGATGACTGTCAGTTACTGCAGCTAGATCACTGTTGTAAGAAATCACAAATATATAGGTCCTCAGCTTGCCATGTAGAGAGGTATTGACTCATTTCGGGTTGACCTCTTCTGATCCTCAACAGTTCTACATACTGGGCATTAGGAACTCCAATCCTACAACCAAAAAATGACCCCTCTTTTAGGGCAGAAAGGATTTCAAGGCCTTATTTACAACTTCAGCCTTGATTCTGCCATTTGGATTGTAGGCAGTTAAATGATATTTGCTCAGCTATGAGGAGGACTGCTTATCTTGGAAGGGTTTGTCTCTGGTATCTAGGAAGAGCAGCTGTGTCAATCTAACTTTGCTTTAAAAAAATAGGGATAAAAAAAAAAGAGAGAGAGAGAGAGAGAAACTGGAGGATCTAATACATTTTTGTTTAGTATTGTTTAAAGAGAAATCTTTAATATTTAGTCCTGAAATGGTGCTTCCTGAAAGGCAGAAACAGAAACAAACTTGGTTTTGTTTGTCCTTGGATAGGTTGGATTGAAGTGGACAAGTTTAGGGATCTGATCTTTGTCCTCCCCGTCATTTTTTTCTTTTTCTTTTCTTTTTTCTTTTCTTTTCTTTTCTTTTCTTTT
>CM021765.1:55235404-55287767 GCA_011076525.1 Nettapus auritus | reverse complement strand
TTCTTTTTTCTTTTTTCTTTTCTTTTTTCTTTTCTTTTTTCTTTTCTCTTTTCTTTTCTTTTCTTTTCTTTTCTTTTCTTTTCTTTTCTTTTCTTTTCTTTTCTTTTCTTTTCTTTTCTTTTCTTTTCTTTTCTTTTCTTTCCTTTCCTTTCCTTTCCTTTCCTTTCCTTTCCTTTTCCTTTTCCTTTTCCTTTTCCTTTTCCTTTTCCTTTCCTTTCCTTTCCTGTTTTTTTTCTCCTAATAGTCAAGTAAAGCTTCCTGTGACCAGTGTAGGAACTGAGGTGCTGAGAAGAGAGAATTTGAAATAAGGGTAATGGGGCATCAGAGTATTTGCTGTGCTAGTTGAAGCTCTGCAGATAGGATAGAAATGAACACTTTATGGAGCAATTTCACTTGACACCTTTACTTGACTTTTGTTTGTTTGTTTGTTTTTGTTTGTTTGTTTGTTTTGTTTTGTTTTTGTGAATTCAACTCAATTTCTTTCAACCTTCACCATATTTTTGCAGCATGTATTTTTTCCCTGTAAAGCAAAATAGGTCTCTTCTTACAAGAAGTTAATTGCCTAGGATCTTAGGATAAATTTAGCAGGAAAAAAAAAAAAAAAAAAAAAAAAAAAAAAAAAATCTTACAGAGAACAGGTTGCTTTTTCTCTTTTCTTTTCACACAAGTTGGTGAATATTTATTTGTAGCAAGTTTTTCATGTTGCACAGCAACTTCTCCCCAGTAAAACAGCCACCAGCTCCATATATGTATCATGCTAGTAACAGGAGCAGTGAAGCTGACTAATAGATGACCAGAAGTTTACTTTCTAGGGGATATTGCCTGTCTGGTTGCTCCTTTTCCCTCGTTGTTTTCTAATTCCATATCATACTAGCCCACATAGATTTTTTTTATGTTTTTATTTTAGTCTCTAATATTGTGGTGGGTATACAGTATTGATTTTAAATACTGGTGGTTACAGGCCCTCAAAGACACTACTAGACACAATATTTTTCTGTAACAGTCCAGTGAGTCTTCACTTGTTAGCGACACTAAATGAATATATTGAGGATCATATACCCTCCCCTGCTGATAAAAATGTATTTATCAAAGCTACAAAACACTCCCTCACACCCAAGAGGTTGCCATTAATACTGCCTCTGCACTGCAACACCAAATTGGCCACCCAGGCGAGCAGCACATCCCAGAATGTGGTTTGACCCTTGACTAACATCAGAAAGTTGGGAATCCAAAGCAGGGCTTGTCTGCACTATGGCTAAGTGTTATCACAAGGAACTTGGGACATGAGATTAGTCCATGCATGCCTCTTGTAATGTTCCTTAATGCTGCAGAGTACCTGGCACAATTGACAAAGCTATAAACATCCAGCCAGAAGCCATCAGGTGAGATTTAAATCCTTTGTCTCCTAGAGGACTCATGCTTTTGGCTGGCTGACCATGACCTGGAGTCTAATCACTTAACCTGGAAGTTACAATCTTTCTTATAAACCCCAGTACACTGTTAGCTTTCACTAACATGTGCTACTGACTCACCTTGTCCTTGCTGTCCACCAGGACCAAGTCCTTTTCTCCAGGGTGGACACAGAGCCAGTCAGTCCCCAGCCTGTGCTGTTTCATGCGGCTGTTCTGTTCCAAACACAGGATGTGGTGTTTGCCGTTACTGAACTTCAGGAAGCTTCTGTCTGCCCATTTCCTCCAGTTCACCAATGTCCTTCTGAACGAAAACTCTGTTTTCCGGTGTTTCAAGTGCTCTACACAACCTACCATCATCTGCAAACTCAGCAAGGGTTCATTCTGACCCATTGCTGAGGTCATTAATGAAAATACTACACAGCATCTGCTCTGTTATTGACCCTCAAAGATCATAGCTAGTAGCTGGCTGCCAGCTAGTTTTTGAGCAGCTGACACCTAAACTGAACTCAGCAGTCCTGTTTTTCACATGGTTTTCAGCCAGCCAGCCAAACCATATCTCTCCATAAAGATGTTATTGGAAACTGTCAAAAGCCTCACTAAGTCAAGGTGAGTAACACCTACTGCTCTCCCCTCATCTGTAGTCAGTCGTATATCATCAGAGAAAGCAATCAGTTTTGTTGTGATAACTTGTCCTTGTTAAATCCATACTGGCTGTTCTCAGTCACCTTGCTATGCCTGGACATGGCTTCCAGAATGGTTTGCTCTGTAATCTTTCCAGACAGTTGGGACAGGCCTGCGGTTCCCAGAATCTTTTTTCCTCTTTTCTTAAAATAAATAAATAAATAAATAAATAAATAGAAGCAGCTGTGCTGCTTGAATTTTTGCAGTCATAAAGAATTACTCTGATCACCATAGCTTTTCAAAGATGACAGAGAGTAGCCTTGCAATGACATCAGTCAGCTTGCTTGCCAACATCAGATGTACCCCATCAGGACCTACAGGCTGTGTATGTTTACTTTCTCTAAGTGGTCCTTATCCCACCTCCCTCCCCTTTCTTTTCCAGAGTCTGCCCTGAGGCACCACTCTATGGGAAGCCTCAGAGAAGAATCTGCCAGCAAACTGAGGCTCTTCAGATATTTCCATTGACAATTTCAACTTCAGGCAAGTTTTGTCCCTCCTAATTCTCTCTGCATGCTGCTCTTCTATATCCTACCTGGTTTTTGCTTGTTTACTTGCTTGCTTGCTTGTTTTTTGGTCCCCATTTTCACTTGCCGTGTGTTTCCTTTCTTGTTTGGTCTCAGAAATTCTCACTGAAGCCAGGCCACCCTCCTGCCACACTTACTTAACCCTAGCAATTCTGGAAACTTCCTGGATCACTTGTACTGAGCTGATTTCTCCACAGCAGATCTCTGTGTATTTCAACTTTTGCTTTGTGCATGTGCTCTTGCCTCACCTGTCTGTCCTCCCAAGAAAGTATTCATTGCACCACAGTTCTCATGTGAGTTATCTCTCCACTCCTCTCTGATCCTTGCAAGATCATTGCGCTGCAACTGTTCACATATACATCTCTTCCTGCTTCTTTTTCCCTATACTGCACTTGTTTTTGTACAGGCATTTGAGATGGGGCCTCCCTCTCACACTGCTTTCTCAAGAGGAATGTGGGAATCTAACCCACACCCCTAGTCCTGGCCAAGCTTTCTTGCATACTGCCACCACCTCCTCTTACCTGCAGGTTTTATCTTCTAGCATATGAACCTCACTTTCCTGTAGTCAGTGCTCTAGTCCTGCTGAGGTAACCAGCCTTTTGTCCACTGTAAGACTAGGAGCAGTGGGATCTCAAGGGGAGAGGGTGATGGGGAAGTCTTTCATTTAAATAGCCAGCTGTGAATATCCTCTTACCAACAACTGCTTGTGCTTCTTAGATACATGCTCTCCTACTCACTTGGCACAGGAATGCTCTATTAGCTATGGCAACTGCTTCTCTTCACATATACATACTCTGTCACCCTCCTTCTAAAGCAGTTGAAACAGATAATGGTAACACAATTCCAGATGTTCTGATTACATATGACCTCATTAACACTCTTCTTCCCGCAACAAAAATTTTCAGATAATGAAATCTTGTTCTGGAACAAAAAAAAAAAGTATTTTTTGGTAAAGCAGTGAAGGGAAAGGGGATTTCACTTTATCAACTTTTTATTGTTGTTTTCCTTTTTCTGAGAAAAAAAGAAAAAAGAAAAAAAAAAAAGAAAAAAAAAGGAAAATGGCAAAGTGACAGGGAAAAATAAAATAAAATAAAAGCCATTGCTGTATTTCAAAGCCAGCAAAAATTAGACTAAGCAGTAGTAAAAGCCAAATGGAAGTCATAATTCTTCTATTTCCCTGGCTGCTCAGACATGTGTAATAGGCTTGGCAGAGTGTCAAGGAAAACAGGGTCCAAGCTGCAGTGTGTTTAGAAGAATCAAAAGGCTGCTCGTTAATACAGCCAGATTTCAGCACAGCTCAAAGGAAAGAAGTCTGAAGCTCATCTGCAGATTTTCCTGATGAAGGGAGCAGAGGAGGGTAGAAAACAGAAAATGCAAGGACACTTTTCAGCTTTCGAAGGAAAACAAAGGCAATAGTACAGTCTTGCTAGGTGGGTTTTGTTTTGTTTGATTTAGCACAATGTGCTTTAAGCCAAAAGTACAAGGCAAAATGAAAAGCACAAGAGGGATAGATAACTTTAACAGGTCTAAAATGTGGACCTAGCTAAGTCATGGGGAAACACAGCCCACCTAATAGCACCTATAACAGAAGTCAGTAAACCCACGGTGAGTCCAATTCTCTTATAGAAGTTACCTGTCGGAAGCTATACTGGCAGAAGTCATCAAGTCTTTTGTAGTGCTTACATAGTCCAAGGAACGGAACTGATAGGCCCAGAAAGTTAACAAATTTCACTTTCTTTTTGAAAGAATCCCCAGGCTGCCAGCATTGCTCTTGATTTTTAGTCAGGAGGGTTTGAGTCCCAGTGCCTCGTCACTGACATAGCTTTAGCTTAGGGAATAGAAAGAGAGTATTTTTGCAGCCTGCCACAGAGCTTCCTTCCATTTTTCCAAGATTATTTCATGCTGGAATAGTGTTGCCTTTGTGCATGCATTTCATGAAAGGACACTGTAAATGTCAAAAAGCACTTGAAGAAAACCACAGAAGCAATTCAGTGTCAGGAAAGAAAACAAAACAAAACAAAACAAAAAACAATGGGAACCTTAAGGAGTCAAACAACTCTGTTTTATTAGAAAAGAAATAAAATAACTAAATTAAAATAAAATAAAATAATCCAGAAGCAGCTTCCCACCTGGGAAATGCCTGCATATGTTGTTGCCCAAAACAGGGGAAGGATGATGGCTTATCCTCCACTTTTCTTCAGGTATCCAGGGATGACAGTGAGTCTCTGTAGGCTAGTCAATGACATATTCTTAGGATCACTGTGTAAGGGTGTTCATGTACAGAAAGAGTTTTTCTTGATGGAGATAAATAGACAATACCATCTGAAGTAGATTAACTTTGGAGGTTGAAGGTAAACTTGCCATTTCTAGCAATGAGGTCAGCTAAACCTTATAATAATTTACCAGGGAAAAAAAGGAAAATGTCTTTGTTTAGGATCTCTCAAATCAGATTAGACACATTTTAGAAAGATGTTATATTTGGGATTTTTTCTAACCCAGTTTGAGAAGAAAAAGTTATGTTTCTGATTATTTCAGAATTCAGACTAAATACTCAAAGGAGTATTCCTTCCATGTTTAGTTGGAACCTAGGGTCAACATCAGATCATTTAAGTTTACTTTTAGGTACCAGTTTATAGTTTTGTCTATGGTCATAGTCAGGAACTGCCCACACAGTGAAGTAATGACTTCCAGCTGATTTTGGACCGAATATAGAGATTAGGACAGTCAGGTCGAAACAGACCATGTCTGTTCTCTGTAGTGCTCTTTTTTATGTTATTTATTTATTTGTTTGTTTTTTGTCAGTGTCTATAACACACTGCCTGGATCCTCTTCTGTTCTACTATTTTCTAATGTCTTCTTCCATTTTCTCTTTGAGTTCTCTTCTTTTGATTCTGCATACCTGAGTGACTTTACACAAAGCTGATTTGTTTGGTTCAAGCCCTCTGTGTTATTTTAAGAAGACAGTTCCTACCCACTGTTCTTTTATAGAGAGGAAAATCTTTCTGCTTAAGAGACATTGTTATCTGAGTATGAAGAAAACCGATGTCATGATGTAAGAAAAATCACAGAAGTTTGCAAATGAAGTTGGCTGAAAAAAAAAAAAAAAAAAAAGAGAGAGAGAGGAAAAAAAAAAAAAAAAAAAAAAAAAAAGGAGAAAAACACAGATATTTTATTTCACTTTATGCCCTCCTTCTCTTCTTGTCCTCCCTCCCCTCCTTTCCTCTCTCCCTCTCCTTCTTTCCTTCCTTTTTGAATTGTCTGGTGTATAAACATAATATATTATGAACTTTGCTAAAATTGTTCTTGTTCCTTGCTTTACACATAGCAACCTTGCAACAGAGAAGACTGCAAAACCCACAGGAAGCAGAGGGAGTACTGGGACATGCCTTTATGTTTGAGGTTCTGACCTCTGTTGTTGTAATATGCCATCTGCGAACACTGTTATTTAATGAGCAGGCAACTGATGTTTGGGAATGACCTCAGAGGTGAAATCCCATGCAAAGAGTACAGAGGGTCTACTCTCAGGGTGTATTAGGGGTATGAGTGACAAGGTCTGCTCCACTTCTTACGAGGGCACAAGAAATCACTTCTAACTTGGAATCTGCTGAGTCAGCTAAACTACAGATTGAAGTATCAGAAAAGCCAGGCGAGCACCTATGAGCAGTTTTCTGCTCTAGCCCTTTCACAAAACTCCAGCAGCTGAAAAGAAGCCTAAATGAACTACCTCTCCAAAGAAAAAGATGTTTGTCAGCACTGCAAGATCTGCTGTGACCCACCTACAACTGGCTGCAATGGGAAATTCTCCAGGAAATTGCCCACTGAGTCCTTGGCAGGATGTTTTAACCATGGGTTGAATTTTTGTGAATTAGCATGCAGGTCACTTTTACTCTGTTGTCTCATCACTGTGTGAGCTCAGTTTGGGGAGAGTAAAAAATCCAGCTTCTTAAACAAGAGAGAACCACAGAAACCTAGGACCTGTTTGTCTACAGAAGGCACTATTTCTACTGCACCTCTTTTCTTAAATTACATCTGTCCTCCCATTTGTAGCCACAGCAAAGAAGGATGCCTGGCATAAAAACAAGAAGTGCTACGTGGCCTATGCTCATGCTACTGAGGGCTAGCTCCAGCTGGAATGGACTGGCTTCAGTCACACTGCATAGCACCCCAAACAATGCTACAGGCTGGGAGATGAATGCTTAGAAAGCTGCCTGGCAGAGAAGAACCTGAGAGTATTGGTTGATAGTGGGCTGAATATGAGCCAGCAGTGTGCTCAGGCGGTCAAGAAGGCCAACAGCATCCTGGCTTGCATAAGAAAAGGTGTGGCCAGCAGGACTAGGGAGGTGATTGTCCCCCTGTACTCGGCTCTGGTGAGGCTGCACCTCAAGTACCATGTTCAGTTTTGAGCCCCTCGCTACAAGGAGGACATCGAGGTGCTCGAGCGAGTCCAGAGACCGGCAACAAAGCTGGTGAAGGGTCTGGAGAACAAGTCTTACGAGGAGTGGCTGAGGGAGCTGGGGTTGTTCAGCCTGGAGAAGAGGAGGCTCAGGGGTGACCTTATCGCACTCTACAGCTACCTTAAAGGAGGCTGTAACAAGGTGGGGATTGGTCTATTCTCCTACGTGCCTGGTGAAAGGACAAGGGGGAATGGGCTAAATTTGTGCCAGGGGAGGTTTAGGCTGGGTACTAGGAAGAACTTCTTTACTGAAAGGATTGTTAGGTGTTGGAATAGGCTGCCCAGGGAAGTGGTTGCGTCACCATCCCTGGAGGTCTTTAAAAGACATTTAGATGTAGAGCTTAGTGATATGGTGTAGTGGAGGACTTGTTAGTGTTAGGTCAGAGGTTGGACTTGGTGATCTTGGAGGTCTCTTCCAACCTAGATGATTCTGTGATTCCGTGATTCTGTGATCTCTACCCATTCCACATCTTGTCGGACTGTGTCGCCAGGTGACCACACCAAAGCATTTTATAAAATGTACAAATGGACAAAGGCTGTCATCAGAAACAAGGGATGTCAAGCCAGCTCAACTAAATTTGAAATTAGACGGTGTACAGCCTCTGTCCCAACCCACACCGGTCCCTGCAATACAGATAAGGAACCTGGTGCTCAGGGGTCCAGATACGTGTACTTTAGTTTTGGGTCTGATGGTTAAAATTGTCTTGTTCTCCCACCCCAGTACAGACTCTGTAGCTACAGGAACATCACAGTCTGATATGTGTGCTGGGACCCAGTCACTCTCTGCAGAGAAGATTCCCTGGCAGATGGACTAGTTTTCCTGCAATGGGAGGGGAAGCAGCGGGATCAATTTGTAAGCATAAACAGTCTCTTGAAATGCACGGAGGGCAATGTCCAGATGTGGACTGAAATATTGTAATTTACTTTCTCAAGACATGCATTTGGGCAGAATTTGAGACCAAGGAAAGAAACTTAGCCTGAGGAATGAGGATCACACCACCCACACACTGCTTTATTCTGCACAGGTAGCCTGCAAAAACGGACTTTACAAATGTTCCCAAATGTCATCTCTTATTAATAAGTTGGACAGTAACTCCATCTCCAGACATTCGCCTGGGTTTATCAGTGTAGAATATCCTGGCTCAGAGCTGATAATTCTGTGATGAGATGAGGTAAAAAATGCAAGGTGAATCTGAAAGAGGGATAATATGGGGGGACAAAACTATAATCCCCTTTGTTTGTGTATTTCTCAGATCTAATTTTCATATGTGAATAATTTACATCAATAAAAGGAGGCAACTACAGAAAGGAAGAAATAAATAATTTACAGTAATAAACAAAGATTAGCGCATGTCTTAAATTTCCTTACTTATGCACACAGCCACAGAATATATTTATTCAAAACCAATTCATGGCCTGGTACAGATTCTAATTTATCACTCTGAGTATTTTTTTTTCCCATACAAGTTGTAACAAAAGTATTTTTGGTGGGGCATTATTGTTTATACGCAGCATGTGCTAAACATTATGTTTTAAATCATAAAATCATAGAATGGCTTGGGTAGGAAGGGACCTTAAAAATCATCTAGTCCCAAGACCTCTGCCATAGGCAGGGATGCCATCCACACATACAAAAAAGAATCTCCACATTCTGGAGACCTGAACTATGTGGTTATCCCAAAGACACATACGTAGCTTTTTACTCTGGAGAAATCCTGTAGAGGACAATGTCCACAGGTAAAGTCAAGGTTTAGTATTGATGAGCAAGGGAGAATGTATAGAGTCTAAATATATATTCTGCTTTCTCATCTAGTTTCTGAGTGTTACAAAAATGTTTTGGGTGTGTTTAAATAGAAATGTGCTATGCTATCCTGTAGTGTATCTTGAGCCAGAAGAGTTAGAGAGCCATTAGGGCTGGTAAAAGACCAATGTCTCACCTGTAGACTTCTCTTCTGATGGATTTCCTAGCACTCTTTGATAGAATTGTCACTTCAGCTACATAGTGCAATTTTTGTCTGCAGGTTTTGCTCTGTTTATTATTATTATCATTATTATTATTACTTTATTTTCTCTCTTCCCTCTTCCTAATGGAAAAAGACACATTTTTCTCTGTCTAAAATTAGTATATTTTCTCTGTGTTTCCTTCTTCTCTCCCTGCTTAAAATCTGCATTCTTAAATTAGGACTGGCATAATCTAATTAAGACAGACATAAGAGAGAGAATGCTCCAGAGGAAGGCTAGAGTAGGAGTAACAGGAGGAGAATTGTGATTTTTTTTTAATTCCTGCTCAGGCATAATCTTAAAGACATGAAGCAACACACATGCCTACCCAAACAAGTTGTTAGCAAACTAATCGTGCATTACAAGACAGCAGAGCCACACTGTGCTCATTATACACTGTTTAAAGACGGTTCTTGTGCAGTCAGAAGGCAAATCAAACATGCATAGACGGAAGGTTGAATGGGGAAGATTGCCTTTTTCCTTTTAAGAGGCATAGCATTTGCTTTAACATAAGTCTGTCTTTATGAAAGACTGGAATACTGAGTTTGAACTGCCAACCTGCACAGCTTGAAGGAGTTTTTCAATACTAGACTCCTTTTCTCAGTTCTCTAGAAGAGAACAGAAAGAAGGACTTTCTCAAGTAATGTGTTCTTGTGTCTAGATAAAATGGCAGATAACAAATAGCTAGAGTTGGATGGCCATAATCTTAATGGATAATTGGGGAAAAAAAATACAACTTTAAGGTGGATAGAAGTTGGAGATAGTTTGGACAGCATATCCAATCAGATGTTCCAACATAATTAAATGCCATTGGCCATTTGCTGAGGCGATCGGCTCCGGGGCAGACGCGTTCTGCAGCGGAGCGGGGGATCGGGCCAGGCAGGGCTAATTTTCCGGCATCGAGCCTACTTGAGGGAGCCGCCAGGCCCCGGCAGCCCTCGTGCGGGAGGCTGACGAGGCGTAGGCGCAGCCAGCAGCGCCCCCTCCCCAGCCGTTCAAAAGCTGCCCCTAGGGAGCGCGAGCGACCAGGAGCGCGGCGAACAGGGCGGGCAAACAGGGCGTGGCGCGTCAGAAGGGAGTGGCGCGGCAGTTAGCGTGGCAGTTCCCGCAGGCAGGGCGAGCAGGAAGGGCAGGGCGCTCTCCCCCGCCCATACGTAACACCTCCTGTAACGACAGCCGTTAGCTAGGCGATAATGGTCTCCACAGGTGCGCTCTCCAGGAAGTCGGTACACACCCAGACCGACTACCCGTTAAAAAATGCAGCAGTTCAGGTCACCAGATGCTGGGAGTGTCTGAGCCTGTTGCTGCCATCGATGGGAGGCAGAGAAATCAGGTGCGTGAGGTGCGAGCAGGTGGATGACCTGGTCCGCGTGGTGGCGGAGCTCAAGGAGGAGGTGGAGAGGTTGAGGGATATCAGGGAGTCTGAGCAGGAGATAGACTGGTGGAGCAACTCCCTGCAGGGCCTCAAGGAGAAGTACCGGGGTGAGACATCCCAAACGGGGGTGGACCCCCTGCCCTGTCGCCGTCAGGCAGAGGGAGGGGATCTGGGAGTTGAGGAGGAATGGAAACAGGTCCCTGCTCGACATCGCAGGCGATGCCCTCCCCTTCCGGCCCCACCTTCCCAGGTGCCCTTACATAACAGGTTTGAGGCCCTGGAGCTTGAGAGACCGGTGGGTGAGGAAGAGGTAGCAAGAGTACCCAGGAGGATGCCTAGGGCGAGGAGGTCGACTCCACGCCTCAGGACTGCCTCCACCAAGAAAGACAGAAGGATTATTGTTGTGGGAGACTCTCTCCTCAGGGGAACAGAGGGCCCTATTTGTCGGCCTGACCCTACCCGTAGGGAAGTCTGCTGCCTCCCTGGGGCCAGGGTCAGGGACGTTGCCAGGAAGCTTCCCAACCTGGTTTGCCCCTCTGACTATTATCCTCTTTTGATAGTCCAAGCAGGTAGTGATGACATTGAAGAGAGAAGCCTGAGGGCTATCAAACGAGACTTTAGGGGACTGGGACGGTTAGAGGATGGAGCGGGAGTGCAGGTGGTGTTTTCGTCCATCCCTACGGTGGCAGGGAGGGGTACAAAGTGGACACAGAAAGCCCACCTGTTAAACACGTGGCTCAGGGGCTGGTGCCAACACAGAAATCTTGGGTTTTTCGACCATGGGGCACTTTACTCGACACCCGGCCTGATGGCCGCAGACGGGTCCCTATCTTTTAGGGGAAAACGGATCCTGGCCCAGGAGCTGGCAGGGCTCATTGAGAGGGCTTTAAACTAGGTAAGAAGGGGGACGGGGCTGAAGCAAGGATTGTTGGAGCTGTGCCAGGGGGAACAATAGCAAGGCCGGGGGATAAGGCAGTGGCCCAGCTGAAGTGCATCTACACCAATGCACGCAGCATGGGTAACAAACAGGAGGAGCTGGAAGCCATCGTGCAACAGGCAGGCTATGACTTGGTTGCCATCACAGAGACGTGGTAGGACCACTCTCATGACTGGAGTGCTGCAATGACTGGCTATAAACTCTTCAGAAGGGACAGGCAGCACAGAAGGGGTGGTGGTGTGGCTCTCTATATTAGAGAGTCTTTTGATGTTGTAGAACTCGAGGCTGGGAATGACAAGGTCGAGTCCCTCTGGGTTAGGATCGGCAGGGCCAACAAGGCTAGCGTCCTGGTCGGGGTCTGTTATAGACCACCGAACCAGGATGAGACAGATGAGGAGTTCTACAGGCAGCTGACAGAAGTTGGGAAATCGTCAGCCCTTGTTCTCGTGGGGGACTTCAACTTCCCTGACATATCCTGGAAGCACAACACAGCCCAGAGAAAGCAGTCTAGGAGGTTTCTGGAGAGCGTGGAAGATAGCTTCCTGACGCAGCTGGTTAGTGAGCCCACCAGGGGTGGCGCCCCGATAGACCTTCTCTTCACAAACAGAGAAGGACTGGTGGAGGATGTGATTGTCGGGGGCTGTCTTGGGCAGAGTGACCACGAAATGGTGGAGTTCTCTATTCTTGGTGAGGCCAGGAAGGGGACCAGTAAAACCTTTGTCTTTGACTTCCGGAGGGTTGACTTTGTGCTTCTGAGGACACTGGTTGGTAGAGTCCCTTGGGAGGCGGTTCTGAAGGGCAGAGGAGTCCAGGAAGGCTGGGCGCTCTTCAAGAGGGAAATCTTAATGGCGCAGGAACGGTCTGTCCCCACGTGCCCAAAGACGAGCTGGCGGGGCAGAAGACCAGCCTGGCTGAACAGAGAATTGTGGCTTGAGCTTAGGAGAAAAAGGAGGGTTTATAATCTTTGGAAAAGTGGGCAGGCCACTAAGGAGGACTATAAGGATGTTGCGAAGCTGTGCAGGGACAAAATTAGAAAAGCCAAAGCTCATCTGGAGCTCAATCTGGCTATTGCCGTTAAAGATAACAGAAAATGTTTTTATAAATACATCAACACAAAAAGGAGGACTAAGGAGAATCTCCATCCTTTACTGGATGCGGGGGGAAACTTAGTTACATGAGATGAGGAAAAGGTGGAGGTGCTTAATGCCTTCTTCGCCTCAGTCTTTAGCGGCAATACCGGTTGTTCTCTGGATACCCAATTCCCTGAACTGGTAGAAGGGGATGGGGAGCAGGATGTGGCCCTCACTATACATGAAGAAATGGTTGGTGACCTGGTACGGCACTTGGAAGTGCACAAGTCGATGGGGCCGGATGGGATCCACCCGAGGGTACTGAGAGAACTGGCAGAGGAGCTGGCCAAGCCGCTTACCATCATTTATCAGCAGTCCTGGCTATCCGGGGAGATCCCAGTTGACTGGCGGCTAGCAAACGTGACGCCCATCTACAAGAAGGGCCGAAGGACTGACCCGGGAAACTACAGGCCTGTCAGTTTGACCTCAGTGCCAGGGAAGCTCATGGAGCAGATTATCTTGAGAGTCATCAAGCAGCACTTGCAGGGCAAGCAGGCGATCAGGCCCAGTCAGCATGGGTTTATGAAGGGCAGGTCCTGCTTGACGAACCTGATCTCCTTCTATGACAAAGTGACGCGCTGGGTGGACGAGGGAAAGGCTGTGGATGTGATCTACCTTGACTTCAGCAAGGCTTTTGACACCGTTTCCCACAGCATTCTCCTCAGGAAACTGGCTGCTCTTGGCTTGGACTGGCGCACGCTTCGTTGGGTTAGAAACTGGCTGGATGGCCGGGCCCAAAGAGTTGTGGTAAATGGAGTCAAATCCAGTTGGAGGCCGGTCGCTAGTGGCGTTCCCCAGGGCTCGGTGCTGGGGCCGGTCCTCTTTAATATCTTCATCGATGATCTGGACGAGGGCATTGAGTGCACCCTCAGTAAGTTTGCAGATGACCCCAAGTTAGGTGCGTGTGTCGATCTGCTCGAGGGTAGGAAGACTCTGCAGGAGGATCTGGGTAGGCTGCACCGATGGGCTGAGGTCAACTGCATGAAGTTCAACAAGGCCAAGTGCCGGGTCCTCCACCTGGGGCGCAATAACCCCAAGCAGAGCTACAGGCTGGGAGATGAGTGGTTGGAGAGCTGCCTGTCAGAGAAGGACCTGGGAGTGATGGTTGATAGTCGGCTGAATATGAGCCAGCAGTGTGCTCAGGTGGCCATGAAGGCCAACAGCATCCTGGCCTGTATAAGAAACAGTGTGACCAGCAGGGCTAGGGAGGTGATCGTCCCCCTGTACTCGGCTCTGGTGAGGCCGCACCTCGAATACTGTGTTCAGTTTTGGGCCCCTCGCTACAAGAAGGACATCGAGGTGCTTGAGCAAGTCCAGAGAAGGGCGACGAAGCTGGTGAGGGGCCTGGAGAACAAGTCCTACGAGGAGCGGCTGAGGGAGCTGGGATTGTTCAGCCTGGAGAAGAGGAGGCTCAGGGGTGACCTTATCGCTCTCTACAGGTACCTCAAAGGAGGCTGTAGCGAGGTGGGGGTTGGTCTGTTCTCCCACGTGCCTGGTGACAGGACGAGGGGGAATGGGCTTAAGTTGCGCCAGGGGAATTTTAGGTTGGATCTTAGGAAGAACTTCTTTACCGAGAGGGTTGTTAGACATTGGAACGGACTGCCCAGGGAAGTGGTTGCGTCACCATCCCTGGAGGTCTTTAAAAGACGTTTAGATGTAGAGCTTAGGGATATGGTTTAGTGGGGACTGTTAGTGTTAGGTCAGAGGTTGGACTCGATGATCTTGAGGTCTCTTCCAACCTAGAAATTCTGTGATTCTGTGATTCTGTAAATGTAGAATCAATGTGTATGAGAAGTGGAGGACTAGATGCGGTATATATGTGGTTATCTCACATGCATGAGCATTTATGATAAGAGGCTGAAAGACTGATCTTTCAAGTCAGAAGATGCTTCTATTCTAATATTAATAGTCTACAAATATGAAAGACTCAAACAAATTTATCCATGAACTGTGGACTTAACATCTGGACTTTGTGATACAGATAGTCTGCTCATTTCAGCAGGATAAAAGGGATTTTGCAGCTTTGCAGGACCTTGTACTAAAACTACATACAAAACAATACTTCAGCCATAAGAAGGTTTAGAATTTCTTTGAAAAAAAATGTTAAATTTGTCATAGCTGTTTTGCAAGCATTTGATTTGTGAGATCTAGTCTTTACCATACCAGGTAGCATTGTGTTCCTACACAAGGACGTTCATAATCAAAGAGCTCAGTTTTATTGTATTACATTTAGTCACAAAACAACTAGAAATTCCACTGCAAAATGTGTCTCCCTTAGATATCTTTCTATATATTCTTTGCTGTAAATGTGCTGTATTTATAGTACACCCAGTGGAGACTACAAAGTTCCCAGTAAGTCTTCCTGTAAACTGTTTTATGAAGTGAAATTTGTACCTGTAAATGTATGCATCTAGTACTCTTTTACACACTCCAGGACATGATTTTTTTTTTTTTTTTTTTTAAATAAACGAGACTTTACACTATCCAAATATCCATATCCCCACAACACTGGCATATATGGGATGTCTGTTTCATAAGGGGCTCCATGCATATCTGTGTGCTTAGAAAGGCATTGGCATTCCAGCTTTTTTATAGGCCATGTACATAATACATACAACAGTGTCTTGCCTATCTTATGCTGTGTTTTATTCCATCTGTAAATGTACTGCCAGTCAGGCCAGGACCACAACTTGTCTAAACAGACCTTGTCAGAAACAGTAAGATGTGCGATGAAATGGAGATAGAATTGCTGGGGGGCAGAAGGTTGGGCAGGACTATGTCCATATCACCTTAGTGTCCCTTCACAGACATCTCTTGCTTCCTCAGCTCATCACCTAGCCATGTAAAATTACTCCTTAAGTGTCATTGACTGATTTCTCATGTCTCTTCCAGGGGCATGATGAAAATGTAATATCTGGTGTCTGGCAAACTTTCTTGCATATGCTGTACTTTTCAGACCTGATTTGTAGGAACAACTCCTTTCTGTTTACACAGAATGGGCTTTTTGTACGGGAGGAGGGATGCTGTGGTAGCTTTCATGACTAGTGAAAGGGGTCTAAGAGCACCTGTGACGAAGAGCCAAGAGAGAAGCAAAGGAGTCTGTGTTTTCTCGGCCTGTGCTTTTTCAGCCTGTCCTGTGCTTATCTCCCTAAGGAAGCTATAAGTGAGCTGAATTGTTTCATGTGGAGATATGGCCATCCACCCTACTTCCAGCACCATAAACAGAAAATTGAGATGCTTGTCTAGGCCTGAAAAAAAAAAAACTGAAAATATACGTAGATGCCAACATTAGACACAATATATGGAAGACTGCACAATGAACTGCCCTAAAGTGCTATGTGTATGGCTTTCAGTTTTACCTCATGTCCCTTAGTGTTGGGAAGTGCTTATGGTTTCACAGACTGTGATAGCAGTAGAAGTAGTCTGTACACAAAAACTGGACTTGCACTCAGCATCTCTCCTCCATTGAGCTGCATTCTTCAATCTTTGTCATTGTCACTGTGCATTGAACAGAGGACTACTGAAGTGCTTAAAGTACTGTTATATCTCCTCAAATAAGCAGGAGAAACACTTCAGCACTTCATATATTATCTGCTCCCTGATAACATGAGGAAAACCATTTCATAGCAGCCTCCAGGGACCAGGGAGGGTTCTTTATTACAGGCCTGATAAGGGTACTGCTTGTCCATCTAATTCTCAGCCTTCAGCATAAACATGCTAGTGGGACCAATCACCCCTCTGCTGCAATACTGCTGCACCGCGCAGCCCCTCATGATTGACGGTGGATATCTTACCTGTCAGTGCAAATGTTCTAAGAGACCACATGATTGATGTCTGTGGCCTAAAAAGATTCAGTGCATTTGTTTTGTCCATTACATCGTTATCTTTCAGAAGCTCCCATCAGATAAAAATTTCAGTCAGAAAACAGGATATGTCCCATTTTCTCCCTTTCCCTTCACCCAGATGAGTTTTTAGCATAACAATCTGACAAAATTGCACTTTACAAAAAAAAAAAAAAAAAAAAAGGAAGGAAGAAATAAAAAAGTAGACATATTTTTAAACTTTCTGCCTCCTTTAGGTTTAGGTTTAGCTTAAGAGACCCAAGCTGCTTTTCAGTCCCCTCCTTGCTAGCAGATACCCATAAGGCTTTCTCTACAGTTCACATTACAGGCAACTGCAGTGTGAGAAAATCAGGAAAGCACTTGTCATTGTGGTTATCAATGCTCCCAGAAGTCCCAGACAATATTAGAGCTCAACAATATACAAATATGTGGTAAGACTCTTTCCTCAAAGGACTTGGCCCATCATGCATATGATCTCTGCAATAAAAACCTCACCTGTGTCATTTGCACCAGGCTGCTGGAGTCTGTCTGTGATGCATGGTTGAGAGTCCAGCTATGAATTTATTTTGTACTGATGATCTCCAGGATTGCCAAGGCCTAGATATAAGTGTACTGGCAGTTCACCCATTCTGAACATGCACATCTCCAGTTCTCTATCCTCAATCCAGACAGCAGGCTCAGGCACAGCAGGCAATGTTCCCAGTCTCAGATGTATTCATATTGGTCACACAATATGTTCAGCAAAGCCCACTTTCTATCCCTATCCTTCATTCTTTTTTCTTTGCAGAGGGTGCTGCCCAAATCCCTCCAGCTAAAGCTCTTCACCTTTGCAGAAATAAGAGCATCTGCTCAAGTGCCCACTTGGTACTAGCAGAAGTCTCCACCATTCTCAAAATAGTTGTCCTGTGTCAGTTCAAGCTGCAGGGGTGGTTTTTGGCATGCCCCAGTGATGATAAGCACCATCTTCTAGGTACACTCCATGCAGCATTGTTCAGTCTACCTTTTGGGACAGCAAGAGATGGAAGAGGATCCTGGTTTATTCTGTCTAACATGGTGTACCTATTCTAGTAATTTGATGGGGAACCACTGTTCAGGAGCATGAGCTTAAATAGTTTTCACTGAAGCACAGTACTGCCATGTAGTACTGACTTCTGTTTATTTTTATTCTGTTTATTATGTACAGAAGTTCATGACTTCTGTTTACTTCCAACAAGGTAAGGTGGTAGAAAAACATTTCAAAATAATACTCTACTGAAAAGGCTGAAAAAGATATGTATTTAATTTTCATATTACAAAAGTGCACTTGATACTGTGGACTATTACATGGTAAATTTTGTTTTCTAAAAATCCAGGCATTTTTTTTTTTTAGACTTCTATCAAACTATGTTTCAAAGATACTTTTAATGACAGATGGGTTAAATAGTACAAGAAGTTTAGCATGATATGGGATCCTTGACATAAATGTTTTATAAAGATGTTGTGAATATTCACTACAGCAAACATCTGTCCCAAATGGGAGTGAGGGTAGAAGGTGTCTCTGCAGTTGTAGAAGATTGTCATTCCATCCCAGAAATACACACAAATGAAAAAGAAAAAAAGGGGAAAAAAAAAAAAAAAAAAGGTACTTCTCCCCATCCTGGAAAGGAGGGCAGTATGAAGCGCTTAGCTTGGGGCAAAAGGGACCTATTAACCAAGCAGCTACAGCAAATGTAATAACAAATGCAGCCAATGGTAGTGGCAGCTGTTATGCAGATGTCTTGGGAGAATCCCAAGCCCCAGTGAGCATATAGGGTGCCATGAAGGCATCTGAGCTTCTGTGGTTAGTGTGGTCAAAAAGTCCTACTATATTACTTTACCACTTGATTGACAGCCAGGTTTGGTTGGAAGAGTATGTTTCAGCAAGCCATACATTTTGAACAGATGATGGAACAATCTACTTGGGTCTTTAATTTGAAGCAGTTTGATGCATCAGACTTGGTTGGTTTGTCTGGCTGTGCGTGATCACTGAACGTGTTCTCTGGAGACCAGGAAGCTGATTAGCTCATTCACACAGCACCAGTTCCCTGATTACCCAGTCCCTCCTAGAAAAAAAAAAAAAAAAAAAAAAAGGAAAACAAGCGGTTAACAAACAGAACAAAATGGGTGTCTCTTTCTGTGCTAGCCACCTGAGTGTGGTGGGAGTACACACAGACAGGGGGAATAATTTGTTTGCAGAGGGCACTGGAAAAACTCAGCAGCAACAAAAGGAGGAAACAACTGAAATGAATCTGCATATTCTGCCTGCTGCCATTTCAAATGATTCTTTCTTCATGGGGAAAGGGGAGGCTATGCAGAGCCCTCCATGCTGAGATGCTAAATGAATTTTTCCTTATGAAGTCTGAGGGGGAAATGAGGTTGCCACTGACTCCCATCCTCAGCTATTGGAGTGTAATTGTGCCCAGGGCCAGGCAGCTGCTGCCTCCTGCACCTAAATGGAAAGGCAGTGGTGCTTGTAGTTTTAAGGAGGATTTTGACTGAAGCAAAATAAAGCAGTGGCAAAACATACAAACAGAGATAAATGACAAAGCTCTTGATTCTCTCTTACTGTTGGAAGGACAAAGAAAAGATAGAGATAACACTCATGACTGAATCATGCTAAGAAAAGACTTCATGGGGACGAAGGAGATGGGATCAGCTGGTGACGGGAAGGTTAAAAAATAATAAAGTCAGCAAACCAGGCACTAATTACAAATTACTAAAAAAAAAAAAAAAGGGGGGGGGGAAGGGAAAGGCGCAGGTTCCATTTCTTCTCCTTTGTGTAATCCATGGGGACTACCTGTCTCTTTCTTCCCATTTGAGGTTTGCCCATGTAGTGCGGTGAGGATACAACACTTGCCCTTAGTGAGCAGGATAGCAGTCCCATTGAACAAATATCCATCACTAAAAGTGCCACACAGTCCAGTAATACTCTGTTTAAACTACTATTTATGAAAATGCATGAATTTCTCTGCTGTGTCATGCCATGCCATGTGTCCGTGTCGCAGAAGCTTTGAGGAACCCTCTGGGAATGTGGTAGTTGTGTCTGGCCCAATGTTTTCTTCATTGTGCATCTCATCTGTCACTCCCAGTTCATCTGCTTCTCACCCAGGACTGAGACTCTGCCCTATCCTCTTTTCTCTAGTTCTTCAGTAACACAAGTAGTGAAGTGCCTCTGAGGCCATGGCAAATACTTTTATAACACTGACCCCTAACCCAAGAGTGTCCTGAGCTACCAGGAGCTGTGTGACAAAATGCTATGGAGATCTTCATAATATGGTACAGTAAGCAGATAATCACATTTCAGCTTGACCTTGCATCAGCTCCCGGTGTCACTGAAGTTGACAAGACCATGACTAAGGAAACATCCCTACATATCAACAGCACAAGAATGGCCAACAAGAATAAACTTGCAAAAATTTACAAGACAAGACTTTCATATATCCAGCACAACTCACCATTTCTGTGGGTAGCTTCTGCTGTCATGGATGGTCAGGGGAGTAATTTGCCA
The DNA here is from genome assembly GCA_011076525.1 of Nettapus auritus. Taxonomy (NCBI): domain Eukaryota; kingdom Metazoa; phylum Chordata; class Aves; order Anseriformes; family Anatidae; genus Nettapus; species Nettapus auritus. Next base: position 55,267,886 of record CM021765.1, on the reverse strand, counting down.
GTTTCCAGGTGCCACTTTTTTGTTGTGGAATGTTACTGGTGGGAAGTCTCAGCAGAGGTGTACAAGCGCTGATGAAAGCATAGGACTCAGTGACTGGTGAAGGTTGGACAGGCACTGGTGTGTCTGTCTTGCACACGGGAGTGGAAATCATGGAGTGGTTTCATTTCATGTCTGTGTAGCCATTGGAGTTGCTGGGATTTAGTAGCACCATCTCAGTTTCTCTCTTGGCAGCAGGGAAGTGTGTTAGCAGGACCTTCAAGTAAGAGAGCACACAAGAAAGTGCCATCTGTTATGACTTGGTAAAAAGTAACTTAAGGGTTGTTTAATGTTTGCGGGTATAAAAGTCAAACTGTGCAACTTTTTCTTGTCTTGAATAACAGCATTGTTGAATAAGGAATCAGGCTTTTTGTTGATGCTGTTTAATAAGGTAATCATAATGCAAACTGTTTAGTAAAATATTTAAATAAAGTATGAATACCTACTAGCAAAGTCCGTTGCCCTCATAACTACAGAAATTGGCTTATTGGCACATAAGTATTTTGCACCAGGAGTATGGAGTATAGCTTTTTTTTTTTTTTTTTTTTTTTTTGTTATGACAGAATCACAGCCATTCAAAAAAAGAGAGAAAATTCCTCTTTTATCAAGGATCTGAGGACAAAAGGATTTCTCATATGTTTCCCTTTAACACATGACATTCATACACTTGCCGTGAGCAGGGAAGCTGGCAGTCTGATCACCACTAAAAATTCTAAGAATAGGGATGTTTTAACGACAATGAGTTAAGTGGACCCTTCTCCATTCTCTATGGTTTCTGCTTCTCCCTAACAAAGTGGCAGGTGATGTGGATTGAGAAGACGTTGTCCAGTATCAGCTATAGCACCTGAGATCAGCTGGGAGCGTCTCAAAGTAGAACAGTAAATAAATAAATAAATAAATAAATGTTCTTGTTAGTTCTTGCATATTATAGAACTGTGCAGACCAGTAGACAGAAAGAAATAGTGAGGTAGATTTCAGATAGATAAATTAACATAAAAATGACTTGTCCTAAATATTAATATCTCTAGAAGTCCCTACACCTATGAAAAAAAAAAAAAAAAGAATATGTGTAAGTTGTTCAGGTAATCTTTGTATAAAAGATTATTCCTTTGCCAGGAATTCTGTACTAAAAAAAAAAAAAAAAAAAAAGAGAGAGAGAGGTTGGTCCACATATCATTTTCAGACAGAAGCAGCCTGGCCACCAGACTGTCTTCCTGCATTATTTGCCTTTGCATGCTGGTATTAGAGAAGTGTGCCTTGAACTGATATTTCTTCTACCCAGCAAAATAGAGAAAACTTCAGGTTATAGAAAATAGAAATACAACTCATTCCTTTGACTGCCACTATAATCCACTATATCTCTAGCAGCACCTTGGATCCTTCTCATAGGTTATTGGATTTTAAAAAATAATAATAATAATAAAAAAAATAGTTTGGTCTAAAGAACATGCAACAACCTCGCAATGGAATTGCTTCTTGCAACCCAGGAGGGAGAAAAATGAAGTCTTTGGCAGGAGGGATTGGGGATTGCAACAGCTTATATACAAACCTACTTGGATAAGAACTTTTGGGTCTGAATCCATTGCAAGAGGCTAAGCAGATGCAGCTGTTTGGAAGAATTTTTCCTACAGATACAGCAATACCTGATTTTTCCTTCTGCTTGAATTATCCATGTCAACATCCTCCAGCCATGTTGAACACACCAGTCTTTCCAAATCACTGCCATGACATTTGTGGAAGAAACTCCCACAGCTCCCATGTCATTTCTTTATTTGCTTTCTGCGACCTTACCCCAGTCCCTCTCCTTTTCCTCTTCCTATTTTTCTCTCCAAATGGCACTGGTCATCTCTCTGCGACTAATTATGTTCAAACCACAGTTGTTGCAAAAGCTTTTTCCCCTTGTATCTCCCACCATCTGGAATAGAGTCTTTTTTTGTTGTTGTTTCTTTCTGCCTCACTGCCTCTCCATCTACTTTCAAATCTCATCTGAAAACATCTCTGCTCCCATGCCTGTGCCTCTTAATTTCTCTCTCCCTCTGCTATTATGTATTATTTAACTTTGATAAGTACCTTGGGATGCCATTTGTATGAAACAAATCCTACTAAATAAAGCTGTATTCGACTGTCAGCTGAGCTTACCCGAACTATTTGCTTTCCCACTTGATCTTTGGTAAACAGTAGACCCCCTCTGTGCTGATGAAGAACAGATTATGCTGATGGCCACTCAGCAGTTGGGAACATGAGGGACATGATGCTGCCATGCAGATCTGCGAGTAACAGAGAGGCTGCTCTGAGCCAGAGCCCTTCAGGCAGAGGGCACCTCACCAAGAGGAGCAGGAGGAGCCCCTGGGAAACCTGGAGGATGGCGAGGGGGCAATGCAAATTGCTAAGAAATTGCAAGGCTTCTTAACCACCAAGGGTCATTGGTGAACTGTGCTTTCATCAAATGTCCTGTACAAGTGTAAATACCTGAGGCAGACACCTAGCCCGAGGTACATATCTGAGGCACAAAGGGCTGCAACAAAACTACTGAAGCAATGGCACCAACAGGCTTGGGAGAAGCCAGCTGAGGGTAAAGAGTTGTGATCCTCTCAGACCTGAAGTGCAGAGTCAGGAGAGTTGCACAGAGAGCAGCTCTACAGCTACATGTAGGAGGGGTGAGTTGTTTGCTCCTGTTTGTTGGCTCTACTCAACAAGCTGCTTTCCTTTAGCTGTGAACTGTAATATATAAATATGTACATATATATATATACTAAAAAGAACAAAAGGAAAAAAAAATAAAAATGATCCAAAAAAATACAAATAACAAACACAACATGTTTGGTGGTCTTCTGGCACTTAGTGAGACAGATACCATTTATCAGTAAGCATTATTTTTCATAACAGTTCTGGATTTTGAAGCAATCCATCCTGCATTTCTTATGTTCTCTGCCCACTTTCTGAAAGGTGCGGGGTTCCTTCACAGTAACAGAAATTCTCAGTGCTGAACTTGCCTGAACCTCTTTGAACACTTTAGTAAGCCAGTCCCCAAACAAGGCAGAAGTATTGTGGCATCATCCCCTCCCAACATCATGGGAAACAGGAGTAGAATAAGTTTGGCTTAAACCTACATCTCCAACAGAAATTTGTACTGAAGGCTAACACACATCTTACCAGGGGAGACAACGGTGCCATATAGCTTACTGGTTTAGTCAAAAATAGTCTCTTCCCAAAGGATCTGCAGAGAAAGTAACACAGATAAACTGATTAGAAACTAATTATGGATAATAATCACTCTTTTGAGAAAATTATAAACTTGTTCCTGAAAAAATGAAGAGTAAAGGAGGCTAAATTTATTGAATAAATAATTTGCTATGAATTATTCACTCATCTTTAGTGCTTATAGCTACTACATTAAAATATTCCCCTATTTAACATATAATGCAAACTAATAACACTTAAAGTCAGCAGCGGTGGAATGCTCTCAGTGAGCCACACTGCAGGTTGCTATGCAGCTTAGCCACAGCGAAATGGCCATTTATTAATCTGCCAACATATGCGGCCTAATTGGCTATTTACAGCCACTAGCCAATCCAAGTGCAGGGATTTACATAGAAACAGTGCAGTTACTTTTAACTATTGTGAAAAATCTGTTTATTCTGGACTCACAGACTGGCCGTGACAACCAGACCTTCCACTGCTTAATTGTAATTCTCCCAAGCAGACACACAGAATTAACCCTCACATCCATTGAAAGCAGCTGAGAAATTCCTCTTGATTTGAGAAAAGTCAACACTTTACCTGAAGTTTCACCCTGCTCTTAGGTGATACTATATTGTTTGACCAAAATGGGCCAAGAGATGGATGAAATTTATGCCTTTTAGTCAGTGCTTTGTCCTACTTCTATTGAACCTATATAGTAGCTCTGAGTCCTGTCAATATTAATTATTTTCAGCTAGCTTTAAAACTCATTAAAATCAGTCCTGCACTGGGCCGTCAAACAGGCATCAGCCTCATCACCCCTTCTAGTGTCCATGCAGGGACAGACAAAGTGAGCTGAGCTGAGGGCTGAGCTCTTTAAATCCTATTCTGTCAGGTAAAAAATTAAAATAATATAAAATAAAATAAAATAAAATAAAATAAAATAAAATAAAATAAAATAAATAAAAAATTGCTGCAACTTGTGCAGGGGGAGGGCAAAATACTTCCTAAATAAAACTGATGTATAGATGCCAAAGGTAACTTGAGTCCATCTTTTTTGTACCAGTGTCTGAATACAGTGTGAGAGAGAGCAGAACCCTGCTGCATTTTTGTATATTTACTCTGGTGATCCCAGTTTAGCTTGGATTTGCCACATCCACTAAAACACCAAGGCTAAAGGAATTTATTTCCTGCAAAAATGTCGGCCTTTCAGGTTCCAAGTTTATTTAGCTCATGTTGTGGTAATTACTAGCTCATAAACAGGAGATATACCCTCTGGTACTAATCTACTTAATAGAAGTTTATTGGATAACATTGACCATAACGATAACTAAAACAGATATACGGCCCCCTTAAATGAGGTTTAGTCTTCAACATCCACAAGTCTGTCTAGCAGCTTTAATGTAAGTTTTATCCCTCCTCTTCAGTACTTTACAGCCTTTTGTCCTTTCCTGCCTCTTCTTCAGGTCCTGGTACTTGCTGTGGTGATGTTACAACAACACTTCAGCTATCTAAAAATATAGCACCAATAAAAGTGCCGTGAATAAAGGGAACGTAAGTTCTCACTTCATCATTCCAGCTTCTTGCCTTGATCTATCTAACCACTTCACATTTCCCTTGCTGGGTACTCTTTTGCTTAGCAACCATCCCTCTCTTCAGAAGCAAGTGGGAAAAAAAAAAATACTTTCCTTGTTGATAGGCACACGAAAGAATGTTATAATAGCCAATTTGGACCACCTAATCTTAAAAAGAGCACAAAGAAGTGACTAGAGGAATAGACCTTGGACGCAAAGATCAGCTCCTTATTCTCATAGGCTTTGTGTGAAATCACAATAGCTAAGTGCCTAAACACTTCTGGACATCACAGCCTTTGTTTCTTTTCATCTCAGTTCCTCATTTTTAAAACAGAAATAATTTTTCCACGTCCATAAGTGGATTATGAGCATGAATATACGGAGATCGTGAGACTTTCAGATAACACTGTTTAGAGAATCAAGAATTTGCTATAGGTGATTTATTATCCTGTTGTTTTTGTTTGTTTGTTTGTTTTTCAGTGGCTATTATCATGTTCTTCAGGCATGATGCATAAGAGGAAAATAAATATTTTTTTCTATGAGAGCTTCATCTTAGTTTTTGTTGTTGCTTCACAACCTGAAATATAAATTCAGATTCCTTACTGTGTTCTCTCTATTGTACCTGGACATTTTTCTAAGTCATACGGGTAACCTGTCTTTAATTTAATCATTTTTCATTAATATCCTGTAGCAGTGAGTTCTGCAACTCTTTTTTCTTTTCTTTTCTTTTTTTTCTTTTTTTTTTTTTTTTCTGTTTTGCAGTGGTAAATGTTTTGCTTTCCAAATTTGCAAACTATCTTTTTATCTTTGTATACAAACCTGCCTTTGTAACTTGTTTAATTGGCATCTTGGTATTTTGTTTAATTTAGTCCAACCTACTTACTGAAGACAATCTTTCCTTTGTTTAAAATTATGTTTGCTTAGCTAATTTTATTTACAAATCCAATCTTACTGCAAGTTTTGAGCAAAGCTCTATTTTTGTTTTCTTTACTCCAAGGAGTCCCAGTCTACCACTTGCACATAAATGCCATTCATTTTTGAGACAAGTAGTATCTCAGGTCTCAACACATCATTTTAGACAGAGCTACTAGAACTAAGCCACATCCAGAGAGGATACACCATTTGTGCATATAGCACTGTAATAGCTCCAGTAATATTTTCTAACCCATACATCACACTCCCTAATGTCTAGGTTGGCTTTTATAAATCACTGATCTGTGGGGTGAATAATTCTTCACTGCATCATCTACACTGATGTTGAAATGCTTGCAGTTAGGTGGTTCTAGTTTATTTACCCAGGAGCCTCTTCTGATTGTCTGTGGATTTTCTGGCTCTGATGCTGTGTGAGCACACTCACCCCTCCCTGCAGCCCCTAAAGGCAACAGTGCAGGATGAACAGGAGATCCTTGCTCAGCATGCACATGTGCTCTTTTCCCCCTCTCCTGAATTATGGTGAGAGTCAGTCACTGCTGGAGATTGTCAGCTGCAGCTTTTTTAGAGCAACAAAATCTGCTAATTGCATTGTTTGCACTAGACCACCAAAGTAAAAAAATAAAAAAAAAATAAAAAAAAAATCCAACAACACAAAGCTGAGCTCTTTCTCAAAAGCAGCATTAAGAGGGGAAGAAAAAAAAAAAAAAAAAAAAAAAAAAAAAGAGTTCATTAAAGCAAAGTAATATCCTAAATAAAGCTAATGCACTCTCTCCTGTTCCAATGAGCTTCATGAATAATGGATAAACAAAGCTTCATCTGCTTTAATTAATCTGGTTTCAAAATTAATTTGACCAACACAGAATTAGCAGTCAATTTAAAGCTTTGGTTGCTCAACAGGTTGAGGATATACAAAGAGACTGGGTTAGCAGAAAGTGCTGCGAACAGAAAAGGGCAATATTTTATTCCCTAAAGTAAAAGGCTTGGTTAATTAACAAACAGCTAAGGTACAGGGTGCATTTTTCTTGCCAAAGACTAGTTTCACTTTAATGTTTTACTGAAAATTTAGGTTCTTCGGACTAGATCTTCTTGCTTGTTCAAAAAAAAATCCTGAATTTCCTTTAATAGACATTTGTCCTCTTCTGGAGAGTCCTGTATTGATGCAGAATCGATACTGCTGCCTTTTTTTAATGCAGTCCCCTCTTCTGAAGCACAGAGGTGGTTCAGTGGGCAAAGCATTGCATAGCTGCTGTGTGGCAGATGCTCTCGCTTGGTGTAGGTTGTCCCTCTATGTGGCAGGCTTGCTGGCACACTGAAGCCACTGCCAGCCTCCTCTGTTTTAAAATATTTGTGAAACCTTATTTCTCTGTCAGTAGGAAATGGAAATGAAAAGCACTTCTGTGGTTTTGATCATCTTTGGAGCTCTCCTTAGACTTTATCCTGATCGGCAAAACTCTTGTGACTATGCTCCCCAGTAGCCAAGGGATCCTTTGGTACAAAGGTGGCTCAGCTCCTTCCCCTGGCCTTGTTCCCAACATGGATGATTTAGGCAGACTGAAGATCCCATAACTTTTTCATTGTGTTTAAATGATTCCCCATTCAAGTTAGGCATATTGTTTGCCTCTAAATTAGCTTTGTACCACAGCACAGGCATAAGTCTGTTTTCATGTAGTAAAAGATCCAGTAGTTATAATGGTTAAGGCTCACTGATACTGAGGAGGCAATCTACCTAAAGCATAAAGAGCATTGTATCAGTGCTTAAAAGCTCACAGATTTTTAAAGTTTGCACCAAGACTGGTTTCTCAGCCAGTATAAATCACTGATATGTAAGGTTATTCTTTAGCAGTCAGGAAAAAAAAAAAAAAAAAAAAAAAAAAAAAATTGTTTCTGTTTGTGCCATGCTCCAATTACCTGGTATGCAGCTTTGTATGGGTTTTGCCTTGTAATTGTATAAGGTGAAACTGTTGTTATTTGGGCCGTTGCTATATAGTGTCCTTGAGAAAAAGGGACTGATTGCATCCTTTAAATTCCTTCATGCAGTTGATCTCAATCTTTGGTGATAAAGTCTGGAGAAGAGATGAAATTCAGAGAAATGAATTGCTTTAGATTATTTTTGTCCTAACTAAGCACACAGGAATGACTTGCTCTTGCAGATGTAGAAGAAACACTTGAAACTGATGAACCCGTGTTTACCTTGATGCTTTTGGGAGAGGATTTAAATAAGTGCAATCTGTACAATAATATTATACTAAGGCTGGCAGACTACAATACTAAGACTGCATTTCTTCAAAGTCATTTTTCTACAAGTGCATATGCTTCTTTCATAAGAAAATAAAAATGAAAATTTTCAATTATTCAGAGTAATTGTCACAAAGTATTAGGATCCTCCAGAGACTGGACAAAGCAATATATTTCCACTAAAATAAACACATAAACTGTTTCTGACTGGTTTGTCCGAAGTAATTTGGGCAAGAGATACTGGGAAAGACGTTTGAAAGAAGTTAAAATTGCTCTGAAGTGGACTGAGTTTGTGCCTCCTCTAAGTCACCCGAAAATTAGAGAGGCAATCTCAAAGCTGTTTGAGCACCTGTTCTAAACATGTCCTCATAAGTAATGAAAAATGAAACTTCTTGGAGGATGCCTTCCTTTAAAGCTGTATCAACTCATTCCCATTTCCAAAAAGGAGACAGAATCTACAGCTGTTGTTCCTGTTGCAGCACTCCTTGGAGTTCCCACTGAGCTCCAAGGTCCCATGCAAACATGTTCTTAACTTAGAGGACCCCAGTGACAACTATCCAGTTTACTATTCATGCTCTCTGATATAGCTGAGGAAGTGCCACCTGAAGAACACTTCTTAGTTATCTTGGCACTTTTTAGGACTGAGCAAGGGGGATCTCCAGGAAAACAGCTATGTTCTTCTTTAATCTTTTGGGAAACGTGGCTTTGTGTTGTTTTCTTGCATGTGAGCCTTCTTGTCTCTTGTGCAGCAGGAGACAGCCGTGCAGAACAAAGCAACAGCATTGCAATCTGAAGATTTCTCTAACTCCAGTGGCCCTCAAAATTCCCCCTGTACTGGTCAACACTGAAAGCCATTCTGCCATCTAAGTCAGATGAGGAGGCTTGAACCACTGTCTCATAGATGTGTAGGCTGCATGGGTAATAAAGCTTAGGTGAAAACAGATCATGACAAAAAATAAATAATCTGCCAGAGTTCTTGCCCTTGATGAAAACTTCCTAGCTATATTTGAAGCAGCACCCGAGCCCTGGTTAGGATTATTGGCTGGAGCAAGCAGCAGAATGACTGATGGAGAATGATTAACGTGCAAAAGAACAATGCTTAGGAGATCAACTTCCTTAGTGATTCACTGTTGCCATCAGAAAGATGGGGTTGCTAGGGAAAGGAAAGTTTATAGCCTCTCCTGCATAAATTTATGGAGCAGAAGAGCTTGTCCATTTCAGATATGTTCTTATTGGAACCAACACACAAACACATAGTTTTTCTTGGAGGAGAAATGGTTCTCCATGTTATGTTATGCTTGCTTAATGATGTATGTGCTTACAGCCTGTCCCTACAGATTTTCACCTGGAGAGAGGGGCCCTGTCTGCATAACTATGTCTTGGAGGCAAGGAGCAGACTGCAAAGGAAGGTGAAGTCAAGAATGACTTTTCTAGTCATTAAACAGTGTGTGGGGACAGCCAGCTCCTCATAAGCATAAATTAAAAGGGCTCCTCTGCCATCCTGCAGCAATTAGAAGGCCCTCGCGATAGCTAGTGATTGGAAATACACAGGGCAGCTGTATTCCTCATGCCTTGTATATAATATTGAACAACTGCATACTTGTTATCCCAACTCTGTCCCACCAAAACATCACACTTCCCTGGAGCAGAACTAGCATAGCAAGTAAAGCAGCATGAATAAGTGCTGAGAAGGGCTATTCTGCAATTATGAGCTTATGCAAAACATCCTTCAGCCTTGCCTAGGAAGTGTACAAGATAGTCAGGATAGCAGTCAGACAGGACTGGACTCTACTTGGCAGAGCATCATCCGTGTCTGCTCCTTAGTAGGAGAAAGTAATGGTACATCTTAAGGACTCAGCTGGTGTTTGCTAATGGTCTCACCAGGCAGAGTTTAAAGCAATCTTCATGGTGTGATCAATCTATCACTGTTTAATGACGCAGGTTTATTAGCTTGTAAGAGAGTTAAGGGGCCAATGCCTTATCCTGTCCTGGATTCACTAGAAGCTCATACAATTCAGAAAACATTCACCCAGGTAACATTGTCAAAACCTTTGCCTTTTCTTTGCATGACTGTTCAGCATACAGGAGGAGATTGTGGTGATCTATTATTTGGGAGGTTTGGAGCTTCCTGAAATAATCAGCAACCTTTTTTCAAAGTTCAAAATACTTTTAAGTCTGGGAACTGACAATGAGTTTCATAGATTCAGGTATCTGTAAAATGGTCATTTTGAAACACATAGTTTTGATCCATTTCTGATGATTTATCTAAACCTCACTTGAGACTTTACTACAGTGACATCTGACTTCTCTTCCTCATCATTATCCCTGAAAAAGTAGTTACAAATGACTACTGACAGTTGTCAGCTTGCCTATATTTTTAAGTGCCTGGGTACAAGGTTCAGTTTCATGAACAAGGTAATAGCATCAGATGATCCTTTGCCATGATCTGTAGTTAGTCTGCAGCAAATTAAAGGTAAGTTGAGCCATGCTTTAGTGCATGATAGCTGAGAGATCTCATATTAACTCACATTTGCCACAGGGCAGGATATATGCATGAACAATTATGATGACTCAGGAAGTGAGCAGCCCAGACACCTTTTAAAAATCTAGAGGAGGAATACAGAGCATGCTGAAAAGACAAGAGGGTCCTGTCAACTACTTTAAATGGGTCAATTTCTTTTGTTTTTAGGCCTTGGTCACATATAATTAACTTAAATGTTTGTTGGTCATTTACTTATGCCTAGCTTCCATCTCAGTGACAGAATATTTGCTTGTATTTTATGCTTGTTCATTCTTTTAAGGTCACTTCTTTGAACTCCTGTAAATTAATTATAAACTGTCTTTAGTCTCTTCTTCTAAAATAGTCCTTCTAATGATAAGTGGCAGCTTCTTCAAGGGTTTTCAAAGTTTTTCTTGCAAATTGGAGTGGTTAAGTATTAAATAACATTATTGTCATTAACACTGGAGCTTAGGTAAAACTGACAGGGAGCTGTCTTAGGTCTTGAGGTCCTGTGGAGTTTTCCTGGGAACATCTTGGGTACATAAGAAAAAAAAAATGTTGGGGAAAAGGGCTAGGTTTAAAGAATTAAGCCAAGGTTTTGCTGGTGTGAAAAGGGGGGAAAAAAAAGGAAAGCCAAGAGGGAGAAGGCACTTCATTGTCCATGGGTAGTTGATAGGGATGGTAATGTTGAGGGAGTCACTCAAGGCTACTCATAAACGCTATATGGGAAAGTTTCCATGGGACTGTAGGAAGAAATTCCCTGATGGTCTGTCCACAAGAACTGACAACTTCTGGTGGACTTCTTAGTAGCCTATTTAAACAGCAGGAGCATCCCATGAAAGGAAGGTAGCAAAGTAATAAAGATATAAATAGCCTGGGTGCAGAGAAGGTAGATGAAGTAGGAAAAAGGAAACTAAAATCAAGCCAAAGAAATTAGTGCATTAGATAAAATAATATGCTTCATTTTTGCTTTTCCTACACTTGAAGAAATGTCAAATGTCTGTGTAGTACAGCAGACACCTCCAGCTGAACAATCTGGCAACTTGTCCTTGACTTGAAGAGACAAAGTTTCAAAAGTATTTTGTTCTTGGACTCATGCCACCTTACTGTGATTCCTCCTGGGAAGCCAAATCAGGTGACTGACAAGGTCAGTAAGACTTTGATGTTAAATTCTTGCAATTTCCAAACTTCACCTACCACTGCGGCACTGAATTTGCTCTCTCATGCACAGCAACAAGGCTTCGTATTTTTCCCACTCTGTCCCCTGCCGGAGATGGTGTGGGCAATAAACTGGGAGGAGACACAGGCAGGACATCTGACCCAACCTAACAAAGGGCTGTTCCATGCCATATGACATTGTAGTCAGCAATAAAAGCTAAAGGAAAAGAGGAAGGGGAAAATATACAGTATTTATCTTCCCAAGCATTAGTATGCTGAAGCCCCCGCTTTCCAAGAAGTAGCTAAGCATTTGCCTGATGATGAGAAGTAATGAATACATTTTTCCTTTGCTTTGCTTGTACATGCAGCTCTTGCTTCACCTATTAAACTGTCTTCATCTTCACCCATGAGTCTTCTCACCTTCCCTCTATTTTCTCCATGTCCCACAGGATAAAAGAGCAAGTGCACCATGCAAATGCCAGACCTTCACAGAGACCAGCCAACACGCTGCTCAAAGGACACTAACCATGAGAGTCAACTAAAATGAACTGTCACTAGAACAAGCTGGTACAGCCTTTCCTTGATCTTCCTTTGTATTTTAGCACCTAAGAAGATTTTTCTTTCACATTCACATGTCCTGCCAAGCACATGAATACATAGCTGTTCATAGGGAGCAGCTCAAGCTTCCAGAATTATATAAAAGGATCTCTTCCAGTTCTACAGGACCAAGCGTCTGCAAAGAGGTACCATCTCATTTTGGTGGTCTGAATCAGCCACTGCTCCTAGATTTTTCTCAGGCTTATATTGGATCACATTTAGCAATTTTAGTACCAGCTATTTCACAGTCATTTGCTGAACGAGTTGATCTGAAACATGACATTTCTTTGTTTGGATCTTTAGACAGTTCAAAAAACTATTCTGTTAAGTTGTTGTTATTGATTTATTGTCCTAAGTGTTATTTAGCAGGGTCAAGCCATGAGCAAAATTCAAATGAGATAATTTTGCTCTCTCCAAATTTGCAATCCTCAACTTCAAATTCAAACTTGAAAATGAATGAATTAAATAGATTCCAGACATTCTCCTTTGACGTCAGACTGGGAGTAGTTCTTGTTCGTCTAGAGGCATTTCAGCTTTTTACACACTAAGGTGTGTATATGGCCTTCCTAGGTCTTAAAGTTTCAAGACTGGGGCCATGAACATTTTTAGAACTGTTACCTTGGTGCTAAAAGACCTAGAAGGTATCTTTGCTTTCTTATTTTTTTTTCCCCACTACCTTCTTTATATTTTTTGAAATAAAGTGTAAGAGAGCTTGCTCTTCTTCTATTCACCTCAGTAAAACTTGTCAAGATTATGAGTAGCTCCTCTCCTGGTATCTAGCACATCATATGTGCGTATCTCCGTGAGTGCTTCTGGCTGCCCGCCTTTGATGTATTTAGCACTTCAAACTGCTGGGTGGAAAAGACTAGTGTTTGTTTCAAACTGTCTGGCATCAACTTCGTAGGGCCAGGCTCCAGCTGGCTCTTACAGTTACCTCCTTTCTCTGTTTTGAAACATGAGAGAATCCCCCACACACTAATTATATCTAAGACAAATAGCCAGAGGCAATACTTTGCTTACATGGTCTTTGCAGACCAGATATAATAGGTTATCAACTGACAGTCCCTCTAGAAATGACCCAAGAGGGATTGTCTTACTTCTGCAGTGGTATTCATGGCTCTTGAGCATAGAACTCTTCATCTGCTTCAAATCACTTTGGACCTAAAATATGCCTTTGAATGATGGATGGCTGAATCTACAGGAGGCTGAAACAGAAGCATTTACCCAGCAATTCCCTCCCTAAAATAAGTACCACTTGATACTTTGTGCCTTGATTCAGTACTGTAAATGATTTGGATGAAATTTGTCTTCAGTGACTCCTGGCTGGTTTACTTCTTATATAGTTTGTTTTGTTTTGTTTCCAGGCCACAATGAGGAATTTTAGCCAATATAGCCTTACTGAGTGTTATAGGCTTTCTCATAGGAGATCCAGGGAGCCAAAAAAAAAAAAAAAAAAACAATTTTGGATAATATATCTCAAACATAATCGTGACAGGACTCCTAGTCAGGTAGATGTGATGGTGTCCAGTTTTTCTCATAGGAAGCCATCCAAAGAAGATCAAAAAGTTCTTAAACTCAGTGTAGCTGGATTTTTTTAGATTATTAACTAAAACTATTAACTTGTTAATTGAGTAAAAATAGCGTAGGAACAATGTTTGTACACAAATGTTCCTGTGATCACTGTGTTTTTGCAGACACCTGCTTTGATGGTGGTTTCAGCCTGTGCAATAGCATACTGATTTGTAGCTGATTCTGCAGTCCTTTTTGATACCTGGGAAGTGTCCCTTTCCATTATGTCCAAGGCCTGGCTATGGATCTTTCCATGTTTCTCTGAGCTGTCTCACAGTCTCTCTATGAACTCTTTCCTCATTTTCTTTTTCTGCTACACCCTCTAGCCTAGGGCATCTCTTCCTCAAGAGGTGTTGTCCCTCTCCCAGAAGGTTCCAAATGACTTGTATTTCCTTTTGTGAATGGGCATAAAATGCAAACATTAGACAAATGTATAGAAGACTCTCACCATTCTTGGATAGGGTTTTAGCCTGAAGGTATTATTTTGCCAATTAACTGACAGTAATGAGGAAAATCACAAATATTGACAAAGATCATATTCCAAAGCCATATTCAAGCATGCATTCACCATTTGAGGTTGAAGGTATTAACCAGTATAAGCCCATGTAGAGACAGAGGTCTCACACCTGTCATGACTGTGTATAGATCTAAGCAGCAGGTTTTTTTCCTACCAAGGAAAATAAAAACCCTCAGTGGTTTCTTCAGATTTTTTTCCTCTACTAAAGAATGTTTTCAGATCCTTTCTTGAGAGAAACCCCAAGAGTCTATTTATTATATAAAACATCTTCTCAGGACAAGTGAAGACTCTTTTAAGACTGTTTTATACAAACCCAATTCAGTTTTTAAATTTGTCCTTCAGCAGAAGCGCTTTTTTTTTTTTTTTTTTTTTTTTTAGATTATTATTATTTTAATTCTGACCCTTGTAGGGTCCTCCTCAAAATAAATCTTTGTGGTCCAAGGCTTGTGCTCCTACTCTGGTCTCTGGGGACTCTGTTTCCTAGTAACAAACATCCCTGTACTGGGAGCTCTTGCACATTTTTCACTGTATCTTGAGAAGAAAAAAAAAAAAAATAAATAAACAGTTTTATTCAATAAATAGATTCTGACAGCAAAAGTGACCTAGGCATCAAACAGGAAAGCTAGGAAAAAAGCGTGCATAGTGTTTCTATATTGCCAAAAAAAAAAAAAAAAAAAAAAAAACAAGCATGAAAGAGGGGTAGTTTATTGCAAAAGAACAGAAATTTCAGTTATTTAGAGGTATATATTTAACACAGTAGTTTTTCAAAAGGACAGGAATAACAGGATCCTGGATTACAGCTGGAACCCTGTCAAGGTATTAGTAGAAATGCATGGCTAAAAACAGTTTTAAAGGAAATAGTTGAAACATCAGAGTTAGGAGAAAAAAAAAAAATCCCAGGGTCTGAGAGTTCTTATTTTCTCCCCTTCATTTCCTAAACATCTCTGGAAGACCAGAAATGCAAATTTCAAAAGCAGTTTTCTAACTGAGGTAAGGCACTGTGGTGTTTTTACCATGTTAGGCAGCTGAACACCACAACTGCTCTCTCACTCCCCCTCCTCAGATGAGGAGGGGAAGAAGTAAAGAACA
Source organism: Nettapus auritus (assembly GCA_011076525.1). Lineage (NCBI taxonomy): Eukaryota > Metazoa > Chordata > Aves > Anseriformes > Anatidae > Nettapus > Nettapus auritus. The sequence goes on along the minus strand of CM021765.1, from coordinate 55,252,498 downwards.
ACTCATGGATTGAGATAAGGATAATTTAATTAATGGGAAACAAATTATTAAGGAAATATTATTATTAATTAGTTCAAGTAAAGGGAAAAAAAAAAGGAAAGGGGAAAAGGGAGGGAGGAAAAGGAATAACAAAACAGAACAAGTAAAGGCTATGTGGAAGTGCAGAGGAAAGAAATTACTCTCTACTTCCCACAAATGAGCGATGCTTGAGCAGGGCCTCAATGCACGTAGCCGGTGTTCAGGAGGAGGACAGACGTTTTCGCAACGAAAGCCCACCCTTCCCCTCTTCTTCCTTTTTCCACCTTTTATTGTGGAGTGTGACATCTTATGGTATAGAATATCCCTTTGGTTGGTTTAGGTCAGCTGCCCTGGTGATATTTCTTTCTCACTTTTTTGCCCACACCCTAGGAGTGTTAGAGAAAGTCCTGATGCTGTGCCCGCACTTCTCAGCAGCAGACAAAACATTGGTGTGATACCACTGCTGTTCTAGCTACAAGTGCAGAGCACAGCACTGTATGGGCTGCTGCAGGGAAAGTTAACATCCCAGCCAGACCCAGTACAGGCTCTGCCTGATAGCTTTGCTGTTTCACCTCTGAGGTATTGTTCCTGTTTCAATAACTGCTAAGAAGAATAGGCCACTTCCCTATTTCTCCTGGTGGAAACAGAAGGAGTTTGGCCTAGGAGTTCATGTGGGAAAAGATCAATGGTTGTTACACAAGAATATTAAAACACAAAACTTACTCTAGCTTAAGCAACCAACCAGGTCATTTTAAAGTGTCTCAAATCATTAATGAGGTACAGCATCAGAGAAATTCACAAAAGTTTATATTCCAAAAAGAGAGCATCTCTGTTTATTTGTTTGTTTGTTTTTCTTTTACCATCTCTGGAACAAGATTATAGGCACAACTTGAGCTCTTACATACTGTTGTTACTTACATACTCTGATAATTGCAATGTTATAGCTGTTTAAATTTCTTTTGACAGTCTACTTTTAAATGTGGGCCAATAAGCTTTATTAAAAAAAGTTGTCTTTAAAGACAGTTTTTCTCCTTTAAAATGGAAGTTTCTTTTTGCACTTTATGTACATTTCAGTTCTCCCACTGAATCATTACCTATTATTGCTTGCACAAAAATTAAAAGTATGGTCTAAATGTTAGCAGTAAGTCTTACATACAATTTCCTTAACTTAGGGATTGTTTTCTAGTCAAAAGGAATGGCCACCTGGGAGGAAGAAAAGTTTAACTTAATCTATCTTTGGATAACATGTTGCTGCTACGTATAATACAGATGGATCACAAATAAACAAACAAACAAACAAAAACTAAGTGCTTTATGTAGATATAAATAAAATGGTTTGCATCCAATTCAGTTAATTCTACAGCAGGGATTCTCACTCTGTTTTGTATTGTATTGCATTCCTGTTTTGTAGATGGATGATTACTTCGTTGTAGTGGGTCCTACTAATTTTCTCCATAGGCAGTGTGCCTGTCATAGGAGGTGCTCTATGAGACAGATCTATTTAACTAAGTTTTTTGAAGGCAGAAACAGAATTCTGACTAGAAGACATGCCTCTCTGTCCTGCTTGCTGTCTTGTAGGCCAGACCTGCCTCACAATCTACTTCGCACTTGTCTTCAACCAAACTGGTCTTTCATTCTACCCAGCAATATGCAAAGTGGAGGACTATTGCATGTTTCTGACATTTCTTCACAGTCCCACCTGCACCCTCCAGGGCTCCTAGATGCTATGTTGTAAGTATCTCACACAGACTGACTTTCCAGTTTCTTTGTAATTATATGTTTAGGCATGGTTAGCATGTTACAGCATAGGTGGATAAGGGAAGAGCAACTGACATCAGCTACCTGGACTTGTGCAAAACGTTTCATAGAATCACAGAATCATAGAATCATCTAGGTTGGAAGAGATCTCCATGATCACCTAGTCCAACCTCTGACCTAACACTAACAAGTCCTCCACTACACCATATCACTAAGCTCTACATCTAAACGTCTTTTAAAGACCTCCAGGGATGGTGAATCAACCACTTCCCTGGGCAGCCTATTCCAATGCCTAACAATCCTTTCAGTAAAGAAGTTCTTCCTAATATTCAACCTAAACCTCCCCTGGCACAACTTAAGCCCATTCCCCCTTGTCCTGTCACCAGGCACGTAGATGAATAGACCAATCCCCACCTTGTTACAGCCTCCTTTAAGGTACCTATAGAGTGCGATAAGGTCACCCCTGAGCCTCCTCTTCTCTAGACTGAACAATCCTAGCTCCCTCAGCCTCTCCTCATAAGACTTGTTCTCCAGACCCCTCACCAGCTTTGTTGCCCTTCTCTGGACTCGCTCGAGCACCTCCATGTCCTTCTTGTAGTGAGGGGCCCAAAACTGAATACAGTACTACACTGTCCTCCACAATATCTTTGTCTTTAAAATGGAAAGACATGGATTTGACGGATGAACCACTTGGTGGGCAGGGAACTGGCTGGATGGTTGTACTTAAAGAGTTGTGGTCAACAGCTCAATGTCCAGGTGGAGATCAGTAATGACTGGTGTTTCTCGGGGTTCAGTATTGACACCGGCACTGTTTAATATCTTTGACAGTGACATGGACAGTGGGATCGAGTGCACCCTCAACAAGTTTGCTGATGACACCAAGCTGTGTGGTGTGGTCGACACACTGGAGGGAAGGGATGCCATCCAGAGGGACCTGGACAGGCTTGGGAGGTGGGCCTGTACAAGCTCAAGAGGTTCAACAAGGCCAAGAGCAAGATCCTACATCTGGGCGGAAAATGGATTGAGAGCAGCCCTGATGAGAAGGACCTGGGGATGTTGGTGACAAGAAGCTTGACATGAGCCAGCAGTGTGCTCTTGCAGCCCAGAAAGCCAGCCGTATCTTGGGCTGCATCTGAGTAGTGAGGCACTGGCACAAGCTTCCCAGAGAAGCTGTGGATGCCCAATCCCTGACAGTGCTTAAGCCCAGGCTGGATGAGATTTGGGCAGCCTGGGCTGGGGGAAGGTGTCCCTGATCATGGGAGGGGGATGGGATTATGTGGTCTTTAAGGTTCCTTCCAACCCAAATCATCCTATGATCCTATGTCTACTGTTCTGAACATCTTCTGAGATGGATGCAGACAAGTAGATTCAGTGTCTGTTTCCATGGGGATGCTCTGGAACTTCCTTAATATGCGAGTTAATCAAAATTATCTAAAGTTATGAATTATAACATGGATTAATGTGATCTGCCTTCAAAGTTTTCTCCACTTAAAGAATAAGATGCCAGTTTCCTGAGGGAGATAATAAATGTCTACAAGCTTATTGTGAATGCTGTTTATACAACTCCCTGCATAATGGGCCACTAGCATGTAACTGATGCTGCTGCCCAATATAAACAAAAACTCTTGCTTCCTCTATATTTGCAGCTATTAAGTACTATCAGAGAAGGAATCATCTAGCACATTCAAAAAGAGTATGATCACATGAAATGGGTCTGGATTATTCTCAAATTGTCCTAATGTAATGATAAAGAATGGATCCCTTCATGAGTTTGATTACCACCCTTCCAAGAAATGAGGAGGCAAATGCTGAAGTTGATTCTTGGGAATTTCCAGGAGGTTTTGGAAGTAGGATACATGGACAAATAGGAGACTGTGGAGTACATGGCCTGTTGCAGCTCTCAATGTCTACAGTCCTTCAAAGGACAGCCAGCAGCCCGTATCTGTCTATGTCTGGGGACAGAGCTGTGAGACAGGCTAAGAGGCTGAAGGATAGGACTAGAGAGGGCTCCATGTCATTATGTTTACTAACCTTTTCTATTCCTGTGTTTCTAGAGGTTGCTGGTTAATGATTGCTACAGCATAAAGTGTTACAGATGCGTGATTTGCTGTTGGCTAAAAGATAAGGGGAAGAAGGGAAAGATTATCTTAGCTTTTGGTAGCAGTACCAATATTTTCGGTACCTCACAATGCAATATTGCTTTTTGTGACTCCCTCTAACTCCTTTCTCAGTCTACAGGGTGGACCTTTAATGCAACCATTGAACATAGACATAGAGTCTGTGTTTTCTTCAGAGCTGTGAAGCACATTGGCAGAACCACTTGGTCATCTGAAATCATGGTTGCTAATGCACAGAGGACTGTGCTAAGCTTTGTCACTGTAAGAGAAAAAATAAAAGGCAAAAGAATGATGTGGGAATGTCATGCTCTCCTTTTGCAATGCATTATTCCACTGTGCAGGCTAGGAACAGGACCTCAGACAGTTTACTGTGACTAGTCTATCTACCCTTTGTGCATCAAAGGCTGAACATCCCGAAGAGATGGCACCTGAAACTCCAGCCCACTTCAGAAAATACCAGCCCTATAACTTCATGGTGCCTTAGTTTCCCCAGCTGAGAAAGGAAAGGGTGATGGTTAAATCTAATATATTCTTTTTTCAAGTGCTAGTGAAGAAAGTTCTTTAATTCTGTGAAAGCTCTAAATAATATAAGGACAGAGAATGCTGTTTGATCTCCTACTTAGCTACGAAATTTCCCCTTGCAATTCCTATACAAAGTCCACAGATACTTGATTATCTGGAAAGTACTTCTTAGGAAAGCTTTTGAGAGTGGACTCAAAAGATCTGCAGTCTCACTGATGATCTTCAGATAATCCACAATGTTTCTTTTATAAATATTTTAGGGGTAAGTAGTTAATTGATAAAGTGAAAAATGGTTTATAGTTAATTACCTTAATTTCACAATGCCTTAAAAATGCCTTCTTTCCAGCCTGATTTTTACTTCTCCTCAAAATTACAATTATCGTGTATTAATTCTTAAACTTTCTTGTAAAAGGTCTGTGGGCATCAAAAGAGGTTCTTGCTGAGTGATCATAATATAGCCCTTAAACAGGAAATAAGGGATTTCAATATGCTAAATTTCAAACGTGTTAGAATACATGTTAAAAATATCTCTCTTGCTTATGCTAGCTTCTATACAATACAGTGAAATACAAACTAGAAAACTGCCCACACACCTACATAAGATACAACACTCTATAATCAACAGATTTCAAGCCACCAAACAGATCAATCATTCTAGCCCTCACCATGAGCAAATTCTTCTGCTTCAACAACTTACCACAGTATGAGAAAGCCCATCAGTCTGACATAGCTTGATGTACCCTGGGACATATTTCTTTCAAAATACATTCTACACTTAATAAACAACATATAAAGTCAACAGTAGAAGTCCAACAGTCCATTACAGCATAAAACAAAAGGCAAGGGAAAGGTTACGTGGGAGGTGTAAATATAGTGATAGTGAGTGATGGAGAATTATACCACGCTGGAGAACTGATCTGAACCCATTAACTCTTTGTTTCAGACTTCCTCATATTTTGTTTGGTGTGCTTTTTTTTTTTCTTTTCTTCTTAGACAAGCAGCTCTTTTGCAAAAATGAATCACAGAATCACAGAATCACAGAATTTCTAGGTTGGAAGAGACCTCAAGATCATCGAGTCCAACCTCTGACCTAACACTAACTGTCCCCACTAAACCATATCCCTAAGCTCTACGAGCTTATGTATAATATATTAATAAATATATAATATAAATATATATATAAATAAATATAATAATATAAATAAATTATATAATATAAATAATAATATAAATAAATTATATAAATAAATATAAATAATATATATAAATATATAATATAAATATATATAATATAAAATATAAATAAATATATAATAATAAATTGTGCTAATGTATAACCACAATCTTGATTCTTTTTTATCCTATTTCCACTTTTTTTTTTTTTTTATTTCAGTAATTGTTTTTAAACTTATTTGTATTTTGCATTTCAGCACCTTTTCAGTTTTAGTAGAGTTTAGCATACACAACTAAATGAACAGCTGGAAACTATTTGCAGTTAGAATATCCTCCTCCATTGTATCAAGGCCTAAATCACTGTCTCCCTCACGAACAGCTACTGTTGCATCAGTGGTGTAAATGTGTTATTTGGCAGTGTGACTGCTTACTAGTAACAGCAACAGATGCCAGGTATGTCTGCTGTAAAGACCAAAATATGAGGGGTACAGTCAATGGGTAATTTGTGTCTTGGCAGACTAGCAAGAAATAATTTTAAAATAAATAATAAAGAGCAGAGGGCTTTTTTGTTGTTGTTCAAGTCAAATGAGGTGTTTCTTCCTAGAAGCTTGAAACAGAGAACCAGTGGATTTGATTTTGAGAGAAAAAGAAAATATCTGCATAAAGACTTGTCCCCAGCTATCAAATTCTGATGACTAAAAAGCAAGGAGTGGATACAATCAGATTGAAAATAAGGTGGTAGATTGGAATATTGGAGATCATTATCAACTTGGAGCATTCACCAGTGGTGAATTCACAGTGCTTCACTTCTGACAATTTTTAAATAAAGCTCTAACCTTTTTCCTCTGTTCAGGAAGGATCTGCTCAGTGAAGTTCCTCATCTCCAGTATGATGTCAGACTTGGTGACTCCCAGAGACTCTGGGAGTCCATATGAACCCAAATTCATATGGATTTGTGATCTATGAATCTGTTCCCTGTTGGTATTGGCATGATATTGTTGCTTCACTGTACAAAAGAACAAAATTTATATAATCCATAAGGCTAAAAACAAGTTATGGTCACCAAGATTAAAACAATGATCAGAATAAGCAATGAAATGTCTATTATTATTATGCATTTATTATCATTCCTTTGGTAATATTTCAAAACCCATTCAGAGAAATCATCTTTGGCTTTGCAATGCATTTTGCTCTTTGCAGCAGGGAGGTGGTCCTGGGTGAGTCTTTCTACAAATGAAAGTGACACAAGCCTTTGGCTATGATACTTATTGCAAGCCAGGACCAACAGGACTGGATGAAGGTCTAATCGCAGAAGTGCAAGTAACAGAACTTACCTTGACTGAGTGGCAGTGTCCTATTTCATCGGTCTGGTGCACACTATCCTATCACAGCCATGTCAGAAATGCGTGTCTGCTTTGTGCTTTGAGGTAGACATTGTTATTTGCCCTTCATTTTTAGTAGACGTCACATTGTCCATAAATCCAGTATACATACTGTGGAAAAAAAAAACACATGGATTATACCATTTGGAGATCCCACATGTGAGAAAATGATGTGATGTGTAGCACCAAAGTAATAAGCAGGAAAAGAAGGAGCAACAGTAGAAGAAAAACTTTTAACAACTAGGAGTCTAAGTTAATAAAAGCATCAAGCTGTCTGAGTGTTGGTGCCATTTAATGTGTATAAATGCTAATGTGTATGAAATGCTAACACTTTCCTTCTGTGTCTTCTAAGCATATCCCCTCACTAAAGTTTTGTTATGTAGCAAATACTATTTGAACAAAAGCTCTCAGAGACAAAATCTATATAAAGTAAAGAAGACTCAATTTCTCAGTAATGGAGATGAAAAAGCACTCAAATTTCTTTAAAAATATGCTAATTATATTTATTTTTCTTTTCCCCTGCATCCAAGCATTTAAAACTATTAATCCTGGGGATCTGTAAGAGAAGTATAACAAACAAACCTTCTCGAAAGATTTCAAAATGGCATGCAGCAGAACTCTATAGGAATTCTTTTCTTTTGGGGCTTGGGTTCAAACCTGTACAGCATAGTTGAAAGAAGTATTAATCACCTCCTTCATCTTTCATTGTTTATTTAAAATAAATGGGCACCCCAAGTGATAAGAGTTCTTGCTTTCTTTGAGAAATCCCATTCTGGTGTCAGGAAGGAGCTGCAGGCATCTCAGTGGACAACGATTTGAGCAGAAGTCAGCAGTGCTCCTTTTTGAAAAGACCAACATCACACTGGACTGCATTAGCACGAGTGTAGCCTGCAGATCAAGAGAAGTGATTTTTCTTCTTTATTCAGCCTTTGCAAGGCAACAGGCAAGTTGCAACAAAGCAAACTCTAACTAGGTAATAGGAAAAAAACATCCCCCATGAGAGTGGTCAAAAGTTGGACCAGTGTCCTAGAGAAAACTGTGGGCTGGCTGAACAGATGTGGAACAGCAGAGACTGCGCTAGGCACCCTTCTAGAAGTTCCCCACCTGTTGCCTTGCACCTTGCACCCTGCACCCTTCCCTAGTCTGTAGTTTCATGGATTGTCATCTCCAAAGGTGAAAAGGCCTGATAAATTAGTGATGTTGTCATAGGGTTTTGCTCACTCAATCCAAAACTGTGGGCAAAGTAAAAACTTGTCTGACATGCCTCCTAGAGATCTTTCCTTCAGGAATGACCATCTGCTTTAATTTATTGCCATTTGCTATTTTACCTCCAAGAATTAATGTCATATATTTTATGATTATTTATTATTATTATTATTATTATTATTATTTGAAAACCAAGCATAAGATGGGCCATCGGATCCATCACACAAAGGAAGCATGCAGGAATAGTCATGAGGAGTCTTTATACAACAGAAATCATCTTTATGTGTTTGCCCTCACCCCTAGGAGACTATATTTTTCTCTGGTGTTCTTTTCTTTCTTTTCATTTCAAACCTGCATATTTCAGTTCAAAAGTGATCAGGAGGACTGGCAGAGGCTGTGCCACCTACAGCTACTGAAGTGGTGGCTGTGAAAGGGGCCCTGCTCCAGCAGCGGTAGTAGTACTGCAGCTAGCACAGAGTGCTTTGGGACTTGGGGGTATGGGGAAGTCTGTGAACCCAATTTGACTGTATGGCATCACAGGTACAACTGCATGACATGTTCTGGAGAAAACACCTCTCAAAAGGGAGCTACAAACTCCCAGTTCCCTCCTAAATGGTGCATACTTTACCATGTTCAATCCATGTGAAGGGATGCAGTTCAAAGCCAAAATCACAGCTGTGTCTGCTCCCTTTGTGGACATTCAAATTGACTGCACCTCTAAGCCCCATCCCACCTCCAACACTTACCTCCCAATTTCACAACCAAAATTCTGCCTCTCATCTTGATGCTCCAAAAACTGGGAGGAGAGGCTGCTGAGCTCTCTTTTTCTCTCCACCTCTTTGTGGCGAAAAACCAGAATCAGTGCTTGCACACTGTTTGGTTAGGGATCAGCTTCCTTCCCAGTTTGCTAATTTACATGCCATTTCTTCACTGTGCCATCACAGTGATAGGGGTCTTTGCTTCCCTAGTGCTTGTATGCATTTGTATTCTGAGGATCTGCCTAAAATTGACCCGGAGATGAAATAACCATTAGGATGCTATCGACCCCATTTTATGAATTCACTAAATGCTGTGAATAAAGATATAGATTTTATTGTCAGGATGCACAAACATGGCCCTCCCTGAGATATTGGAATTGATGCTTGTTGAATCTGAAGTGGCTGGAGAAATAAGCAAGAGTGGAAAGCATCTGGTGTTTGCTTCAGAGATGTAAGAGGAGACCCTGGTGATAAATCATGTGTTGAAACAAATGAGAGTTAGCAAAAGGAAACAAATTGGCTCTGATTTGTCTTCCAGGGAAGGATATAGATCCTTTATGATGCTAAAGGGGCCCAGAGAGCCTGTCTTGATTTTCTTATCTCTACCCCTTAGCTCCCCATTGTTGCTTGTCCTGAGGGATGTATTTGTATAGGACAGATAGATATAAAAGGAAAAGTAGGGAAACACTGCATGAAATAAACTCAAAGAATAAAGATGAGAGCATAAGATAACTTGTTAAAGTCTTTTCACTGAGAAGAATAGTGTAAAATAGAAAGTCACACACTAAAATCAACAGTTCAAATTAAAGAAAGTCTTGCAGATGACTGAAAAATACAGGCTGCCTATGGCACACCAGTGTGAGAGGAATAAAGATCTGTGATCCTAAATGTATTGAGGCAACAGTAATACCATGTACTGCACCTTGGCAGAGTGTCCACTTCTGGTTAGCCATGCTGAGAATGGATTAATGTAAATGAGAATAGGCACAGAAAAGGATGGCTAGTACATAAGGGAAATGCTGAGCCTACCCCTGGGTAAGAGAGGAACTTAGCTTGGCTTACTTAGCCCTTACTGAGGTTTGAGAGAGAATGTAATGGCTGCATAGCAATGCATCATGGTGATAAACATCATAGGAAGGGAGGCTACTGTCAGCTTAATCTACAGGACGTCAGTGCCAGACCAAATGGATTTAGAGGACAGTACCTAATCAACAGCGTGTTAGGGGGAAAAAAAATAAATGCTTAACAAAGATGATAGTACCTGACCAGTCAGTTTATAAAAAGGATCCATGGCCTGTTTGTGAGTGATGGAAGCAGCCTAGACAAAATAATCCAAGTGGCTCCTTTCTGTCCAAGTTCCTTTCTGCTAGAAAAATTCAAGAGGAAGAGATGAGACTCCCACTGCTCCTCGTGCAATATCAGCTAGTTCCTTCAGCTCCCTCTACAACAGAGCAAATCACAAGTGCCCACAGGCTTTCTTATAAAAGTTTTTTTTCTGTCTTTCTCATATGAGCTGTGCTGGCCTGGAGAACTGAGGAAAAGTCAAAGATCAAATAAGGGGCTCAAGGTCTAATAAAGTGCATTGGGATAAGCATTCTTTCTTCTTTCTGGTGTGCATCAGAGATGATCAGTCAACAACTTTTAAAAATAAAACGAAAAAAAAAAAAAAAGAAACAAAAAAGAGGATGTGTTAATAAGTAATAATGAGTAAGAGTACTGTGTAATTCTAGTGCACCAAGATTTGTAGAGCCACCACACTCATTTGTTTGTAAAAACTTAGTAATCTTCTGAACCTGAAGATATTGGTGAAGGGCAATAATATCTCTAAGTTCAGCATAGATACTTCTCAGACAATAACAAAACACTTTAATGAAATGTGGCCATCCTCATTTAACACACTTCTTTTTAGAACAATTTAAATCCCCATTTAATACATTTCTTTTTAGAATGGTTTAACCATCTAGTCCAGGACCAGAGACACACCATACAAATAGAGCTACCAAGCAACTGCAAGCTCACAGACTAAGTTAAACCACTGAAGAGGAAGTTTCTTATACTTTGTTCTTCCCAATGTAATAAGCAACAGATACTTGATCAATTCTTTAGCCAGGAAGGTTTATATACTGCATAGTATATTTCTAACAGAATAGCCCATCTAGCTGCAATATATATAAATGTTTTTTCTTGCCTCTCTATGGGACAATCTGACATTTTGATGAATGGATTAAAAGGTAGCCTAGTTTCACTGGTTCATCTATAATTGCCTCTGGTGAAATACTCTGAAGTAACACTGTATCACAGCACCTGGAAAATCACAGCTAAATTTCTGTGCTGTCAGTGAGCGCTAACCTGAAGAAACTACTTTTGCTAGCTGGGACAGAAATGGTTTTCCAATGGACTGATTTCCATCAGAACCTTGATTTCCATTGCTGTGCTTACTGCTTGTATAACCAGTAGCATCTGACATAGAAAAGCAACAGGGCGATCACACTGTGTAAGCATGCAAGAAAAGCATGGTCCCGCCTCAAAGAATGTGTGAAGTATGATAAGAAACAACTGGATTTGCACTTCTGAGGCACAGCTAACCTCTTCTTTTCCCTACTCATTTTTCAAAAAAAAAAAAAAAAAAAAAAAAGTACAGACTATCTGAATTCCAGAAGGAACTATTTGTATGCACACTAATCACGAAAGGATAAAGATCGTCTTTTCCAAAAATCACCTATGGGCTTTAGGAGCATTATCCAATCTGTATCCACAAAACAGCTGCAAAATCTTGAGAGTCCCCAGAGCCGTAACTATCCTGTCCTCATTTATTACAGTTCAGTTTATGTTTGTACCCTGGTGAAGTGCAAAAGCATAACTAAATCATTATCCTCAAAGGAGTTAAGTGGGTCTCCTTTTCTTTGGTGAATTCTCTCAGTATCCTCCCTAGGTAAACACAGCACTCTCTGGACTTCACTTTGTGGGTTCTAACTGTTCCTTCCCACATGAAAGACTGAAAAGAGGCATCATGACTGGGTACTTCTAAAATTAGAACTGTTTTAAGTGCACTAGGCATTGTAAGATCTCTGAAAAGGAAAACACCTTTTCCAGGGAATGTTTAGGGTTAATAGCAGGAGGGCAAGGTGCTATGATTGGAAAAAACTATCTTCTACCACCTCAGATTCAGACACATGCTCACAACACTTCTGTCATAGTAAAGGATAAACAGAAAATGAGCTTTGCGTACAGAGCAGTCAAAGGGTTAGCTAAGGGTTAGCTTTCATCAGTGCAGGAAAACCTGAATTTCACAAGCTGAGATTTTGTGATCTAGGTTCCTCTGCATGGGGAGGAAAGACTGGTAGGATCAGTGCTAATGAGATGAGAGTTCAGGGGACCTGGGACTCCTGCTGCCACCAGCACCAGCAACTGCTGATTGTAGGAGCAGGTCTGCCTCTGCCCCTCATTGCCAATCCTCCCTGAAATGACACACACTGCCCTTCAGGAATCTCTGGGAGAAATCAGCAGGATAAAAAAAGCTATTGTTCAGTTTCTGCCAGGTATGAAAGCAGTAGCAGTCTTCAGACACCTTACCCTCCAGGAAGTTTTGTGGAAGCAGACAACTGAAAAAAGGAAAGAGTAATGGTTAACAGAAAGATAATAATGTTTCTGGCTTGCATAAGAAACAGCGTGGCCAACAGGTCCAGGGATGTGATTTTCCCCCTGTACTCGGCTCTGGTGAGGCCGCACCTCGAGTACTGTGTTCAGTTTTGGGCCCCTCACTACAAGAAGGACATGGAGGTGCTCAAGCGAGTCCAGAGAAGGGCTACGAAGCTGGTGAAGGGTCTGGAGAACAAGTCTTATGAGGAGCGGCTGAGGGAGCTGGGACTGTTTAGCCTGGAGAAGAGGAGGCTCAGGGGCGACCTTATCGCACTCTACAGGTACCTGAAAGGAGGCTGTAGCGAGGCGGCGGTTGGTCTGTTCTCCCACGTGCCTGGTGAAAGGACGAGAGGGAATGGGCTAAAGTTGCACCAGGGGAGGTTTAGGTTGGATATTAGGAAGAACTTTACTGAAAGGGTTGTTGGGCAGTGGAATAGGCTGCCCAGGGAAGTGGTTGATTCACCATCCCTGGAGGTCTTTAAAAGACGTTTAGATGTAGAGCTTAGGGATATGGTTTAGGGGATGATTTGTTAGTGTTAGGTCAGATGTTGGACTCGGCGATCTTGTAGGTCTCTTCCAACCTAGACTTTCTGTGATTCTGTGATTCTGTAATAGCATCATCCGTTGCTGTAGTCCAAGCTGTCTACACAAGAAAGAGATGTAAGGAATTTCACAGCTCTGCTGAAATCTGCTACTGAAGCTGGTATAAGAGACAGCAAAGAATCCAAATAGAATCCCACAGGCATGTGAGAGATTTGGCATTATTCATGCTGGTGTTGATAGATGTAGTCAGTTTTGTCTTTCTCACGGCAGATATTCCCTCAGCTCTGGGAGCCAGGCTTTCCAGAACTATCATTCACTTTTATGGTACTTGCTTTAAAATGGAAAGCACAGTTTTCAGTGATTCCATGTCGTATTTACGTGTACAATGCCAAGCAGGCACTCAAAAAGATAGCAAATCTCTAAAAAAAGTGGGGAGGGTTTGGGGAATAGTATCAAAGTTGTGGGTGCCCAGTGTATCCACACATTTGTACAAGCGAATCTTTTCTTACTCTCCCCATCAGGGAGAGTAAGAAAAGATTTCCTTTCCTTTTCATCAAACACTGCCCCAAGATACTTTCATTACTCAGAGGGCTCCAATTTATTATGCTTGGTTATAACTTAATAATAACAACAACAACAACAACATATTTCTGTGACCAAGCATAAAAAATAAAAATTAAAAAAAAAAAAAAATGCAAGAAGCAAATTTGTAAGTAGCAATTAAATAATCTTGTAATGCTCCAGAAATGTCCAAAGCTTGTAGAATCCTCCAGCAAATATATGATCACTAACTCTTTTTTGTGTCATGTTTAAGCTGCATATCTTCATGCCAGCTCAGGCTTTTCTCACCTCCAGTGTAGTGTGCAAAGGCAAATGTACACACAGGCAAGCTGTGCAAACCTTGTCAGCGTACGCATCACTGCTCACAGCCCTCACAGGCACAAGGTGTCCTTTGTATCCTGTGCAACCTGCTTTCCAAAACCTCATCAGTTATCCTGTAAATCTGTCAACCGTGCTTGCTCCAGAACATGCCCCCATCTGTATTCCCTTCTCTGTTAAACATGCACATTTTTTTTAGTATGTTGTCCTTACTCTAGGATGATAATTGGCTTGAAAAAAATTTAAAAAAATCCATGCAAATATTTTCCAGATTTAAAAATAACACACAGGCACCAACCCCTTTCAAACAATGAGGTTTCAAGGCCTGATATTACCGACCTGGAATCACTGGTGACACAGTGAATTATCAAGGAATTTTTGGCAAGAGTGAAATGTATGACACTTCTAGCTTGAGAAATTTTTAATGAAAAAATCACACTTAAGGGTATTTCTTCTTATGTTCTGCCTTTGAATTCTTTTAAAAGGCATGTTTTATGTTTGTTTTTGGAATCCTGTTTAATGTCTATCCATTAGGTGGTCATCCTTTCCCATGGGGTTCTTGTGCCATGTATGTTGGGATTTTTCACTATATTTATAATAAAATTACTATCAGGCATTGGTATAGCTGTCATCATTGAACTATTGGATTTCAACACTTGAATAATATTAATTTATAAGTTTTTAATAATGATTTCTTTGTCCAGAATGCTTCCTTGCCATCCCAGATGTTTTAACTATGAAATATATAAATTTAAAGGAGAGACTAAATTTCCTTAAATTTCCAAAGGTACATGCTGACTTTGGCTTAGGGACCATAGAACAGACAAGTATGATTTCCTTTTAATAAGAAAATGGGAAGACTTTAAAATAATTTAGACACACCCTTGAAATTTTAGAGCCTTTGAGGAATGGTACATTGACTACAGGTCTTATGCGAAGACTTAAAGAATCTAGATGTCAATTATTGTCTGAATGCAGCACAGAGGGGATTAGGAAAGTAATGTGTAATGAGTATTTCCTTCTGAAATACCATGAAGGAGAGTGAAATGGGACTTTTTCCAAGAATGACTGACTGAAGCAGGAGTGGGATTGGGAACTGACTGAAAAACTTTCAAGTTCTGAGAACATTGCTTTTCTCAGAAGCACTTATTGAGGAACAAAACTATTTTTAATGTTAAATTACAATGTTCTCCAAAACCTTGCCTTGTCAAAAGTCTGTGTGGTGCTCAGATTTCCTCTTCTGCTCTAGGACACGGCCTCGTTTTTGCTCATCTGAGGGCTCTGAAACAGATGGTAAGTCCCAGAGTGCCATGTAAAATTAGAGAGGAAAACAGTCTCTAGAAATGAATGTGCAGAGAAGGGGGAAAGACCTTTGTTAATGCTGCTGTCCTTCTTCTTGTTACTGTAAATCTGTATAGGCTTCTGGGGAAGGAGGTGGTGTTATACCATTCTGTATTTTTGAGGAGGTGAAAAGCTAAGGAGCAGTCTGGCTTTGGGATCCAATAATTACAGAAAGGATGTGCCTTTCTGGAGAGGTAACTGAACCAGTTTTACCTGCACATAAAGCACAGTTTGCTGGAGACTGCAGATAAGGCTGGACATTTCTGAGATTTCACTAACATATTGTCTGGCATGCATGCAGAGTCACGGAGTGTGTAACAGGTTGGGAGTAATGATTGGGGAGCAAGGTCAGTGGTCTGGGACAGGCCAGCATAGATGTAGTGTACACAACAAATCTTCACGCAAGGACAAAGTCTTTGATATCTTACTTCCCTTTTAACCTCTGCACATAGCTGGGCTTTACTCTTTCAACACCAACAGCACTATGTACTCCACGCCACTCTATTCTTAGCTCTGTGCTGTCCTCCACAGACTGCCAATGATGCTTAGTTTGGCTAAAGTCATCTTTATTTGCCACACAGCTGTTTTGCTGTGTGGGTTGGTGTTTGTGCTTAGACCTTCTGGCATTTTCTAGTCAGGATGAAGTTATTCTCTGTAGAGGTGTTGATTTTTCTCCTGGAAGGGCTCTCCTTTCAGGCAGGAAAGGTACATACAGCAAAATATCTGCAGTGTTTTAAAGAAGCTGCAAGAGAGGAAAATAAGTATCAAACCTGAACTCAGGATTATAAACAACATATGGAGAATAAATCTCCATTAAGCAAGGCTCAGGAGAAGGAGAAAGCTAAGGAGGCAACTAAGAGCGCAGAGTGGCAGCTAAGTCCAATAGCAGGGAAGTTGTAGGTCTAAATGCTCTCCAAGACAGGCTCATATAGGCTAATTAGCTACTTCACAATTGGCTAAAATCCAAGAGCTGGCACTTTCCTGTTGAGCATAATCATAAAAAAGTATTTTCCTTTCCCCTCTCATGGCTTAATACTACAAGTCTGGTTTTACCTCAGTCCATATTGTCAGCCTTAAACCTAGCTGAGGGATAACGTCACCTAACTAATCTGCCATGCACCAGGAACAATTCTCCACTGGACATGGAGTGGTACATTCAGTGAACCAGCCAGTGATATGGGATCACCAGGTTATGGGTGGAAGATGGAATGAAGATACAAAGCCATGCCACATATGTCTTGAAGGTTTTGTTATCTTGATCTTTTTTTGGCAAGTGGTGAGAGAAGGAATTCAGGGAGCCATTATAAACTGTTTGCAAGTGTTAAAATAGACCTGTTAGCACAGAGAAGCATTCTCTCTCCAGCACATCCCTGCTACATAGAGAAAAGCAATTAGCACAAGGAATTTGTCTTAATGCAGTTATATGTTTTTGTGTCCAATTCTGCCCACAGAGAAGGTGCCTGGGGATTTCCAATACATCTGTTCTAGCAGGGAGGGCAGAGGGAAATTACTTTAATTAAAGTAACAGGAGTACACTTTGAACCTCTACAATCTGATCAAACTGGAACAGAAGGAGAGAAGTGGGGGTAGACACAATGGACAGGTTTTATAAAATATAAATCATAAAGCAGAGAGGAGAGAATATAACAAATGGCAGGCCAGGCGCATGTTTCCTAATTGGTGCTGAATTTAGCCCAAATCCCTCATGCTATTTTTCCCCCTGGCCATCTGAACAGATGTCTGTAGCCTTCAGATAAA
>CM021765.1:55179665-55235304 GCA_011076525.1 Nettapus auritus | reverse complement strand
CTCAGCTGCTGATTTGTACCATGTTTGTTTTTACTGCTCAGGAACTAGAGGAAAAGACTGCGAACATCTGGGATGTGTAAAGGACAGTGGGCTCTTCCATCACCCCATTTGCTTTTCTCTCACCTTCCCCCTCACCTCCCAGGGAGCTATCAGTGTTGCTCCCTCTCATGTTGCTCAAAGAAGCATGTTTCAAAAGAAAATGCTGTTTTTCTTATGAGTGTCTCCATTTTCCTCTTTTCCATGTTTACCATCCTAGAGGGAAAGTTGGATGGCAGGCGACTAAAATACTTGCAGACAGATTGAATTTCGTGCAACACCTTTGGCTGATATATTCTCTAGGCTACCTCTACTCACGTTCCTGCTCAGCATTTTCATTTAAGCCCCTTAAACATCTTCAGTGGAGCCTGTCTTTTCTGAAGAGTAGGCATGAAGATTTATTTGGAACTGAGGATACCAAAGGCCATAATCACATAGCCTACCTTTAGGCATCTAAATCCTTGTGTAACACAGCTTTAGTGACTCTCTTTATTTCCTCTTCCTCCCTTCTTCCTAACACAATTGTCAGCTTATGGCTAAAAGTACAAGGCCTTCAGGTCGAAGGGGATTACAAGATAAGTTTGCCACCAAGACAAGGATCTATGGGACTTTCTATCTGCAGGATGAGTGCCTCCTGAACTGAGGCCTTGCAGAACACACAAACATCTTTAACTGCCTGGAAGAAAGAGGCATAGGTAAGGCAGACTATCACATTCTTCAAATTTAACTAAGCCCAGGATTTAACATGGGTTTTGCTCATAGCCGTAACACATAGGGTAGCACAATGCGTGGCCTCTTCCAGTGCTGTGATATTGGTATAACCATGTTGTGTGTGAAATCTATGCCTGAAAAGTCCTTACCTCCTGTGTTTGGAAGGATTCAGATCATTACCAGATGTAAACTACCATATCTTCCCTGATATACCTAGCTTCCCAGCCCAGTTCACAGCTCTACCTAAAAGCAAAACTTTCCTGCACCCCATCCCTCCCCAAAAGCACAGGGAAGCACTATAACTCCCTTGAGAGCTTTGCAGTGCTATGTCGGTCTCTTGTAACCTCAAAATAGGAGAGACATTCCACTTGCTACAGACTTGGCAGGAGTTTTTATGATTTGAGAGCCACATGTCATGACAAGGAGTGCTGGAGCACTTCCTGCTTGTATTTGTGGAAACCCTTGTTTCATTCCCCATTAACTAAAACGGCATCTCTTACACACATTCCACAGACTACATATTTTTGATTTCTGATTTAGAAGATATAATGATTTTCTCTCTCAGCCTGGTATCAGTGTCTGTCAGACCATCTGGCAAGCAGGTTGCAGTAAGAAAGAATATTTTCTATATTACTCCTTGCCTTAATTTTTCAAATTGGTTTCTTTTTTTCACCCCCTTATCAAAAACAGCAAACAGATGAAAAAGGAATCTGGAGCTCTTCACAATGTTCATCTCAAATGAGCTCTGGTCTATCCATTTCCACAGTGAAGGATTTATTAAACAGATAATGTGAAGGGAAGAACATAATAATGTAGCTTTAATTGTCAAACGTTTTACTTGTTGCTCTCCTGCACCCCCAATGAGATCCAACACAGGCAGCTTCTATTAGAAATGTTAATTATTTGGTAGATAATTAGATATAATGAGCTCTAAAAGCACCTGACATCACTTAATAATGGCAAGTGGGGGCAATGTGAGGGGGTAGAGAGAAAAAAGAAGCCTTTTTACATGTTGAAGGAAGCAAAAAAGCAGTAACAGTAGGAAAGCAAACGTACAAATTAGCAGATTTGCTAATGGTAGTTAGTATATAAACTAAAAAGGCTGCACAATAGACAGCCTTCCAGAAAAATGATGCTTGTACTAAATATTGACAGTTCTCTTAGCAAGCTAAAAGAATGGTTTTTTGTTAGAAGAGGTTTACATAGCCACACTTTGTGTTAGTATTCTCACCTCTCCCACTCTCCAGTAAATTTGGAATACGGTGATGAATTTTAGCCCAGTATGTTGGAGGTGCCAACCAGTTTCAATGAAAAATGCTCCCTTTGAGTGTGAAGCAGACATCCTTTTGTGTCCTTTGAACCAAGGCCTCAGTCAATCCACACAGGGGGACCTTCTTGGGACACCTGAGAAGGTATTTCAGATAGATTTGGTACTTCCTTAAAGACTACAGGCAGCGACCAAGGAAAGATATCCTTACAGAAATTATACTTTACTTGTAGCAGTGGTCTCAGAGCAAATCATTCCCTTTGCTCACAGTAGGTGTCAGTGAGGAAAGAAGTAAGATGTCTCTACCCTACACCCTGGCTTGTCAGACCCAATGACAGTTGCATCAAGGATCCACCACTTTCTGAGTACTCCTTTTTCCTCTCCTGAGAGAGATGGCAACAGTAAGTACATCTTTGGCCAGACACACACAGACAGATCTTGATAGGATATTTCAGGGAGGGCCATTGGACACTCACAAGCTTACTGGTTTCAAAATCACAGCCCTGCAAATTCAGTGAGGTCTTGCTCTTCCATTCCACTCTATAAATCAACATCAGATGCTTTGTCCCACCTCTGTTCTGCGAAGTACAGTGTGAATAGGAGACATAGGTGGGACATCAAAAGCCTTTTTGTACCCACACAGGTGTTGCACTATTGTGGGGCGGCTGTGGGTCAAGGGGCATGGGAGCAGGCTTGGATGGCAGCAGATGGAAATCACATCCCCCAGACCCACAACTCTTCATTGCTGTAACTCCCCTTCCACACACCTTCTCTCATCCAAACTGGGATGTCTCTTTATAAGGACAGTCCTACAGCTTCCCTCTCGAGTTTCCCATCCTTCAAAGGAAGACAAAAGAGGCTAGAAATTTTTACGGTCTCTTGTAACAGACTGTCTCCCGGTGGGGATTGAATTATCAGTGCTGTCTCTTATAGTGAGATCAGCACGCTACTCTGTATATATTTTAGACAATGCCTTTATGGCCTTTTAAATCAACATGCTCTCAGATCTCTCTCAGCATCACCTACGGCACAAATTCTTTTTCTCCAATTTTCTGTAAGCTGCCATAATTAGATGGATTAGGGGAGTAAACAATCATTTACCTTCTTGAATGTAGTAGATGAAACTCCACTATACGGCATCACATCCCATTAAAAGACTGCCTCACTGAACACAAGCTATTTCACAGTGATGGAGGTCTCAATAACCGTGCCTAAAGGGAAGTTATTATTGGAAAGAAATATCAGGCATACAAGCCATGGCAAATGCATGGGCAATGTTAGGGCTGGAAACTCACATCATCAGGTTGTGATCCAAACCAGCAGGCAGCAGAGCAAATATGCTACTGGACTGCTGTGCATAATCTTGAAGTTCAGTATGTGTACCCTGTGTACACCCCCAACCAGTGTCTCGGGGGCATGCAGAAAAACACTGAATTTCATTTCTACGTGCACTGTGTTTTGCTGTGTGGCTTTTCTTATTTATTCACTTTAACCCCCTGCATGCCACACTACTCTTGTCTCCTTGCAGTTGTTTTGCAGTCCTTTTGCAGTTATTGCACATAACTGCAGTTATGTGTGCAGTTATTTTTGCCAACCCTACCCTACCTAGCTTTTTTTTTTTTTTTTTTTTTTTTTGTGACATCCTAACATCATTGTGAAGCTGAGTTCAATAGCACAGTCACATAAAATTATCTAACTGCTTCTCTCTGCTATGGTTGACAGAGGGGGCACTCTTTAGAAAGGTGATTTGAGCTGACTGAATTATATCGAGAACAGTTGCAAAGACATCCCTAAACAAAAATGCAAATTTTCTCTGTAGTTATTCATAGGATCTTTCTATTCAAGTACTTGATATTTTTTCTACCTTATTCACTGAACTGCATGTCAATACCAAATGTTAGCGTGGAAGATTCCCTGTTTGTTCCAACCTTGCAAAACATTTTGTTGGGTTTTTTTGCCTGCAAATACTGATTTGCGGAAGCTAAACTTTGAGGAAATATATTGATTTTGACAATACTTCTCCTGGAAAGACTTCAATCCAGTATTAAAGCCATATTAGTCAAGTAGATGGGGCTATCCAAACACAGAGCAGCCCAATAATTTCATTAATTGGGCATTCGCCTGGGATGTAATATAGCTTCAAAACTGATGAAGTTAGCTGGACTCCTCTACAAGAAGTGGGGTCTGTGAGTAACCTATGGTTTGAATGTTTCTTTCTTTATTTAACCCTTTGTTTCTTTCTCACACGGAAAAATATGATTTTTAAACAGAGGCTAAAAATTCTCTGTCATTCTCTAATGATTACCTGTTCTAAAATCCATAGGATGAATGGCTTTCTCTTCTCTTTCATCCATTTTAAAAACATTTTGTGCACTGAGTGAGCAGCTGCAGTTGGAAACAGAAGACCACTCATTTTTATGTAATCTTTTCACCCACAGTAAATGGCTGATTCAGAGCTTCAGGTTCCCTATTTTTGTGCTAAGTTCTGGGAAATAAATAAATAAATAAATAAATAAAATAACATAAAATAAAACAATCTTTCTGCCCCAAAGAGTTCAATATATTTACTGAATACTCTGAATCAGCTGCCATGGCCATCAAGTTGCAAATATTACAAAACCTGAAACCCACCCTTGAACAGGAAGGATGGAACTGGGTAGTGCTGGAGACATTTTGACTGGAAGAGCAAAGCATAATGTTGCTTTCAGCATGTTTCCTTCTTGCTGGTGTTGACCATGATCATCCAATGTTGCACACACTCCTCTGTGATTAGCCCTTAGACACAAATATGTTGGGGATGATCATCTAATATCGATTAATAATAATAAAGTCTCTGGAAACTAGACTACATCTTTGCAAAAAGGCTAAAGTTCATCATTTTAACTGGTGAATCATTTATCCGTGTGAGCTACAACCTTTAAAAGAATACACCTATGCAGTATATTTAGACCTCCTAAAAATGCGCTATGATCCAACAACACCTACAGATGTCTCAGTATTAGCACAAAGCCTAGGAGTGACCTATATATATATTCTCTCCTAGCAGTTATACAAAAAATGATGTAACTTGTCATAAAGTATTTCTTGGAAATAAGACTTTCCAGGAAGCATCCAAATTCTGGGCAGCATCAGGATAAAGACTTCCTAGAAATTATAACTCTGTCTGCTTTTCCAGAAACTGTGTCATTCTGGCCTCTGGCTTCATGTTTCTTCTAATTCAGGAGTATGTTTTGAGATTTGCAAGTCTGATCAAACAAGGAAGACCAGCTACAGCAAGATTCACAAATGCCCTAGATGAGGTAGGAAAAGTTAACGTTCAGACATGGCATGAACATGTGTGCTTGTCACTTGGTAAGTGGAATGTGACATGTTGTGTGGCATGTTCATCAGCTCCTGCACAGGGTGTCAGTGTAAGCATGGAAATTTCTTCATCCAAGAGGTAAGAAATGGAGGGAAAAGTGCAACTGAAAAGGAAGGTTAGGTGCACTTTTCTCCATGCTACTATTTTCAGCACTGCTGCTGCTAATTTGTGTTTAGATATGAGCAGCTGTCATCTCTGAGCCTTTTATATCTCAGTAGAAGTCAATCACAAGCTGGCATATCCTCCCGCACTTCCCTGGTCTGGCTGTTGCTTGAAAACCTTGTTTCAACCAAAACATCACAATTCCTGTTGTTCATTATTTTAATGTGAGCACTCAGTAGTAATATGATATCTTTTTGTTTGACAGTTTTACTTTGGCTCATCTCATTTTGCATGTTGTTTTTGTTGTTTGCTGTTGTTTTGTTGTTGTTTGTGGGTGTTTTTTTGTTGTTGTTGTTTTGTTTTTTTTTTAGTCAGTATTTCAAATAAATAAAATGTTGCTTTTAAAACCCAAACACACTTAAAGTTTATCAGGCCAAAACAAACATAGAATGACTTGTGAATTGCTGACATGATAGACAAAGAAGCAATTTTAAGCCATGCTGGCCCTGTAACAGCGTGTGTCCACATCCTAGCTGAGGCAGAGATAATGCCAGTAGAAAGAAAGAAAAGTGACCTGGCAGCAGACCAGATATGCTGAAATCTCGGTGGGAGGAGAGCTTGCAGAGTCTCCACAACATTTAGTTTGTGGCTGGAGGGGATATAAAGCTCCCAGAGCTTTTGCAAGCTAAGTCATACAGAGAGCAGCATGCAGCAGAGGAGGAAGGCTGTGAGTGCAATGCAGCACAGGAGCAATTAGGTTCCAAGGTCTAAGAGGGTGCTGTGGCAGGAGGAATTAATTAGCATTGGAGCTCAGGCCCTGTGGATCAAGCAGAGCTTTTCAAGCTTAGGAAGGTGAGAAAGTGAAGCTGGAGATCACCTCCAGTAGCAAGCTCCTCTTCACCCCATTTCTTTTTTTAGGTTACCCTTTCTTTTTCATTGCCATAACTCATCTTCCATTACTTAACTGCCACTTCATCTCAAAAGACCAGGCATTCAGTTTGACTCCAGACAGAGTCCCTTATCCTAAAATTTATCAGAAATGCTTTTGGCTTACAAAACAGTCTCTTGTACTTCTTGGCATGGAGCCTGCCAGCGTTGAGCAATGCTTTGTAATAAACAGCATCCATCTTACTTGGGAGGGCTGAGACACAGGAAGAGAACTGGGTTTTCTTTAGTCTTTTCTTTTTCCCTGAGTTTTCTTCAAAGCACTCCCAAGAGTGATCACACTGTTACCGTTGCCAGTAAGCAACTTCTCTCATGGAACTTTTCGAGCTTGTATCACAAGGGGGAGAGATGCAGGCCAGACCATTTATTTCTTGTCCTTGGAATGTACCTTGGTGTCTTAGGCTTCAGGCAGGTCTGCTAGAAGAGAAAAGGACCACAGGCTGGAGTCTCATGAAGGACATATCCCAGAGCACTTCCTCCAGCCTGCTCACACAATATCAGCACAGAGTATAAATGCAAGCCAAGACCTTGTGACTCAGGTGGCAGACCCAATCTGGTGTCATTTGAGATTAGCTCTATAAATCACATGGGTTTTGTATTGATGTAATTGTTGTGGGGCTTCTTTTTTGCTTTGATTTTAAAACTGAGGTTCTAAAGGAACACTGCAGGGATATCTTTATCCCATCCAGGACAGATATTTCTGTAGAGTTCGTATAGCATAGGTAAAGTTTCTTCTCCATTACTGCTCCTAAATCAGCAAAAAAAACAAGTGGATGGAAAGGATTAAAGAGCACTTGTGACATTTCCTTCTAAGCTGCACGGTTGTTTTATGCCACCCAATGAATCTTTCTCAGGCTTTCAGTAGTTCAATTTTTTTCAATATTCTGGATGTAAATGATATTAAAAAGTAAATCTTAAAGATGCAGTCAGTGTAAAACAGCCATGAATCACTGTTCCTCTTCAGGCTGGCTCTCCACCTGCAGTCCTGCCGATTCTCATAATCTCACACCAGCTCAGCCCCTCTGTCCCACTTCCCACCATCTGCACATGAAACAGGCCTGTCTGCAAAAAGCAAGGTTAATTCTTGGGTTAGCTGCAGCTTGAACATATATCTCTTGGGTGTGCAGAGAAGCATCTCTGGGAAAATCAAGTGTCTAGAATAAAAGCAGACTGGTTGGCCAGGCTGTCCATGATGACCAAGCAGGTGCAGAGTTGTTGGCTCAGGGAGCAGAACACAACCCTTTCTGGTCCCTGGCACAAGAAGCAGTGTCTGGAGATTCCCTTAAAGTGCTGGTCTTACCTGTCTAGAGTCATCTTATGCAGTGGAGTTAATTCAGGATGTGAATACACCAACTTTAGTACAATGTAGCACCTGTTATGATGTATGAAGTATCTATAATTTTACCTGAATCGAGGCCAATGTATATACCCAAATCCTGGGTCCTCATGTGGTAGCTAAAACTTATATTCCAGCCTGAGCACAGCACATAACAATTGAGAAAAGTGTTTGTAATTGTCCCAGTCCTAGTTCATGCTAGGAAACTTCTGCTCCAACAGTAAGTTGGGAGTAGTGGCACTGCTGTTTCAGGGAACTGTGAAGGAAAGAGGGGAGTGTATCCCTTGAGCAGCCACGGAGACACTCCACATTTGTGTTTGAGGCATTCTTTTTTTGCTTTTGGTTAAAAGCACCACTGGTTTGAGCAGCACAGAAGGGCCCCTTTCTCACCACAAATCCAACCCTGTTGGGTGGCACTCTTGTGCTACTGTGCTGGCTCTGCGTAGCAGAGCTATAGTTTTGAAAAAGCTTTAATGCTTTTCAGTTCCTTCTAGTATAAAGAACTTTTTTTTAAATGGAATCCACTCCCCTGCAGCCCTCAGGCCATCCTCGCATCTTATGCCCATGCTCGTAAAAAATGCCCATCCTCACATATTCTGTTTTCTTCCTTACCTCAGGGCATAGATTGACAGCCAAGCTATTGTAATAATTCTCCCGAAAAGTACTGGGGCTTGTGTAAATAAAAGCACTTGCAAGATTATATGCTACCATTTGCAAACAATTTGTTACAAACATTTGTTGTGGGTGTATGCATGCGTGTGAGGTGAGTGAGGTAAGGGGGTCTGTTCTTTGAGAGCTTAGAGCTCACGGCTTTGAAGAGTCCTCAGGAAGCTTTGATGTTTGCCCTGTCTCTCCTCTCAGAGAGCAAAGCAATGGTAGGAAGCAATCCTCTAAAATAGGTGGCAAGATGACAATGCAGGAGGAAGAGAAACATTGTTACTCCCTCGGGTCATTCCCCCCATCAACATTTCCCTCATATTTACTGAAAAAATAGGCAGGAATCTGAGAGAGGTAGTGTGATGTGGCTTGTCTTTCTACCCTTCCCCTTTCTCCACTGTAAATTCTTAAAGAGACCCAAGAGAATGAATCGCTTCTTCAAGTTTTACCAGTGAGAAGGCAGCCCAGCAGAGGTACAGTTCAGTGCTCAAAGATTGCTTTCATGTTTGGCAAGAAGCTTTCAGGCCAATATATAAATAAATAAAGGGAGGGGTGGCAGTGAGTCTTTCCTTTTGGTGGTACAGAATTTGCATTTCCTGGATGCAACTCACATCTCTGGTGAATTTATAAGGTTCCAGTCTAGTCTAAAGTAAATTGTCTCCTGTATTCCAAGTTATAATAAAACCTACACCAACTGGAATACCAGAGAGACATGCTAAACTGTGAAGCCTGTTCCATTTAACACAAATTATTCCACAAGGAATTGTACAAAAATGACAATTTGGACTTTTCAGCTATGTACCACATAATTAAAA
Organism: Nettapus auritus; assembly: GCA_011076525.1. Taxonomy (NCBI): domain Eukaryota; kingdom Metazoa; phylum Chordata; class Aves; order Anseriformes; family Anatidae; genus Nettapus; species Nettapus auritus. Next base: position 55,226,074 of record CM021765.1, on the reverse strand, counting down.
AAAAAAAAAAAAAAAAAAAAAGCCTGCTTTGTGCCATAAACTTTCTCAGTTCAGTAACATCAGATGCTTTTTCACAAGTCTTGATTTTGATTTTCAATTAATTGCAAAAGTGAAAGATGGGGAAGACTGAAAAAAGGAGAAAAAGTACACACTTGCATATGTGTGCTAGTTTCTAACAGAGAAAGTTAGAGAAGACCAATTCTGACAGTGTTAGAGAAAAACAAGGAAAACATCTATTTCCTTGAAAAAGAAATTTTCACATTTGACAAATTAGTTGATTTAGAACATTAGAACAAAATAGTACATTAGTTTTTTTCTATTTCACTCAAATTCACCAGTTTTTGAATTAAATTGTCTTTCAGAAGAACTGACCCTCTTTGCAGAAAGCAAAAGGAGAGCCATCAGATCTTTTCTAGTGCTGGTTTCAAAGACAAGCTTTGGGAAGAATTTTGTCCTCTCTGTGATAAAGCCTCATTTAGGGGGAACAGCATAGCACTTCCTGGTTTCTCTTTTCTGTTGAATTCATTTCCACTACAAAAGTAGTGGAAAGAACTGAAGAAACAGAACTCCACAGAAAGTGTTACTCATCAGCTCTTCAAAGAAGAACTTTCCTTTCAAAAAATAAACTTTGACATTTTTTTGGACAAGGAGGTGGGCTCCAGTAGCACCCAGTACTATTTGCTGAGTGTATTGTGGAGTCATGTGCTCAACACACCATTGCGACTTCAATGGTAGCCAAAGGCGTGGAATAGGTCAGCTTACCACTTTGTGACCCCTCATGCTATGCAGTACATGGTTAAAACCTGTCAGTTCCATCCCTTAGATGTGATTAATGTATTACAGGGAGATCTGATTTGTAGTAATGTCTCCTGGAAGTTAAGATGAATAAAGTTCTTCCCATCTACTCCTAGAGCTGTGTGTCTGGAGTTACACTCCAATATCTCCAGACTCAAAGTCCTCCAAGCTTCCAAGCTCTTATTTTAGGCTGCTGTTAGATTCATGTTGACACTACTATATCAAGTTTTCATTACAAGGTGTTTATCCCAGGCTATACAGGAAAAAAAAATAAAAATAAAAAATCTGGAGTTCTTTGATTGTAGGAGCTATGACCATAAGCACAAGTCTGTCATCTCTAATACAAACTCATCAGATTATTAGCAATCTCCCCACTGAATATGTGTGAGGCCCATTTTCCTGTGACTTAGTCCAGCCTTAGTTATAGATCAATCAGAAGACTTGTCATTTTTGTCACTGATTACTTACACCAGCACACTAATCTTGCTATATAAATGCTTAAAATAATAATTAGAACTCAATTAATAATGAATAAGCTGAATAATTTATTCAGATATATTGAAAAACTTGTTGAGCAACTTATTTGATGAATATATTTAATAACTCACTCTGTCCTATATCTTTGTGAATAATATTTTTTAACTAGATGAGTAATTTAAAAAGAAAAAAGAAAAAAAAAAAAAAAAAAAGAAGTAACATTTGTCAAATAAATTATCCATTGAATATTATTCAACCAACTCTAATAATACTGAATTACTAGCTAGTGCATTCTTAAATGGCCACTGGAGGTCCAAACAAGCATGGCTGATCTTTTTGGAAAGACATTTTGCTTATCTCTAATAAAATACTTATTGTGTTGAAATATTATAATTCTACCTCAAGAACGCATTTTCACTTTTCAGTGGAGTAAAAAGAGACAGAAGCAATAGCAGAAGAGAATAAAGATCCCCATTCTTAATTCCTTAAACCATAGCAACATGGTCATTTTCAGATGGGATGAGAGTTACCACACAAGAAGCAGTACAGGAAGACAAGCTTACTTAAGTAACTTAATTATGTCTATGTTCTTGTTCCCTCTTCTCCAGTGTAATTCAAGCACTGAGGAAGTTCTGAACTCTGAGCTCAGCTTTATGACACTGAAACAAGTTATCCACCAGAGTGCTTTTTTTGCCCAGGGCTAGAAGTTTGGTAGTTTGTAAGTGCAGGATTAGTACCCATTCAAGTCAAAGGAACATTCCTCAATCAGGATATGAAATGGGAGAACCCCAAAACAAAGCAACCTTCCCACCCAAGGGTACATTCACAGTAATAGTAAATGGACCCCCATTAAAGCCAATGAAACAACATCTGTTCCTGCTACCTGGTAATCACCAAAGGTAATGGGTGAGAAATTTTCTTCTCTGTTGATCTAGTGCACTTTCCCCCTGCCCTGGATGCCTTTGTTCAGCTCTGATAGATGCTCAGACCCGGGGCTGAGCTTCCCCAAGGAGCCATGCAGTATACTTGGTAGCAATCCAGCTTTTGATACTGAAGATAATATTTATTGCTCAGGGAGAAAGAGCTCATATTTTTTCAACTCCTACCTAGACTGACCTAGTTGGGTTTAGCCTTGAAGAAGAAGAATGTAGCAAAGTGCCCTTAAAGATTAAAATTGATTTTACTTTTTACAGCTTTGCTGTAAAGCCTTGGGCTGAAGTACAATTTGCAGTTATAATTATAGTGTATTAAACACACAGTTCTTACTTGTAGCCTTCACTATTCTGGCTCAGATACCTTTGGATGTATGACCTTAGTGTTTTATTCAAGTGTTCTCTCCATAATAATCTCATTAAAAGTTGTATCATGTAAAAATGAAGCTAAAATTCCTTCTTTTCTCCATTATCTACAAAGCCTCTTGTATATATATATGTATACTCAAGGGGGCAAGTTGCCATCCTTTCTTAGGACTGTCAGGCATTGCCATGTGAAAAGATGGTATTCACAGGTTATTCTCATCTGAGCCGACTCTTCAGCATCTTTCAAGACAAGTTTTATTTACTTTAGTCACCCATCTACGATCACCAGCATTAAGACTTCAACCTTAGGAGTAGCTATGTAAAGGAAAGGGCAGTGTGACTTTTTTAAGCTTTGAGAGTTGTGTGCAGCTAAAGGTCTTGGTCAGTATTGGATGTGAGTCTGTGACAATGAAGGGCTGGAGCACTCGAGCTTTCCCTGCTTTTCCTTACCTACAGATCAAGTTGCCATGCCCCAGCCTGTAAGTAAACATTATCAGTCAAGTTTGGGTTCCAATGTGAGCCCATGCCTCAAGTTAGATGGCACCCTAAAGGTCAGTAGGTCAGTTGCCTAAACTGAAGATTGTATTTTGTTTCACACACTCTGTTTAAGCACTGGAAACCTTTTTATACACATCTGCACATAGAAGGATTGTCTCTGTAGCAGTTGGGGTTGCACATGCATTCAACCCAGCTGGTACTGAATAACTGAGAAGGACTTGGAGAAGGAATGTGTTCTGTATCAGGCTCAGTTGGATATGTCACACAGAAGGACAAAGCATAATGATGGAAGAGGCACATGATGTGGTAATCACAACTCCTGCTCTGGATTTATAGATATTTCCAGAGGGCTGAACAGGCAATTACAGATGGGAGAATGTGGAGAAGCCATGACTCATGTTTTGGGAAGGGGTGACAAACTTGTAGCCAAGTCTTTCCAGCACAAACAGAAAGTCCACATGCAATACTAGAACCACAGACCCTGGAGCCATTCTCTCTTGCTGCAGGGTACAAAGTCAATCCCATTGGCTTAAGTAGCTGCAGTTCCTGAATCTATAAAATGGTGGGTTTAAAACACGGATTCTAGTAAGAGCTACTTTGTGAGAGTCACTGCTTTAGGACAGGCAGATCCTGGCTTCCCCATCTCTAGTTTTTGTAGGCTCATCACTCCAGCTCCCTCGCCTTAAGCCACTGTGAATGTTCTTGCAGATATCACTTATATTTCCAAGTACTTTAAAATATTTAGTTCACCTGGAACTGTATTTCTCATTTGTCTGTATGCCCTGTATATCCTACCTGCTATATGAGTACAAGAGATATTACAGCAATTTCATCCCAGTAATCAGAAAAAGTCCCATCCTTCTTCTGTCTGTATGTGTATGTGTGCTCCTGCATGTGTGTAGGGACTTACTTCTCTGTGCAAACTTTAATTACATTGTCAATCCCTATAAACAAGTACAGTTGATGGATTTCTTATTTTTAGTACTAGAAGAGTCCATTTCAAGTTGTGCAGTTGCGAAACCATGCACAGAAATGAACAGGCATCTACTATCTTGTCTCAACTTACAGAGCAATGGGCAACTCTGTAATGCAAAGTAATATTGAATTTGTTAGCATTATGTGGCAACCTGGCAACCTGGGATGCTTTCAGCTCAGGCCAGTTGGACTTTCAGGGACTCAGCCTATCAACTAAATCATTGTAGCATATCAGCTCCTCCTACAGTATTGCTTGAGTGCTATTTCAGCAGGTAATTCTTCCCAAGCTAACTTTTTGTTGGGCAGTCCAAATTATTGAATATATAGACATGCTTGGAAACTTACTTAGTCATTTCAGTTTTCACTTTTTACGATATAAAACCATGGCATATAGGCATATAAAGTGTGTTTTAGTTTTAAGAAGTTCTACAATAATTAATGGTTATTCTATCATTACAGATATATTATTGGGTATTTTCATAATTTTGGTAAACACCTGATATGCACCAAGTTTGGAAAGACTGCATCATAGTGTGTAGTACTTTTTTTGTTTTTTATAGTACATAACCACATTGTCCATAAATATCCAGGACTTCCCCATGCCACTTATGTTTAATAGACCTATATTATGCTTTTTTCACCATTATCTTTTCTCTAGGTTGAAGAGTCCTTTTATACTTTGTTGTTAACCTTTGGGAAAGCAGTGTCTTAGATTATTTTGCTCTCTTGTAGCACCTCATCTGATTCTGCTATGTTCTTTCTGAAACCAAGGGACCAGATTGCACTCAGTCTCCAAAGTGCAGGTGCACAATGGGTTTTCTAGTGGCATAAAGATATTTCCTGTTGTGATTGCTAACCCTTCCTCAAAATTTCTAACATTTTGATTGATTTTGGCTACTGCTGCACCCTGAACTGACATTTTTTTAGTGCTATCTATTATTGCCTGAAGATCTCATTCCTGATGGTAATAGCCAGATCAAAACCCATCATTATACATGTAAAATTAGGGTTTTTCCCAGTATGCATCATTGCTTCAGATTTACCCATTCTGTTACTTTATGCCCAGTTACTTGCTACATTGAGAGGCTTTTACACTTTTTCACAGTCATGTCTTGTTACTGAACATAATTTAGCATTAAGTAAACATCATACTTAATGTTCTTTTTTTTTTTTTTTTTTTTTTCCAGATCACTTATGCACTCATGAGCAGCATGGGTCTAAACACAGATCTGTGAGAAGCTCCACTGACAACCAACCTGTCTAAAAAAAAAGTACTATTTACTCGTACCTTCTCTTTTCTATCTTTTTACCAGTTATATATCCTTTTAAGGATAGTCACTCTTATCCCATGATAGGCTAAGATTTTAAGAACTGTAACTGAGGATCTTGTAGAACACCTTTCAGAAGTGTACATGAGCTATTACCACTGGCTATCAACTACATCCACATACCAACATGGAAGGATGAACCCCTAAAAAGGTTTTGGTGTGGGAATTTGCCCAAGTTCTTGTTTAGTGCAGTCAGACAGATACAAGTTCCTCTGCTATGATTTTGTTGTCTTTGATCCCTCCTATCCTTGACCTTCCTTTAGCCTTACAGGCACTCTAGAAGCCTCTTGCCTCTTGGTCTTTAAGATGGAGCAACACGATTTATATCATGGTTGTGCTTTTTCACAAGCTGAAGCACAATTAATTTTTTTTTTTTTTTTTTTTTTTTTTTTTTTGGCCTCTCTCATACCACATTTGAGCATTCTTAGCTTACTGTTCCTTTGATTTATTTTGTTTTCAGCAGGACAAAAATTGATGTTTTTTGAAGAACACCTTCTTATTCCTCATAAAGCTCCCTTATGCTTCTGTTAAGCTAGGCCTGTTAGCTTTCAGTCTTTCTTAAACACCTGTTGACAAGTAGTATACATCTTCTCTAAGCATCCAACACGGTATCTTTGAACAGTCTCTGTGCTGTCCAAAAACATTTAGGTATCTTAATCAGACATTCCAGCTTCTTTTTAACAACACCAGTCCTCCATTTTTCTGTAGTTCACCTTTTTAAAAGTTCATGGCTACAGTAGTGGGCCTCTTGGTTCTTGTTGGAGGAATAAGGATACTGGGCTTAAATTCATTATCCCAGAAACTCTGTGACAGTCACCAGGTCCTGTACATTGGTCAAAACTTAGCCTCTTTTTAATTCGCTGCCTACTACTTCTATAAAAGATTGGCAGTACCTGAAAGTTCAATGCACACTTCACCCCCCAGTGAAGTTTACCCAGTATTTGAGGGCAATTGTAGTCTTATTTTCTCCTCATTTCTGAATTCCTTAATCTCCCTCAGTGTGTCAGTCTCTATTACTGTCCTCATCAGGTAGTCAGTAATGCAGTCTTATTGCTGTATTTTTCCTACATGGAACTGGAGTTTCATTCATAGTGTTTCTATTACTTGTTGACAAGGTTTGCTTGATAGTTACTCTGACTTGACTCAAAGCTTCCTTTAGGTTATGGTATCATCCCTCCATCTATACATCTATATATTTTGTCTTTTCAGTATAATTTTGCAAAGTGGTATCACGTTGTCCATCTTCTTTTCCTTCCACGGAATTTTCAATATGTCTTCTATGTCTGTATATTTATTTAAATCTAAATATCCCTATCTCCCATCATGTTTATTAGGCTTCCAGTAAAATGGTAGATGTACGCATAAAATTGCTATTCCTTTGCTTCTTCTCTGCACCATCATGCATTTGTCCTGTGCTTTAACTGAGGATTCAGAGCTCTTGTAATATCCAGATGAGTCCTCCAAATCCTGTACTCCTCAACACCCTCATGGGACAGGTTGCCCTCCTTCCAGACATCCACCTTGTCTTGATGGTTTTGAATTCTCTTATATAATTTTCCCAACAGCATTACCTCTCCACATCTGTCTAGCCAGCACACATTACCAGGATGGCCTGGGGGAAAGCTGCCATAGAGATCCTGCTATTTTGTCTCCAAAACTTATTTCCCTACATCACTGGCATTCACATGGACAATGGTCACCAGGTCCTTCCCAACATTTCCCAGGAGCTGACCAAAAATGTGAGACCTGCTGCTGCTCAGCCAGTGGGCAAAGTAGCAAACAGTCTTTGCTGTAAACACCAGCCCAGATAACCATATGTTTCATAACCAGTAACCAAACAAAGGCACATATTCCAGTCTCTCATATTCAGGCAGTTTCTTATAATCTCACCCTCCTTACAAAAATCCTCAACATCACACCTGCTTCCCCTTCAGGATTAAGATTTGGTGACCCAAACAAGCCTATAGAGCAATCACAGACAAGGAGTTAACAGAACATGAAAATGGAGAAGCAACAATGAAAATCATCATGGTTGGCCACAAGTTTAAGATGGCAGGCTACCTCATGGGCTGTTGTTACACCGTGTGGACATAATATCAACACAGCATGCTTGAAGAAATTGAAAGGTAGAAGAACATCTTGCACTAAATCCTTTTCAGTCATTTTTTGAGAGCAGGCCAAAGTAGGAAGGCAGAGATTCAAAACTGGAATTATTCTGTCTCACCTTTGGAGGTGAGGCATATGGTGGGGCAGTGAGAACATCCTGGGCCCCGGCACTACAGCTGGGTTCATGTACCCTACTGATCTGTTTGTAATGGCATAACTTCAAGACTTCCATAAATCAGGGTAGAGAGGAATTTTCTACCCCTTCCCTACTTTACCTGCTCTCCCAAGGCAATCAACATAAGTGCACTCCCTTTTCAGTAATTTTCTTTGACTGAAAGGGGGAAAAATGCCACATCTGGGAATATGAAATCTGGAAAGAATGAGGAAAAAGAGACAGGCAGCAGAAAATTATCTTGTTTTGGCCAAAAACTTTCTTTAGGAGGTAGAATGGTTGTACTGAAAAGGGTTCTGAACTGGTCTCAATTTGGGATTTTTTCTTTGGTTTTAACGTTAGGTCCTTGTTGGCAGAGAGACCTCTACTGTGGCAGTAAAAATCCTACATTTGTGAGTTTTCAGAAGCTGGCTGGAATCTCTCTTTCATCTCAACAGGAGTGTCTCTTCTTTGATTTCACTGTCTGCATCACTGTTTAGTTTCTCTCTTCTTTATCTGATTCTGTAAGTAACAGGGAGACAGGGATACAGCACATCATTTAGAACAAGTAAACACCATTAAAACAATTCCACCTGGTTGTCACTGCATTGTTTTGAGTGGAATATTGACTCGAATAATACAAGGATTAAGGAGAAGCAGGTAGAAACTAGTTTTGAACCCTTCTGGGTTAACAGCCTAGTTACATCATCAATTGAAATGGGTTTACTCTGTGTGCTCTAGGTGGGAAAAAGTTAAGAGCTTTTCTCAACTGCAACTCACACTCAGACACCCCTCTTTTGAGTTGCCTCTACAGAAAACAAATCTGAGCTGAAGTACAGGGATTATTTCAGAGTTAATTAAATAAATATAAAACTCATCCCCTTTCAATAGAGTACAAGTCATGGTCCCCACTCTACAAATCTGAGTCCTTCCACCTCAGGGAAAATATTATCTAAGGAAACACAAAGTTTTGGAGGAGGGACAGCAGCCACAGTAGGGTGTAGGATGATGCAGGATGGCTGCTTCTATGTCACCACAAAATAAATGGTGGTAAAGCTTTACTGGACATACCTGACTGCAGAGTTATACACTATACTCCTTATGCCAAGCATGCATTCAGATTTAATTTTGCAATTGTTTCCTCTCCCTATGACTCTGAGAACCCCACTGATAGGGATGAAAGCCATCAAGCTGGAAAGGCACAATATACATATTATACTAATGACACTATGAGCTTCAGATTTTCTGTAAAATCATCATGGTGTTGGCCAAAATGGAAGGAATAAGGACATACTCAAAATTTGCTGGGCAGAGGGGGGAACTTTGCTGAGATGGAGTGATACAAATGTAAAGTTTCTGATACAGAAGCCCAAATCTACTAACTGGGTATAAAACTTAAGAAACAGCCTAGCCTCCCTTGATCAGTAGCTTGTACACAATCATCAGTGCAGGGGGAAACAAAGCACCTTTTGGTTAAAATGAATATTATTAGAAAGGGAGGTTGTAAATATTTCCCTTTATACTGGAGGACTAACAACAGTCAGTAATAGGCAGTTGCAGGAGTCAGGATGGGCTAGATCTGAGATCTGGATCCCAGCCTAGCATGAGCCCACAGCTCTAACACAGGCAAGAGGCTGTTGAGCAACCAAGTTTCCTCAAGGAGTAAAGGAGGTGAAGGAGGATGCCATCAGAGCACAAAGTACCTAACTGAAGGAAATTGCTCCACATCACCTGTAGGAACAGTGAGACTGCCAACCTTTGTTCCTTGTCCTGTGACAGATAAAGAATCTTACAAAAATGCAGTCAATTTGAGACTGCTTAGAATGGGAGGGATTAGGTTAGTCAGGTAGATCCTGCAGTTTTAGGGGGCAGTGTAAAATAATTCCTCCAAGCTCTGCTCTTTGACCTAGGAAAGGATTCCACAGTGTTTCCTTGAAATATTCTCCAGCCTGGGGTACACTTTCTTCTGCATCAGAGGGAAGATAGGCTCTCTGTCAGACACTGCTACTTGGTTGTCCCAGGGAAGGCAACACACGGAAGACTGTAAAGAAGGTAGCCCCCTTTCTTTAAAAGAAAAATATAAAATCAGAAAATTGTAAATTTACAGGCAAAGAGTCCCCTTGTGAGTCTTCCAAAAACCAAAGCTGGCATGTGAGATTTGTTCACACAGCTTGCCTGTCCCTGGGCTCAGGATGTAACTGGGCTTTTCAAATATCCATTCCTCTTCCTCTCCTTTTAAATCAGTGTATTGTCAATTTGACATGTAGAGGCTTTCTTTCTTGTATCAAGAAGCACCACTACATTTTTTTTTAAATATGTCTCTGACATTTTCTTGAACAGACAAGATGGAGACTCAGTTTTCTGAGAGATGATGTGCTCCTGCTGCTTATTCCCTACTTAATCCTCCAAGCGCGACATCAGTCATCTCCATGAAAGTTACTGAGACTTCTCAGGCATAGGATTATCAGTGATACAGTCTCCAGTGAGGAATGCACAGCAGGAGCAGATGCATGCTAGAGGAAGAGAGAGGAGCCTGTTTTCATGCAAACATGACTCATAATAAAGTGTTTTTTGAGAGAGACTAAGTAGAAGCAGCAAATATGCAAAACATAGAAAATGTACCTGACTTCCAAAAAACGAAATTGTTAGTAATCTTGGAAATTATAGTTCCTTTAATTTAAATTCTATCCCTGGGGTGAAAATGAAGCAAATATGAGAGAGGGGAGGAGGAAAGAGAATCACTAAACGGCTGGTGATAAAATTTTAGTAACAAATACGACAATGGGTCCTCAGCCCAGTTGGGTCCTTCAGGCACCACTAAAATACAAACAGTAAAATAATAAATCTTCACAAAGAGATATAAAAGGTTTTAGTAGAATTAAAGTAGTAGTGCCTACTGGAAATTCAGTTGGTATACTGCATTTTCATTTTCCATAAAGTATTTGATATTGCATCTCCCATGAATGTACTTGAATAATTAATTCAGATCGGCTGCAGTAGGAGTACTGCCACAGGGTCTACAAATTGGCGGAAAGAAAATTAGCAAATGGTAATGATAAATGGCAATGTTTTAATTTGGGGGAGGTAACTACTGGGGTGCCACAGGGATTGGTGTTATGTCCTATCTCATTTATCACCCTCATTAATTGGTCTGGAAGAAAAATAAACAGTGCATTAATGAAATTCACATTCAATGCTGGGAGGAAGGGGGGATTTCAAATACGAGAAGGCATGAATGAAAAGGAAAAAAACATTCAGAGAAAAGTGAGGAGCAAGGGCTGAAAACTATTCTTAAAAAATAAAACAAAGTAATGCAACTTCTAAATCTTTGTTGGAATATTTTGGGGAAAAATAATGAGAAAGGACTGCTTGGGATCTTAAGGCCAGAAGAGGACATATAGTTTCATTCCCTTTGCAATACAGGCCAAATAAATTGATTGGTCCAAGAAGCCAGGTATTCTAACTTCTACAAGCATTTCTCTCTCAGAAATGCAGAGAGTCTTAATTGTAGACCTCAACTGATGAATGCTGTTTGTTAACAGTTTGAAAGGAAGTCTAAAAAAGCAAAGTGACCCAGCAGAAATTGTTCATTGATTATAACTATCACACTGTGTAATCTGTCATAAGATGTAGTATTTTATTACCTACGTTGTGGCAACAGTCTGCTTCTGATGGCTTCAATACTGTGAAGCTGGAAAACTCTTAAAGCATCTTTAAACTTTACGCTTCTTCAAAGATATAAAAAGGAGAGGGAGGTAACCAATAATGGGATACATGGGAAAGGCAACAAAACTGCATCAGGTAATGTTCAGACTGGAGACTGGGAAAAGTTTCTTTAGCATGAGTATGGTCAAACCCTGGAATAGGCTTCCTAGTGAGGTGGTTGATGCCCCATGCCTGACAGTGTTCAAGAGGCATTTGGATATTGCCCTAAATAGGCTTTTACATTTGGTTAGTCCTGAAGTGGTCAGGCATTTGGACTTGATGATCTTTGTAGGTTCCTTCCAACTGAACTATTCTTTATTCTATTCTATTCTATTCTATTCTATTCTATTCTATTCTATTCTATTCTATTCTATTCTATTCTATTCTATTCTATTCTAATTTTCTATTCTTCTGTTCTGTTCTGTTCTAATTCTAGTCTATTCTCAGGTTTCATATGTTTTCTTTTATTTCCTCCTTTATTCATGCTCAGATGCTAGCAAACCAGAAGTCTCTTCCCATCTTTTCTTTGTAATTGTCTCATTTTTCTCTTCTGTTTCTCTTTTGTCTACAACTCTGTTTATGATTTTCTTTTTCTAACATGACCTACAATTAGTGACAAAGATTTCACTTCTCTGACAGACCAATTATTTGATAGATTGCAATGCTTGAAGAAGCCAAAGACATCTGTTATTCTCTCAACCCTAATAAAGAACTGCTCCCTAAATAGTAGTAGAGGCATACACAATGCATTTTTGTACATTCTCAGTGATAGTTCTTTGTATCATACCAAAATCATTTTGATGGAAACCTGGGCACATGCTTATGGTTTTTAGAATTTGGCTTGGTAATTGAATGCTCTGACTTAGAATAAATCACAGACTTATTTCTTATTAGAATAAGCAGTAAATAAGTACACTAGAAAAGATCTTGAAGTGTGGCGTACAGCTTTTAAAAAAGTCAAAACAATTTTTGTTTTCTCTACAGATGCTCTGCACCATTGCTTCAAGCAGAGCTTGTAGCTCTGATGGTGCTGCTACAAAAAGCCTGACCAAAACAGGGAGCAACAACTAATCCATATTCAGAATGTTGTTGTCAGCACCCCCTGAGAAACAGGCAGCGCATGCTCATTGAAGAGTGTAGTATCAATTCTTAGGGGGAATCATGGTATAACACATCCAGAGACTTTCCACTGGTTTGACAGGTCTCCAGCAATGAAACCTGTTTTCCCTTGGCTCTTGAAAAGTGTGGCAATGAAAGACATCAGGACAGGTGGGCAATCTAGTTTGAGATGCGCTGCAACACAGCAGATGAACGAAGCGCCTTCTCTACACAGCTGCAAATGCAGCTGGCATCTAGTGTGCTGTTCTGAGCACCACATAGCTGGAAAGACAGTGAAAAGCTGGAGGGAGTTCAGAGAGGAGGCACAATTATTATTAGGTAGCAGGAAGGCTTGATTGATATAGAAAGATTAAAAGAGCAAGCTATGTACATCTTGGCAAAGCAACAACTAAGAGGAGATATGATAATCACTTCTAAATAAATTCAAGGAAAATCCCAAGAGGGGAAGACTTTGTGCAGGCTTAGTACAATGGGGCATTGCATAACAGGATGAACTTTAGAGAAGGCAAACTTCTGAAGTTTGAATGTTAAGAGAAAACTTCTTCCTTTCTAGTAGGATGTGGAGGAATACCCCTGGGGAAGCATTACTCCAGGACTGCTTCAACCATGCTGGTCCCGTTACAAGAAAAGAGTTAAGGAACCATTCTTCATTGATCAGATGAGGGGAACAGACTTCTAAGGTCAGATGGAGTCTTTCTCTAAAGACATAGACTATGGGCTGCTCTGTATTTACTGAGTTCTCCCTACAGAGCATGCTGCTGTTGTGAGGGAGTCATCACCTTGTCTTCAAAGCTGTGTGTCTGTCATTCAGTGAGATTATCACCAGTGCTGTATGCACCAGCCTGCTAATAGTTTCACAAAGAGGCTATATTCTAAGAGAAATATCATCTGCAGGATGCATTCAGAGATACGTGGACTAAGAAGGAACAAAGGAAGCAGAGGTGGCAGTGCCCCGGTGAAACTACTGAGTTACTTGCAAAAGAACACAAGTGAAGGCCTTGACAGAAATATTGCAGCAAGGAATTTTGAAAATCATTCTCTGATGCCACAGCCACTATTAGTATTGAATACACTGTGGCTTACCAAAGGTGTTGATGTGCCAGTAGGCGCCAGGAAGGATGCATTTTTTTTCCTTCATGCAGTACACTGCAGACCTTGTTGCATACAGGACTGTAAGTTCTCACCTGCCATGTCAGGTGCCAACTTCTGCAAAAGGAGAATTTGCTCAGCAGGAAATGACTTTTCAATAGAGTAGTCTCAGATACATTAAATAAGACATTACTCACTTGGTCATATGTCCATTTCCATAGGTGAAATGGCAATAACAGGGAAGACTCTAAGCCACTCTGCAGTAACTTTCCTAGTTAGACTTCTACCCTATGATATACATGAGGTAATTTAGTTTAGGGTGGGTTCACAGGGGAATGGAGGAGTCTAGCCAGCTCTACAAGATCCTGGCATAGCTGAACTCAGCAACCCTCTGTGAATAAGCTCTGCCAGATTACCTCACCTTTGTTCAGGGATGAGCATGAAGGTAACCAGTTATTTCATTGACACCTTTTCAAGTGCCTGTCAACCCCACTAAACACCGTACTTTCCTCATACCTTTCTGGAGGAGCCAGACATTTCTTTTTTTTTTCTTTTTTTCCATTTTTTCCTTTATTCATCTGAATATTATCTCCCTCTGTTTGTGGTTGCATTCCTTTACCTTCCCTGGGCCTGTAGAGCAGCTGTGGTGTTAGCAGTTATTTATGGGAGAGCTGCTGATGCATGTGACAAGAAATAGTGCTAATGGTGATGTCTGTTAGCCTGTAAAACAGCTCCCCCAAGTAAACTGGTGGAAGTCTCATCACTTGGATGTTTTAAAACCAGCCAGGACAAAGCATTGTAAAATATACTGCAGGGAACAATCTCAGAGTGGCAGCAAGATTAAGTAATGGATTGCTCTGTCTTTCCCATTGCTCAGCCTAGCAAAAATCAGTGTGTGAATATTCAGGGTACTCCAGGGATGTGCTGGTTTGGCTTGTCCTTCCAGGGTCTCTACTGGCAGTGCTCCTATGAAAACACTTGGTTAGATTAGTCTTTCTCTGGGGAGAGGGGGGAAGAAGGAAATGGGAAAGACAAAGAGAGAGGGAGAGCATGGTATGTTGCATACATGGCCCTGATCACATCACTGTCTTGAGGACATTTGCCTTCACTGCCCCTGTGCTAGTTATTGCTAGTTACCACCCTCGCACTGCAAACCCTTCCACTTACGGGAACTTGTCTTGGCTCTGATCATTACCACATCGACACAATAGCTTTGACAATCCTATACTTCTTTTTTTTTTGGCTTCACATTGTTGTTGTTGGAAACGCTGGTAAGTCAGTGGTTGGCTACTGAGAAAAGGCTGGTGCACTCAGCCCTAGCAAACCACCAAGGCATTTTTGTATAGCTTTGGCCAAAAATGCATACCATAAGGAGATTTACAGTTCATAGACTTAACCCACACTGTGAAGAACTTCCTTTGAACTAAGGAGAGGAAAACATAAGCTGTGGTGAGCAGTCTCTGCTAACCTGCCAGGGAATGATAGACTTGGTAAGTGATGCTACTTTTCCACTCCCTGTTATATTACACACCTCTAAATCAGGTTAAGATTAGCTGAAATGGGGCAATCATAAACCACATTTGGTCACACAGAATCCTGCACTAAAGTAGCATTCTGTACCAGAAGGGAGGGTTTCATTTTTACAACTACTTCTGAATGTCTGGTACTTGAGCCAATATTTCACCCCTCCAATTTTGCCTGAATTATTTATTTTGAAAACATCCAGAGCAATGCAGCTTCTGCTGTTGCCCTTACAATTCCATTCTGCATATTATAGCAATATAATACGTATAAAAGTATGAGGACTTTTCTTTTGGGCACTGTCTTGGAATCAGGCCTTTTTTCCTGGTCCCTGCACCCCCACCCATGTCCCTTTTAAAAGGCATGTGCCATTCCAGCCACCATCTGTACATTCAACAGCCCTGCCTCAGTAAGTCCAGGGGAGTGGTTATTCCCCTCTACTTGACAACCTCAGTGCTGCATTTGGAGCGCTACATCCAATCTGGAGCCAGAAAGATAGAGATAAATTGGAGAGAGTCTCATGAAGGACTACCTACATGGTTGGGAGCCACATAGGGAGAGGCTGAAGGACCTGTGGTTTTTTGTTTGTTTGTTTGTTTGTTTTCAGCCTGGAGAAGATAAGGTTAAAGGGATCTAACTGCTGTCTTCTACTACTAAAAGGGATGTACAGCAAAAGTGCAAGAGGCAGGGGTCACAGTTTGCAACAACAAAAATTTCAATTTCTTATAAGGAAAACTTTCACTGTGAGAGGGGTTAAGCATTAGAGAACAGTGGCCCAGAGGGGCTGTGCAATCTGAGAAGTTTTCAAAGCTCAGGTGGATAAGGTCCTGAGCAACCTGATCTAATTTTGATGTCAGCCCTGCTCTGAGTGGGGATTTGGACAAGGTGACTCAGAAGTGTCCTTTCTGATCTAAATTACTCAATTATTTTATTATTTGGATTTTTAAAATGTGACTAGCTATTTTGGTGTTCAGGTAAAGGCTCAGAAACCTTTATGAAAGCTTGGGTCAGGCTCAGCAGCCATAATCACTGAGGAAATCCTGGCTTGCAATCTGTTATGTGCCTCAGCACTTCAGCTGTTGCACCACCCACAAAGCTCAATGCTTTTGTTCTCCCCAAATACTTGGAAGGGAGGAATTAAATACAAATGCTTTCCATAGCAGTGAAATTCCAGAGAGGAATGTCACCCCCCCACCCCCTACACACACACACTCTTTAGAAAAGTTAAAACAGAATTTATTATTTTATTTTTTGGCTTGCTGACTTTCTGCCTGTCAGAAGGGCTCTTGTTGATGCCATTGCCTCCCTGAAGACAGAAAACAAAGTTGACAAACGCCTGCCAGGCGGGCAGCTCTAGAGCTGTCATCTCCATTTTCTCAGTGGAAAAGAGGAATTTGTTGTCAGACTTGAAATTTCTCATGGCAAAATTTCAGTTACGCAAAAACTGCTTTTAGGCAGGACACTCCTTAACTAGGTCTTAATAAGAAAATACCATTTTTCCTTTTTTTCCATCTTATCTACTTGGCTCTAGAATGGTTACAGCTCTGTTGTAAACTTAGCTTGCAATGTACCATAACAAATCTCTAAAAAATCTCTTCTTGTAGCCAGGACATCTAAGTTTCCCCTTAATAATATTATTTATTAATAACAATTAAAATGTGCAATTAAAGTGAATGTAAGCTACTGCTTGTTTCAGCTGTGGCCAGAATTTGCTCTGTGACTTAAGAAAAGCTACTGAAATTTATCATTTGCAAAAGAAGGATAATGATACCCATTTCTACCCAGAAGCAGATGTGACATTTTAGCTTGGAAAAGTCTGCGTCAGGTGCAGTGTGCAGCCCTGGCCATTTCTGCCCTCTTCCTTCTCTTGGCCTCCTTTGATGGAAAAGTGTCACTCAGTTAGGAGAGACAATGCAGATAGGAAGGTAAGGTCAGCTGATGAGAAACGGTTTTGATGACATTGCTACCATTGTCCATTAGTTTATTGCCTGAAAGTCTTGCCCTTGGCTCTGCAGGGTCACTTGAATCCTGCCAAAAAAATATTTCTCATTTAGTCACCCACGAAATGCAGATGCTGTTTCTTTACATCTTGGACTCTGCTGTTTCACGCCTGATGTTGTTATAGTTGACAATCACTTTACTGCCTGTTGGAAAACGGTTGAGGCAACAGTCTCGCCAGATACCAGGCTCCAGATGAAGAACTATTGACAATATTCCCTGTGTTCTGAGATAGCTTGAGCTGGCAAAATCCAATTCAGTTTCCAGGAATACGCTTCTCAGTAATGACCCACTCTAGACTCCAAGGAAACTGCTGATGCTCAGACATGGTCTTTGGAGCATGCCCTAGAAACTCAGGTTTGTTTCTCACCTCACTAGCATGAAGCATGGGAATTCTTATATGCCAGTGCTCCTTGTGTTAGAGTGAAGTGGCTGGGGAGATAGGGGTTGGCATGGACTTCTTCCAAAGCTATTCTGCAGAAACCCTGTAGTGTTTGTACTTCCCTCCCCAAATCTGTTTCCTATGGGAGCAATGAACTAGCCAAAGGAAGGGGAGTGGGTCCTGGCACAGCCTGCCTAGACCTATAGCAGTGCAAAAGGCTGTGCCTGGAAGACATGCATAGCTGGCTGAATCACAGAGTCATCTGATATTTCAGGGACAAAACTGAGCATCTAATTGAAATGCATTTGATGGCTGGAGTTCAGCCCCTATTAGGCAAGGATCCACGTTGTAAAGTGAACCAGCTTTGCACCTGTTTGGTCCCAGCTGGCATCTTCTGCCTGAGAAAGGCATACTGCTGTGGTAAAAGGTATTAGAATAATAATAATAAATCCTACCCATAAAAGGCTTTGATCAAAGAGCTTTCTCATTTCATTTCTTTACCTTGTTTTCTTTTCTTCCTCTTTCTTTTCCTGTACCCTCTATTGTCTGATTATTCTAGACAACTGTGTCTGACGGCCTAGGGGAGTTGACTGTGGTCATAAAAGCACTCATGAGGCTGGCAGGTAGGAGCATGAGTCTCACATAAGCTGGTGCTGGCTTGTGGCAAAGGCAGCATCTAAACTGATTAAGTACAGCATTGCTTTGGTCTGTGTGTTCCTTAAGTCCCTTCCCACTGCTGACTTTGTTTCAACTCCTGGGGTTGATTCAAGACACTCACCCTGCTCCTGACAGCCCCCCGTCTCTGCTACCATCACGTCACTACCACCCCTGCAGCAGCCCCTGTGCATAGGACCTGGAAGATCCACCACGCTCAAGTCCTTGCTCAACCATACATTTCTTATGTGCCATTATGTCTTTTTTTTTTTTTCCAGCCACTGCCATCTGTGTGTCAGCTCGCCATCTGTACAGTGGGGGTGTCATTTGCTTGCTCCATCTTTCTACAAGCACCCTTTAGGAGCAGGTATTACTTCCAGCTGTGAGCTGCGCTCACGTGGGTCAGAACAGAAATGGCCCACACTGCGCGCCTTGCAGCAGGCTCCCATCTCCCTGTGCCCCTCCATTGAAAAAGCATCCCCAGCTTCTGTTGGTTTTATGGCATATATGGGATAGTGTACAGCACAGGACAGTTTTGGTTTGTTTTTTTTTTTTTCCTTTGTGCAAAAGTGCCTCTCACACCCTGTCTCAAAACCATTTGTCTACCTTCCTTCACAAGCCTGCTCAGTGATCAAGGAAGCTTTGTGTCAGATTTCACTGATGCCCAGTTTAGGCACCCAGACTGGGATCACTGAAGAGAAAAACCTCCATTTGTTCAAAAGGCAGCCCTCCAAATCTCATCACAAGCAATCAGACAAGCTTGGCAGAAAGAGCCTTTCCTTTTGTGTTATAAACAGAAAGGAATAATATATGATCTAAGCTCCTAACCGTGCTTAAATATGTGTATTCTGATGTTTCCTTCAGTGCGTGTCATCAACAACAGATCTCTTAGAATATTTTTCTCTATCTTCCTGTCTATTTTTAATTATATCAGAATTAGGTGATTGCTGCTGTAGATTAGGTTTACCTGCAGAACATGCACTGTGATGCCTGTGATTTCATACCTCAGCATAAGCCTTTTGGTTTAGTTCAACATTAAAGTCTTGAAATCCAGTACTGCAAAGGCAGTGGATCCTGAAAAATAATGATGTGTCTGTAAGAGCAGCTCATCTGCACCTAGACAACCTCTGTTTGATGGTAATGTATTAACTAAAGCGGTAAGATTACATCTTATGTATAACAAATGAATGTGGAATAGAAAACAGTCAATGTATTTGAATTATTCCAGTTAATATTGTGGAGCAAACTTATTTTTTGTCTGATGCTTAAGCAATTCATATCACAACCTCAAGAGTAAATTATTGACAGTAAAGAAAGTAATAATCTGGATTTCTGGACTACTTAAAACTAAACAAAACAACAACAACAACAGTAAAAGCTAGCTCTGGTTTGCCTGTAGAGCTTACAAAGTCTGTGTCAGCCATAGAGTAAATCCCCAAAAGTACTAATATTCATAACAGACAGAAAGCTGAATGTGACCCGTTTGGGACAAGCACAACTGATATCTGAACTTCTGCAGGAGTTCAAAGTTCAAAGTGGTTGGTTTTTGCCTGCTTGCTTCTTTCTGGTTTTGATTAAAAAAAAAAAAAAAAAGTTGATAGCATACTGTTTATTATAAAAATACTAAAATAAGAAGTTATGGCATGGCTGATGTCCCACAATGAATACTACTGACAAAAGAACACTAAGTCATGTTCTGCCATCCATTTGTTAGAAAGGTATAGCAAAACTGGGCAGGACAGAGAGAAGAGTCATGCAATATAATTCAAGGACTGGAGGTGAAGAAAGAACAGAAGAGCCTGCTGCCATTCAGGGAATGACTCAAGGAGCTCAATCTGTTTTAGTTAATCAAAACTAAGATTGAGAAGCGGTGTGGCTACAGGGTATAATTACCCACATGGGGCGAAAATACTGGCTACAAAAGGGATCTTTAATCTAGCAGAGAGAGGCATAACAAGAACTAATTACCCAAAGGTGAAGCCCAGCAAATCCAATGTAGTAATGGGGCACAGCTTCTTAGGAGCACAGATGATTAATCACTGGAACAAAATACCCAGGGAAATGGTAGTCAACTTGAATGACTTTCTGTAAAAGCTGCTTTCAACATGAGATGCCAGACTCCACAAGTAGTCTCCCTGTGAAAACCTATGTCTTGTGTTGAACAAGAGATCAGATCAGTTTGGAGCTCTTCTTTCATCTTGCATCTGTCTTCCCTCAGCACCTCTTCTGCACAAAGACCACACCAATATCACCACATTCTCACATTCCCTGTACTAGTTTTTCTGCAGCCTTTTCCACAGCCAGTGCTGAGAAGAGGTCTTGGATTGCCCAGCCTTTAGCTGTTCCTGATTGCCATCCTCTCCTTGGATGGGGCATCTGCTGTTATTTTACCCACACCACACCGTGACACTTCACCATTTAGCTCCTTACAACCTGCTCCATCTCTTTGCATTCATCCCTACAAATGCTGTCTGTGAACCAAGCAGTGGAAGGAACCAGAAGGTCAGAGAGAACCAGGACAAAATCTGTCACTATCTGCTTCCCACTTGTGGGCCACCTATGCTTACCCCATGAGACAATTCATCCAGGAAAGGCACCTACCCTCTAAGGGACACACAGATACAGAGAGGGCTTCCCAGGCAGAATTGCCCTTGTGTAACCACATGCATATGCTATAATAATGGAAATATTTTCTCCACCGAGCCTTTAAAATCTTATAGTAGTTGGACTTAGGAAAGTGGTCTGTTTCCTCCAACCCACCCCACCTATCCTGGTGCTTATGACTGCATCCAAATAGCCCTCAGTGCGTGGACTGATTGCTGACTCCTAAACTGAGAACACGTGTTGAGCCAGAAGCACCTAAACAGTATACGAATGTTTGCCTTCTGCTGTGTTTTCTCCATGCCCAGCAACACCTATCATATGGTGCAGTCTGACAGTACAGCACCCCAAGGCACGGCAGTAATTCTCACCACCCCTCCCACTCTCTATTTACCAAAGTAGCTCTTCCCCTTTTAATATCCAACCCACATACACTGCTTCTCCAGTAATACATCCACTGCCACAGCTGGAGCATTTGTAACCTGCAGAGTTCAAGCCAGGCTGGAGACAGAAGTTTTCACTGAATTGATACAGCTTTGAAATAAAATGCCCCGCCTGCTGGCATTTCAGGGCCAAATGTGCTTTGAGGGTGGTTCCATTGATGAAGTCAATTTGTCAAGAATGGTGCAAAGCTCCAGAGCCCAGCCAAATTTTCCACTAAGCCTGGGCAACTGACTTACATTAATTTCTAAAAATGCATGTTTTTCATCTTCAGCTTGCAAGGGAACTTTCTCTCTTCCTCCCAGGGGTAGGATATGGCTAACACAATATATGCATTCATCAGCATCGGCATGGATTATTAAAATAAACCATATCTGGACTTCAGTTTAAGGATGCCACTCAATTCCAGCTCATATAAAATGCTGCTTTCTGTATGTCTGAAGCTGCAGCAAACATGTAAAGCTTCTGCTCTAGTCCTTTCCTTAGCTCACGGATAGCCTCTGACATCAATTCAAAGTCTTATTTTTCAAAGAAGCTGAAGGATTGAATCCCTGCTCCGTGAAAGACCAAATTTCAATCTGTGACCCATGGTGACAGCTGGGCTTTTCTGAACTGATGCGTCTGAGAACTGACAACAAAACAGCTCTGATCAAAGGGAAGTCTCTGTGGAAATTGTTCAAGTGGGGAGCAAGTGCACTCCCACTCTGGAGGCCTCTAAGGGATGTCAGTATGCTTGCCTTGGAGGGGACTTTACTGACATAAGTGATCCCAACAATACAAACACCTTTATTCTTCCTACCTCATTTCTTCACTACCTCTCCCTCCAAAGAGAACAACTATCCATAAAGAGTGATGACCCAAAAAAAGTAAATTGTCAGATGCCCCATAAACTCTATAAGAGATTAGTGACTTCTCTTTTTTTTGACATGAAAAATTGCTTGGAGGCTACAGTAATGGATTTGATATAAAACCCTACAAAGAAGCAGCAGAACTTGACCTTGAGTTTCTAGGTCAGCTATCAAAGAAATAACCCTAATTTATTTTGCTCTGGAAATGAGTGGTGAATAACAGAATTGCACAGATACAGAGTGCACGTTGTAGATGCAGATGAAGTCTAACCCATCCAACAACAACTTTACTGTAACATCAACTACAGTTACGGAGCTCACTCCAAAAGCAGTGGCACTACACCTACACCATTTCTATTACCCCAAGAAGAGCTACGTAGCATGCTGAAACTACAGAGCATATGTGCAAGCCTGGGATTATCCCATGGCTTTCCTAAAATCAAGATACTCTGAGCTCACAGCATTTCTTTTTCTCTCTAGTGTTGGAAGGGGCTAGAGGAAGCCATGAAGAACCAATAATTCAGTACATTCAATATATATATGCATAGTTGTACATATTTATTAAAAAAGAAAGAGCGAGTGAAGAAACTGCAAAATCCACAGGCCAATTATAACTGCCTTTTTTCCCCTTCCATTCCTTCCATTTATAGTACAGTATGTGCTGTAAGCACTGATTCCAAAATACTCATTGCAATAATTCCCTCTAGCGGAGAATGATTATTTACTACTTACATTCTCGCTTCTGTGTTTTCCATTTAGGAAAAATCAAGCTGCAAACACAGGACTATGGTTAAAGAAAGACACTCCCATTCTGCTTAAAATGGCATTCCTAGAAGTGTTTACTGTTATGTAAAAACTGTGAAATGTACTTGAAAGCAATTTTTTTTCTGAAAAAAAAAAAAATAATCAATTATTTATGGAGCTTTTGTAGGCAGCATTTATCTCTTGACCTAAGTTATATGGCATGGAGTAAGGCCACAAAAGCAAATGCTCTATTACACAACCACTGAATGCTGGGGTGGGGGTCAAGAGGAGGATGTAGAGATGGAAAACTGACAGTCACCAATAAAGAGACATCTTCATAACAGGTGTGACCTCACTTACAGTGTCAACAGCTGAATATTGGTGATAATCTACTGAAAGTTACTAGAAATCAAGCATCAGAAGGTATAAAATTGCATTAGGATCATGCTTGCAGCTGCATTCAGGATACCACACTGATGTTTCTGCCATGCTAACAACACTAGTCAATTAAGAAACCTTCCAGGCCAGACTAGCAACTGAAAAAAGAGATGCTAATCCGGTCTCTGAAGTGCTGCAGTGCACGAAGCGTGGGCTCTCTCCATATGTTCTCTCCCTCCTTGCAGAGTAAACGTCAGTATTGCTTTTGCATGTTTAATGACAGTTTTCTACAACCACCAAGGCTATGAAATATTAGAGGAGCTAGGATTGATTAAATTCAACTGGAGTGAGGCCAGCTCACCTCACCATTCTTCAAAGTTGGTAGAAAATGTACACCAGCAAGAGGTGCAGGTAGCAAGTTCCCCAGCACCAAACAAAGCTGCCACTTAGCTTAAAGCTCGCCCCAGAGAGGCAGTCCAGCTATGTGTTTGTGCCTGAGCCCCTGCCAGTCCACCATCTAAGGCCTTAATGCTTACTGGCAGCCTCTGCACTACACCCAGCCCCCAGCCTCACCCTGAGCTCTCTACAATGGGATTAAGTAATTTATAGATCAAATAAATAACAGGAGGCTATGAATCATGAGGCTATTATTCCTTCAAGGGTTCCTGTTCTAATTCAGAGCAGAAACCTTCTAATGATGCCATCAACCGAAAAAAAAAAAAAAGGAAGCTTGAGTCATAATAGCTCCTGGATAAAATGATATGTGTGTAATACACAATTGCATCTTTGTTTAGATAAGCTGGCTTTGTTGTCCATGAGCTCTCTGACTGCCTCCAACAGGGAGGAATTGCTTTGATACTTTCCCCCAGTGCAAGCTGAGAGCACACATACTGTGATGCACATACCCTTTTGCATCCACTTTGGCACTGAGAGATGGATCACAAACAGCCACTTGCAAATCATGAAAAATGAACTATGTTTGTGCTCAGCACAATCCTATCATGTACCTACCTAATTCACCTGCATAGACCCCTCTCTATCCCTTCCATCCCCTCCTAGGAGCTGTAATGTGAGTCAGGGATGGCATAGTATGCACAGGGCTCTTGATTCTCGGCTCTGTCATTGTGGTGGTTTCACCCTGGGCAGCTGATCTCCACAACAACCTTGCTCTCAATCTCTCCTCCTCAACGGAATAGGGGGAGAAAATACAATGGAAAAGGGCTCAAGGGTTGAGATAAGGAGATCACTCACCAATCACTGTCACAGGCAACACAGAATCAGCATAAGGAAATTAATATAATTTATTGCCTATTACTAGCAAGCTAGAGCAACTAGCAAGCTAAAGGCAACTAAAAACACCTTCCCCCCACTCCACCCGCTTCTGCATCTTCCCCCTGAGTGGCGCAGGCAAATGGGGGTTGGGGGCTGCGGTCAGTCCCTGACACTTTGTCTCTGCTGCTCCTTCACAGCGCCTCTCTGCCCCTGCTCCCCGTGGGGTCCCTCCCACGGGATGCCCCACAGGATGCCGTCCTTCCCAAACTGATCCTGTGGGGGCTGCCCACAGGCAGCAGCTCTTCAAGAACAGCTCCCACACAGCTCCGTACCACGGGGTCCATCCCCCAGGAGCAAACTGCTCCAGCACAGGTCCCCCACGGGCGGCAGCTCCCCCCAGAACCCTGCTCCTGCGTGGGTTCCTCTCCACGGGCTGCAGCTCCGGCCCGGGGCCTGCTCCTGTGGGGGCTCTCCATGGGCCGCAGCCTCCTCCAGGCCACATCCACCTGCTCCACTGGGGGCTCCTCCATGGGGTGGAGATCTGCTCCATGTGGGACCCATGGGCTGCAGGGGGACAGCCTGCTCCACCAGGGGCCTCTCCACAGGCCGCAGGGGAACTGCTGCTGTGTGCCTGCAGCACCTCCTGCCCTCCTGCTGTACTCACCTTGATCTGCTCTCCCAGAGGCCCAACCAACATTGCTTACTGGTTCAGCGCCAGCCAGTGGCAGGTCCGTTTTGGAGCCTGCTGGAGCCTCTGATCTGACATGGGGCAGCTGCTGGGCTCTGCTCACAGAGGACACCCCTGCAGCCCCCAACTACCAAGTCCTTGCCACATAAACCCAATACAGCCATGTGTCTCTGGTGTCCCTAAAGGCAAGAACTGGGAGAAGACATAGCAGCAGCAATAGACATTTGGGCTGATGTCCTCAGATTGGCATCCAGAACATGTGCTAAGGGCCCTCAAATATTACGGCTCTTGGGAGAGGGGGGCAATATGCAGAGCAGCCTGAATATGGCACTGAACTATATTTGGAGCATTCTCTTCCTGGTGGAAAACCTGAGTTCACTTCCCTGCCCAGTAAAGACAGATTCGTACGTACTTTTCCCAGCACTCATTTGAGTTGAACAACTTGCCCATAATTAAGGCTTTCCCAGCCCATATGCAAAATGGGCCACAAGGCAGACAGGAATGGTTAATCATCAGGTCAAACAGCACAATGGACTATTGCTCTTTACTCCAGTGATTACAGCACTTGCCTGGGTAGGGACAATATCTGGGTTTGGCATTTTACCCTAAACAGTTGTTGAAACATTAGGTAATGGTTCCCTGAGGCAGAGCTTAATAGCTTGGTCACATTAATATGACTTGAATGCCTTCAGACTGGAGCTTGTATCTCAATGCACTACTGCATTATGGAGATACCCAGATGGCAAACGGCTGGCTTGGGCACCTCTGTCCCCCTTAGGCAAGTCAACAGCTGCTACAGGAAGTATCATACAACAGCAGTGGATATAGCATGTACGGAACCCATACCTGTCTTTCCTTTGCTTGGGTCACCCAAGTGGGTGACAATGTTCCAACAGCTCCTCTGGTAGGTGCTTCTAGAGCTCTTTGTAAGAAATATGTACTAATGTCATTCATAAGCTCTTCAGTTTTGCTGTTAAGCAAACCCATGCTCACCAATTACCTTTCAGTGTTTCTTGTCTCCACCTCCTTTTGCAGATACCTGCAAGAGTTGCTCAGAGACTAAAAGGCAATTCCCCATAAAAAGGCTTTTCCAGCTTTTTTTCTGCAATAGGTGGCCTCCTTATCACCTTTAATAGCTGTGGCATTGGACACCTTTGCTAGTGTTTCAGCCAGGCTTGCAAAATCTTAGTGTTCCAGCTTCAGAGTAGGAATTGCAAATGTTCATCTTTCAATCAATTGCCAAATGCTTCCTCAGGAACAAGGAGAGGGATGGCTACTTAGTGAAGCCAGACTGCATCCTAAACTGCAGCTTTCCAGCTCTCACCTTTTAGATCCCACATTTGTTCAGACTGCAGCAAAAAGAGGCCATAAACGGCAGGCAACTATAAAGTCCAATCATGAAAAAGATCAGAATGAAATTCAGGAGTACTCTCTGTCATTGCACTGGGCATGTTTCCCATAGATCATAACAGTAGGAGAGAAATGTGTACACCCTAAGTGTGCTTCTTTTTCTGGGAGTCTGGGTGCTTCAGACTTGTTTTAAATTGTTAACCAACCCGACCTATTCTGTCATTCCATGACTCAATGAAAGCATTTGAACTGTAGCCAGGCCATTATGCATTGACGTGCATAGTCGGGGTATGACAATAATTAGAAAATAAGCATGTAACAGTATTTTATAAAGACCTGCTCCTCACAGAGGCTTTATGTGTTGTGGTCATCCTGCTGAAAGAAGTGGAACTGCTCAGAGCATGTAAAGTTAAGCATTTGTGTAAGTCTTCCTAAGATCAGGGCTGTAAGGCAAAATAAAAATAAAAAAATAAAAAAAAAAAATAAAAAAGACTAAGACTTTACAATGCATGGTTGGTATGAGATTTTCAAACATTCATAACAGTTAAATAAAAATCAATTTTCTTCACAATGAAATTGGGCATTATGACTTAGGCAGCTATTTCCATGGCAAATCACAGTTTTCAAATATCAGCCATTTTGCCAATAACAGTTGATAAAAAGGGTCACAAGAGAAAATAAGAGAAATGTATTCTGCTTCTCATTCTCAGTTGGAAATGGTCTGAATACTTTATAAGTAAACTTTTCAAAACTGTTCAACAAGCATTTGAAATTTTAGCCTAGAAAGCAGATGTTTCACAAGCTAGAAATATAAGAAAAAACAACTTTATAATAAAAAATGTTTTGCCATCTTAAATATAGTGCTAGTTGTCACTTACTTTAATACCTGATTATATGGTTTTATAAATATACAAATAACATATCATTTTGCATCTAGTGCTTTGATTCCAGGCTTTTAAGTCTTCTAGGAAGAAATATGTAACTAAGCAGGAAGCAAAATGATAAAAATTCAGGGCTTTTTTTTTCTGTTCACTTCTGAAAACCGAAGTGCAGGAAGCATAAAGGTATTAGTGTTTGCAGGTGTTAGAAGAACCGATAAGGCACTGGCTTACTTGATTGTACCATGGTATCATTCTGGTATAATCCCAGTAAAATTTTAAGCAATGATAAACGTAAAAGAGCTTTTCATGCCTTTTTCTACACTAAACAGGAGACCTCATCATTGCTAACCATATTCTTCAGCTTGGGCAAAGGTCTCTGCTGTGTTGCAAAAGATTCTTTAGAAGAGCAACTCTAACAGCAAAGCAAAAAAACAGTGCCTTCACCTCCGAAGGGAAAGCTACCTTTCCACCTCTTAGATGGAATCCTACCACCACAGGAAGCAAATATTCATCCTCACACCAAACTCCATCTTTCTAGTGTTCAAACTGACTGAAATCATATTTTCATTCTGCAGTGTTCCAGCTAAATTGTTTTATTTACTCACAAGATTTAATTAACACCTGCTGAAGTCAATGGAAAACTATAATTTGAGTGGGAAGTGGTCAACCTTATGAAGAACACTTGGAGTGATAAGATAAATAGCATGAAATTGCAGCAATATGTGGACAGATATCTTAGATACACTTGTAACAGCTACAGTTAATGACAGCAGGATTTCACTTTGGTATCCTGAGGTTATGTCTGTATGTCTGCATGTGTATAGCTGACCATGCGATTTAACCCTCTGCCAACGATAGCTCACCTATTCCAAGCTGATGTTGCTCTTGCTACTTGCTACAAATCCATGTAGTATTTGGTAGGAAATATTTTATATTTTTTAATGGTAGATATAGTGTGATCCCTCATGGCAGCAGAGTTACTCCATAGAGTATCTTGGTCCTTTGGAAACAAGGGATGACCACATTCCAGAACCACATACAAATTCCAGCATGTCTGATGCACTATCTCAGCCAGCACCAAAGCAGCTATGGAAAAACAACAAAATTGGCAACAGACTTAACAATCCTTTCTAATGACTGGTCAGTAGATAGTACCAGAGGATATCATTCCAAATCTATTCTAGGGAAAAACAGTATACCTTCTTTTGCTTTGTATGTCAGCAGAGAAATGCTACATCCTTTGTTGAGATATGTAACTCCACCTGAAGCGTCAAAGATTTTCACTGTTGATCTTTAATTCCCTGTTCTCCAAGCACAAATGCCTTCTGTAATGTCAAAGAAGGATGTAATTCTTGGCCGTTTGCACAGCATATGCACTGGCCTGAATTGCAATTTTATGCAGATACGTCTGAAATACAGGACCTGATATAGTAGAGCTGCAGTTCGCCTAGTCCACTGTCCTACCTCCAGAAAGCATGGATACTAAAAGACACAGCCCCCATACCGCCTTCACCTCAGAAAATACCTTGCCAGAACAGAGGTTCACAACCAAAAGAAAAAAATGTTGCCAAGTACTACCTTGCGCAGATATTGTCATAGCAGCTGTAAATGTACAACTACCAGTAGCGTTTTCTTCCCTCTAGTCCTTATACTGCTTTGGAGAAGCTAAGGTACTTGACACTAACAGTGCTTCCATTGCCATTTAGGAATATGGGAACTTTAGCACATGGAAGACTTTGCAAGGATGCAAAGTGACATTCAAGTCAGATCTAGCTCTAGGGAAGAGAAGCAGAAAGTCAAATCAGGCAAATATTATAGAGTGATTTTAATACACTTGTTCTTAGCCCTTTTTTTCCCCCTTTCTTTTAGGTATAATTGATCCTTTGGAAATTAAAAAAAAAAAAAAGCAAGTTCATTTTGGCTTATAATGAATAACAGTTTTTGTGACGATTGCAAAGTGCTTGAATTAGGAGAAAAATAAAAATTTGTAGAAGCACACAGAGAAAAAGGATAAGGAGAAATGGAAATTATAAAGAAACATTTATGATTTATGAAAAATTCTTCATTTTACTGCTAATCATAATGGACTCCTGCTGCTTATAACCTTATTGTAATCAAAGGGGTATATTCATTTCTTGCATAGTTATGTGCACATAAATCCTATTGAAACTAAGAAGTGTTATGCACTTGCTGTGAGGGGCAAAGAGGTGCCACACAATTAAATCACTTACTATAGCTGTATTGTAAATGATAAGAATGGCTTAGAGTGTTATAATTATAGATAACATTGCCCATTTTTTAATTTTATAAATGATATATAGCAGTGACCCTTCAGCCTTGTGCTTGGGGGAAGGCAGAAATGATGGCAGGGGTTGGAGGTGGTGGTGGGACAGATTGCTGTGCATGGCCAAGCTCTCCAAATGCCTCCAGCAAGTCTTGCTATGTGCTCTGTAAGAGACCACTTAACTGCTTTTCAACAAAGCTTCCCATCAGTGCCTGCAGGGCTGGGTAAAAGCTGCCCACTTCACCATGCCTGAAGCCGTGGAAGGAGTACATCTTGGCAGAACCAGACACCACACTAAAAAAATCAGGTACAGCATCTTGAAGAGACAGCAGAGATATCTCCATTGACCAGCAGGAAATTAATATCCCCTTTTCCATGGTATTAAGGAACCTGCAAGCAATTGTCTTGCCTGTCTTGGTTTATACAGTTTAGATGTGCCCCATTTATATCAGAGTCCAAAACAATGGCAGAATGAACAGCCAGTGTAGTTATTTTGTGTGATCCCTTCTGGGACAGTCTGCTCCACCTTGAACAGTCTGACTACAGCTGCAGGTAAACTGGACAAGTATTAGATATATATAAAGATTGCCATTTCAATTTTGTATGGCAGGCTGAGATAAACTTTCAATATTAAAAATCAAAATTGTGCAGTTTAGCTATTAGATTAGAGCTAAAAATTGGTTTGATAAAGCTTAACCAAAACATTTCCATCATGCTCGCCAAGGCAATTTCACACAAGACGATGTAGATTAAATTAATATATCCTTAAAAATGTTTAGATTTTGGTAAATTGTTCTTATCTAATAGAAAACTGCAAACATGTTCTCCAGCCCTAAGCAATATTAAAACAAATAATATAAAAATTAACAATACAAAACAATATACAATATAAACAAGATATACAAAACATTAAAAAAAGTGAAAAGTTCATAAAGCTGGGCAAGAGACTGCACATGGGTATCATAAATAGTGAAGAAACAATTCACCACATATATGCACAATTTAACATGTATAGAAGTGTTTGAAGAACCATTGTTCAAGGCTGCTGTACTTCACACAGTCTCAGGATGTCCTGGCATGAGTATTCTTGAATGCAGCACAAGGCAACTTAGTAAAGCAATGATTATGCAAAAAGCAGGGAAGAAAAAAAAAAAAAAAAAAAAAAAAAAAGGCAAAAAAGCAAGTTCCAAAGATGAGCTCTTCAGAAATTCCATGTCACTTTTCCATGTCACTTTGAATTTAGATGATTTGGTTTGGAACATCACAGACTGCTGGAAAAGCAGCAGAAGTACCACACTGTGTTCTCATGTGAGACACAGCATCTAATGGAGGGGTTGCTACCAGTAATTAAAACAAACTGATCTTCAACCCTTACACAGCACACACAAGCCCATGAATGTTACAATCTGGAAATAAGAATAAATATCCAAATCCCAATTTAATTAAAAAAAAAAAAAAGTAGTGCTCATTCTCAGATGTGCCAGACCACTCAAGGCTTCAGTCTAATTGCTTTCAGAGGTTGTGGACAAACATCCTCCTTCAGATCCAGCTGTGGTGCTAGATGTTACAACTTCAACTGCTCATCTGTTTTGTCCCATCCTTCTCTTCCCACCCCTTCCCTCCCCTAGAGCTAAGCATCCTTTTGAACCAGACAACACAGAGGTTAGTGTCAGCATTTCTTTCTTTGTGCCGAGTAAAACCATCCGGGTTAGTTTAATCAGTTTAAATAGGAGGTGGCAGCAGTTACTGTAGCCACTTTCTTTGGGCAGAAAGGCAAGGATGAACAGCCAGCAGGAAGTGGCTTGGGAGCTGAGGAGGAGGAGAGCTAAAATGTTCATGTGCAGAACAAAGGCAAAAAGCCAGTTCACATCTAATTAATTATTTTGTGGTTCTGGAGAAAACAAACAAACAAAACAAACAAACAAACAAAACAAAACAAACAAAAACAAAAACAAAAAACAAAACAAAACAACAATAACAACAACAAAAAAAAAACAGCAGGACGCTGTACTGGCCATCCCCATAAGCCTGGCATGCTGATCCCATGATTTTCCTGCTTCTACCAGGACCTGAGGTATAACAGATGTGATAACACAAGGGATTGCCTAGCTCCTCACACGTGGCATGTTCCCATCCAGAAAATCCCAGTCAGGTGTGTGGCAGCATTACCTGGATGGTACACATAACCCAGAAAGCTCAACAGCTCCCAAAACCATCAGATACACTATCTTTGTGTAGCACAAGTCATTTGGGATTTGCACCACATGTTCTCTTTCAGTGAGTGACTGAACAGCAAATCCTGCAGCTCTTCTCATTTAGGAGATGATACAGGTTGTCTCTCTCCTCTCTCCCCCTTCCCCAACACCAGCTGTTTGAAGACGCTGCCATGAAGTGTTTGCTATTAGCAATGTGTCAAAAGGGTGATATGTCATAATAGTAGGACGCATGTGAGAGATAACCCAATCTGCACATCCTTGTCCTTTCGGAGCTAGGCCCAGTGATGCATGAAGCATACCAGCAACTTCCTCATCAAGTGAAGCCCTGCTGCAGGGAGCTTGGGAACCCCCACTAAAATCAGCAGATGAGGCTGGAGAGCTGGGGTGTGGGAGGAAGTGCAGTCCACGAGAAACAAAATGAAGAAATTAGCTAAGTCACCTTGCTCTCAGTGACGGCAGGTCATAATCCTCCCCAAGTCCCAGTGGGAAGATACAAGCTTAAATAATGAATCTCTAAGTCTCCTTTGTGACATGCAGAAACGTGACTCCTCTTTCTCTGCCTCAGCTTGTCCTCTGCAGTTTTTTGATTCCCAAGGAATTGCAATAGACTTACTGATTCTTCCCCAGCACAAAGAGGAGGAGGGAACATTCACCAAGGAGTCATTCTTACATTTTCAGTCACCTCCTGTCCTGCCCCAGCCAATTAAGCAGTTGTGTTACAGCCTGTTAAAAAGTGACTGTATTCTGCCCCAGAGCAAGCTGCATTCAGAGAAGTGAGTGAAATCTGGGCTTCTCTCGGTTTCAGCATTTAAGTGTCCTCTAGATTAAAAATTAAAGAGGAGATATTTGTGTTAACCTTTCTCAAAACCTGGGGAAGGATTGAAAATATTTCGAAACCTCAAACAGCTTCAGAGAGAGACTCTGCAATTGTGCTACCAGGCACAGTTACTCCTCGTAACCCTGAGGAAGACAGGGCAAAGGCTTACATTAACAAGTATCACTTTCATGTGTGAAGACATTGATTCTTATTTCCATTATCCCTGCAATGAAGTAGGACCTTAAGGTGAAAGTAAATATTATTAAAAAAAAAAAAATTTCCTTGATGTTACATCAGAGATAGATTTAGAAGGAGGAGGGTTGATGGGTCTGCAGGTCTGCTTATAGCATTTACCAATCCCATGGAAATTCTTAGCCACAGCTTGGAGAGCAGCTGCTCCCCTTTACCCACTTCCTTAAATTTTGTTCACATCTTCATCGATTTTATACTACCACAGTTCGTAAAAAGAGTTTTTCGTAAATGAGAACCAAAGCAAATATACATTTTCTAGATCAGTCCCTCTTTTGCTTTATTGGCAACACATAGCAAAAATAATTACTTCTATAGTTACAGTTGTGTTCCAGAGGTCACCTGGGAAACTTTCCAGAGTGGGATTAGAGAGTAGAAATGACCTTTTTGTGGCTGATAGACCCTACATGTTCCAGGGTGCCTCAAAGGCTTTGATCCCCATTATAAGCACTTGTGAGTGGTTCTTTAAAAAGCTTCAATATATTATGTTCTCAAATGAAGATGTGCTTCTGCCTGTGGTACAATGTTACTAATTTCCTTTGTACAAGAGGAAAAAACATTAAACAAAGGTATGAAGGACACCTACAGTACCCCTTCTTTATGACTCATGTCTGTCCATCTTCACTGTCTTTTCTTCTGGACTCACTGTTTGAAGACCCTTTCACTCTTCCCTTTCTAGAAAACATTCATGCTCTGAATGTCCTGATTTGGTTGGACAAATTCATCTAATTCACTTTAATTAGGAACATGGTAAACTTCTACTCGTGTACAAAAGATGAAAGGTAACAGCTAGCAAGTGATTATTTCTATCAGTAGGTTTCTGTATAGCATTTCAGACAAAACACTCTTGTTCTTAATAGCTTGAATGTCTCAAAAGAAATCCATGGTAACTTGATCAACAGTGTCTGAATCTTTTCACAGGCTGGATGCTTTTCAAGAAATAATGATATTCGAATCATCTTTCTTAATGAAGAAGATAGCATCAATATAATGTGCCAGTTCTCTTGCTTAGCCACTCAGAGCTGGCACTGGCTTCACATTAGGGCTGTTCACTTAGTGACTGCAGGGTGCTAAGGCCCTGATCCAAGAAAGTAATGAAGTAATGAAAGTAATGAATGTGCCTAAACATAAGCCTGAAGGTAATACTTCAGACTATCTGTTCAGTGCTACACTCCTGCTCCAAGCGCCTTACAGAAATAGGATGAGAAAGCTTGGAGGGAGGACAGACCTGTGTTATTTGCAAACACTTTTGACAAACAGGCCTCAATGGAAAAGCAGACGCTACACAGTACTGGTAGCAGTGGTCTCCTGAACAGATCCAGAATATGTGAATCATTCACATCAGTCTCCTCTATTGCCTGGAGGATCAGCAGGCACAAAGGCATTGTACTGAAAACTGCACCACATCGGACTGTTGTAACTGGAACCTTCAAGCACAATAAACCCACTAGAGTAGGAATATTTTACTTATTCTGTTCTTCTTCCTATGAGATGTTTATGACAATAGGCTTACTATTACTTAGTTAAAATGATCCCTGCACCCACTCAAAGGTGTGAAGGGGAAACTGCAGGCAGACATGAAGCCTACAAATTACCAAGGCCAAGCCCACCCTTTGCAAGGGTATGGAGAGTTGGCCAGGCACCCATATAAGATGCCTCAGGCAGGATCACCTATGTAGCTGACCTTTGGGCATACAGGAGATCCATCTCCCTCTCACTTTCAGGATGAACAACCAACAGAACAGGAGATTTGTCCTGTCTTCAAGGTTTCTGCTATGAGAAAATAAGAAACTTTGGCCTGAAACAATGTGGTCTGGCAGCAGAAACCACAGACCAAAACAGTCCCAGCTTGGGGAAAATGTATGGACATAAGCTGGGAGCTTAGGTCTCCTCAGAGACCCAGTAAAGCATGAGTATGCCTGTGCAACAACACTCTGCTCATGCATATGGCTTGGATGCAGTGACCTGGGCACACCACAGTTTGTCGGAACTGTCTTGAAGGAATAAATTGTTATATTTCACTGTAAGTTAATTGTGTGCATGTTTCTCATCAGTATCCCATGGTCAAAATGGAATATTGGACATCTCTCCTGTTCCCCCCCCCCCCCCCCCCCAGCTGCATTCCTATTCTTTGCAGAGGCAAAATCATTCATGAATCTTAAACAGCTTTTGCACAGAATCAGCTCAACTAATGAAAAAACACAGAAGATTGCTATAATCTCTTGAATCTAAAGAGTAATATAGAACACTGATTCCATCAGGATGAGAAAGAAAGACATGAGAAAGATAGCCAGGTTCATTATGAATGTTTGCAATACATTTCTTTAAAAAATGTGGGGGAGGGAGAGGTGACACTATTTGAACAATGCCATTATTTTACATCGTCCTTCTCCTCATTACTTATGGACAGGCTGATGCTGAGATTTAGCACAGGAAACAGTTTTAAGAATCCATATATTCTTGGCTACAGTTCATGCCCTCAAACTGTGCCAGAACTACAACTGAATGTTAAATATCTAATCTACCTATGCATTGTTAATGCATGCATTACCATCATATTGCAATAACATTGAACACTAATAGCAAATTTTTTTTCTTTTTTAACAAAAAGAACATGATACCCAGAAACCATATAGAAACAGTAGGTGTAGCTAAAACCAATATACACTGAAAAAAAAACATATATATATGATCTCTTCCTAGAGATTGTGTTCCACTCTAAATGGTATGCAATTAGATGTGACAACATTTGTGGCTAAGGTGTACAGAGGACTTCTTCATTTGGGACATGTAGGCAGGTTCAGGTGCATGGTTATCACTCCAGGCAAGATGGGTGATGGTGCTTCTGCCAATTCTCCACAGACTTGCTGTAGAGGTGGAAATCACACCAGCATGTCAGCTCTCCCATGGCCTGGGTCACAGGAGGGACTTGGTACAGGCACAGCACCCCATTTGTAAGGATTTTCTGGATCTGGAGCTTGTTCTAGGGTCACTGTGTGGTAGGTACTGCTCTGGGCTGTTTCAAGGCACTAGCTTGGCCAGAGATTTCTAATCAAGCACTGTTTTGGGTGGACGTTCCTTTACAAATTAAAAAGCTAGTCAAAGAAATTAAACTGTGGAGGCATGTCTCCTCTTTACTGTCATGGCTTCTGTTATCTAGTTAAGCTCTGATGGCTTCAAAGCTAGGACTCTTCCTTCATGTTTTTACAGATCCAGCACAAGGGAACTTCAATTTCAGTGGCAGCTGCTAAGCACCACCGCAATACATGATAATTAATATGAACTAACTGAGGATACCAAAGAAAACAGCTGACTGGCAGGCCCTATGTACTCACCTCTGAAAAGATTATCCCTTTATTTTCCTTTCTGCTTATAAATACATATATATATATACTTATTCCCCCAAAACAAACAACAACAAAAAAATTACTGAATGGCCATTTAAAAACAAAGTAAATAAGGCTTGAAATTTGGAGAGAATGGGAGAAACATTCCTAAACCGTGAAGTTTTTCAGGATTTTAAAATGCTGTCTGCCATTTTTCTTAATTGTTTCTGGAACAAATATGCTAGGTTTTCATTACCTACTCAAATGTCTAATCCATTATGCTTTTCTCTTGCAAACAAAAAAAGCTTCACTGCAAGGGGAAGAACTGGAGACCAGTCACTACATAAGCAATTACAAAAAAAAAAAAAAAAAAAGAGGGAGATTCAGTATCCTTGGAACAGATCCTGATTACCAACCCCCAGACC
This sequence comes from Nettapus auritus, assembly GCA_011076525.1. Classification (NCBI taxonomy): domain Eukaryota; kingdom Metazoa; phylum Chordata; class Aves; order Anseriformes; family Anatidae; genus Nettapus; species Nettapus auritus. The sequence continues at coordinate 55,189,458 of CM021765.1, read as the reverse complement.
TACTCCCCTTCTACTTGCCAAGTATCTTTTCTTTTGTACTGTCTTCTGCAACATTCTGCTTTGCTTTGGTCTACTGTTTATCTAAATCATGTCTGTTCTAATAGTTAGGACCCAGTTCTGAGGAGTAATACTTCCTGCTTCCTCACTAGTAGAAGCTCTTTCTGGGGATGCAACCCTGGCTAGGAAAAGCAATTGCAACTCTCCAGCAGTTCACTAATGTTCTAAAGGGGGATATTTATTCTGTAGTCCTGTACCAAACTAAAATATTTATGTTTCTAATGCAAATACTGTTTATGTTTTTTTTATTCACTTGTCCTGTCTCTGAGACATCTGTTACATCTGTACTCTGTTACATCCCAAGAGCAAAGTGTCACATTTATTTTTGTTGGGGAAATGAAGTTCTTATTTCATGTCTTTACCCCAAGATGTCCATACCCCACCATATCAATTTCTTATTTCAGGTGTTGAAAAGCAGGCAAGGTGACTTATGCTCTTGATGTTTTCATTGCTTTTCTTCCTGGGAACATGATATGTGTTTTGTCCTTGTTTCCTCTGGCAAATCAGGTACTGTGGAAACACTGCAACAGGAAGAAGTACCTCAGCTGCCTAAGGAATAAACACCTAGCTCTTAACACCAGCTAAAGTTAGCTGAAATGAATCCCACTCTTACTCACTGATACTTTCTGGGTAGCTCAAAGCTACCTGTTATAAGCTGCTCATGCTGTGCCAGCAGTCTTGCTTCAATCAATGCAACACCTCGCACAGTGAGACATGACCCAGCTAGTGGCAGAACTGATTTCCCTATTCTTTAAAGCAATTAATTCTGCCATTGATTTTCCTTAGGACCAAAATATTTCTATATCTGTAGCATAATGATATAAGTATGGCCATGCTGGTTCAAAGCAAAGGTCCATGCAGCCCAACAAATTTAAATAAATAAATAAATAGATAGATAAATAAATAACAGAGAGAACGTTAGAAGCAGTGCTGGGATAGAGTGATTACTCCAATCCCAATATAAATTTCCAGGAGCTAGAAACTACACTACTTCCTGAGCTTGTAATTGTACCTGCATCACTCCAAAAGTATAGCCTTTGTTTGTCCTAATGCCCTCAGCTTAATTTGTTGTTGTTGTTTCAATTTCATTACAGCTGGGGCTTTCAAAATTTCCTGTGGCAATGAGTTCCACACTTCATTGTCTCCTGAATACCTGCGGTGCTTCTACTAAACCTGCTGTCTAATAAATTTTTCCCTCCCTCCTGTCAACCTTGTCACCCTCTTTATGAAGTTTCTAATTCTGTACTTGCCACACTTACCTCAAGATTTTTTTGCCTTCTTTTTTTCCCTAACAGGAGACCAGAACTGCATATAGCATTCAAGAAGAGAACACAGCACAGGTTTGCATGGTAACAAAAAGAATGTTTTTTACTATGTTCTCCACTTCTTTCCTAATAATTTCTAATATTCCATTTGTCTTTTTGACCACTGCTAGCTTTGAGCTGATGTTTAGGAAGAATTATATGTAATGATTCTGAAATCTGTCTTCTGAGTGGTAATAGCTCATTTAGAGTCCATCACTGCACATACAGTTAAGGTTGTTCTCCTCCATATGCATTAGTCTGCATTTATTGACAATGAATTTCATCTGCCATTTTATTACCCAATCACTCAGTATTTCAGGCTCCTTCTGCAAGCCTTCACAAACAGTTTTAGTTTTGACTGCTGTAAATAATGTTATGTCAGCAGCCGGCTATGTGAATTCACTATTCAACTACTTTTGAAAGAGAGCGTTTAGTGGCATGCTGAGTAGTGCCTGTGGAACTACACCAACCACCTGCAGCTGCCATGAAACTTCCCCTACCTCCTAACCTGTTAAAGCACCGAGGCACCCTCACAGTCCCCATACCACCCTATCTCGCTGGGATACCCAGGCCACATGGCTGTCCCCTGCTGCTTCTAGGGACATGTAGAAGTCCCTAGATAGTGCTAATCCACACCTTCTCCCCGACCTGACCCCAGCGGGGGACGACATGGAAATTTTACGCTTCCCGCCCAGGCCTCCCGGACAAGCTCCTCCCGCCCCTGCGGCCGGCGGAGACCCGCGGCCCCCCGGCGCCCCCGTACCCCACCTGGGCGCGGCAGGGCGCGGACCAGCCCATCGCCCGTTCCGGGGCCCGGCCGGGCGCATGGCGTCCTCTGGCGGCCGCCGGTGGACATGGCCGCCCTGCGGCCGGCTCGGCGCGGTCACGGTGACACCACGTCTCGGTGCTACTGAGGGAGGGAGCAGGAAGCAGGCCTCTCGGCGGGAGTAGGCTGCTTGGCCAGGAGGACAGATGGCTGAGAGAAAAAGCTCCAGGATTTCACGGGAAGTGCAGGATGCGCTCCCGGAGCTTAAAGTTTGAAGCTTTTGGAGAGGGGTGCGGCAGTGGTACGGTTCCCAATTCCAGCTCCTGCTAGTAATGCCAGCGACTCCCTGCTGCACTCGCTGCTCTAATCCCTTCTCATGCCGTGGCACCATCAAAATGCTATAGAACTTATGTGGAGTCCAGCAGCAGCAGGAGATTAATACTTTTACAGGAAAAAATAATAATAATAATAATAATAATCCTGTTTGCTCTTCCCAAAGGGAGGTGGGCAGAGAAAATGAAACTGGGAGTTCTTGAAGAGGAATTGCTAATGAACAGGGAGCCCAGGATCCTACCATGGTAGTTCGTTTTGTCTTGGAACATATCTACCATAACTCAGAGCTTAGGACTTTTGTTAGCGTGCTGTTAGCTGCTGGCAGACTAACTATGTGGTGTACACTGCAGTCTGAGAAATGCCAAAAAAAGTAGTAGCTTTCTAGTTTATTCTTCACTTGCTCGGAGAGGGCATGGAGAACTGAGGGTTTACCTCCTTCTTTCTGGGCAGCATTGTGTGTTGTTCGTACAAGAGCCAATGCTGTAGGAGATAACTCATTCACTAGGCACACTCCTTGGAGTAAAACTAAGTAGCCTGTTTGGGACAGTACGCTAACCCAGGTGTTTCCAGGGGTCTTAGAAGCAGAATCTCAGCAAAGCAAAGTTCAGCACAATACTACCTGCACGTACCCACATGTTTGAAGCTAGCCTATACATCTCTGCACTACATGGTGCTGACATGATACACCTAGATGGAAGTTCAGATACAAATGGTCAAACTACAGCCATGGGTTAGCTCATTTCAGTGCATCCCATTCCACCAGGGGCAGCATGAAGACACAACAAGATTTCTGTAATGTTTTTATTTTCATAACATCACCACATTCATTGGGCACCTCTCATCATTCAGAAGTGTCTCCTTGTTCTGTATTTGTACAACACCTAGCACAAGAGGGTTCTTAAGTGCTAAAATGCTCTGTAATCTCAGCCTAGTGCCTTGAGGAGTCCAGGTGGAAGCTACATTTAGGAGAATTAAGCAAACACAGACTACAAATCCAGTGAATAATACATCTGCAGTCCCCACATGAGTAGAAAATTTCATCATATGCATTTGGAGCATATTTCCTAATCCACAGCTTCCAATCTGTATTTGTGACTGACTATTGGTCTGAAGGCTACATGTTTCATCTGTGCATAGAGAAGACCTATTGCAAGGCTGAGTGCAGCCATGATGTGGAAGAGGGGCTGTGCAGACACTGAGCCTGTGGGTAGAACTTCAGGTGCCAAATGAGGCATTAAATCATCCTCGTTCAGAAAGCCTTGTAAAACTTGCAGTTATAAGCCAAAAAAGCAAAACCTGACCTGATAAGCATTTCAGGACAGTCACCATGAGATTCAGGTACACTGCACAAATTGCAAACGGATCCACTCCTTTTCATTGTGTACCCTCAAATGTTCCCACTGTACTCTATTAATTTGAGTCAAACTCTACCGATTTTCTCAGCCATGAACTAAGCCTACAAGAGCAATGCAGAAAGTGCATTAACCTGACTTCCTCCACATGTGAGGGTCTCCAATGCACTGGAAGTCCAGCACTTGAGCTGTGGTCCAGAGATACTAAGCCAGCACCGTAGGCAAGAATCTTGGTTGCACGAACATAAAAAAGTAGGCAGATAATTTGCTGGCCGTGTTTTGTCATGCAGAAGGTAGCTAAGCACATGCTTGTAGTCATTCCTCCCCCACCCCCCTTCTCTCTCTCTCTGGAAGAAAATAAAAATACTCTCAAACTGCACTTACTATAGCCACAAGCCTGTGTAGATTTTCTCACCGTCTCTCTCTTTCTCACTCTAAAACACTTTGTATGCATTTGGTCTTTTAAAAGGTTGCTGGAAAATTTGTCAACAATTCACTGTGGAGACAGAAGTGGGAGGAGAAGCTGGCCATTAGCACTAAAAAGCAACTGCCAGCCAGCAGATACAAGTCAGCTTAAACAACCAGCTTGGACATGACGTTTAAGACATTGTTTGCCTGTCTTGCTCCCATGCAAATAGAAGAGAGATATAAGATGCACTGATTTTTGTTTAAAAAAAAAAAAAAAAAAAAAGAGTCTTGCAGGTCCACAGAGGCTCTTGCATTTCTTTGAACCAAAGCGTTCTGGATGTGATTAGCTCAGTGACATGTGGTAAAAATTTCTTAATGGAAGGATTCTTGTGGAAGTTTTAGAGTGTCTTTTCTGATGGTAAATCAGGAACTAAAGAGATTGTGCTGCAGCTCTCATTGATTCTCTGTGTGCCTATTACCCAGGCTGGGTCTTAACTGTGCAGTCACCTGCGGATGCTCCACATGAACAGATATGCTATTTGTACATTCAGACAGGTCATCTGCATGGTGCTACACAGTCACATGGGGAACATTGGCTCTGCTGGACATTGGCTTGGACATGTCTGCACTGACATGGTCTCTCGCCACATCCTCTACTCTATTACATCCTCCCAGTATGCTCACTATCCTATTTCAAACACATTCAGTGCCAGCTGTCTTACAATTTTTTTTGTGAATTGTGTTATGCCATCTGTATCTCTATTACTTTGCATTACCAAGAGAAAACAGTTCTTGGCTATGTATGACTATGTTTGTGTGTGTGCATGCAATCTTTTTGGTGCTGCGTACCCTTGATATATTAAGGTGGAGCTAACTGAATATTAGCCATTTAGCTTGTTGTGCCTGAGGTGGATTTTTATGGAAATGTGATATCTCTATTAAAAGCTTTAAACCCCAAGTCCAAAGTGTGCATCTTCAGAATGCTGGAATTTAAAATACAGTTTCAGAAAAATGAATATTTCAGATGCATTTGGTAGTTCTAACATTTGGGTATTAATGAAGAAGCACTGGTATGCTGCAAACTTGTTCCAAGTGCCATCTCAATCAAAGGAACTTTCTATTTTACTTTTATCAGAGCTCTGGACATGCAATGTTTCAACTTTATTTAAGTGATTAAGTGAAATTACAGATCTTCAGCTGTATGCAGGAGGCTGCTTGAATCCAGCATTCAAATTCCTTTTAATGTCCTTGGCAACAGAGTTTTGTGTATTTAGCAACATTCCTAACAACCGATGTCAGGATATGAAATGGGAGCTAGATGTACTTCCAGTATCACTATTGTTAGTTAAATGAGAGCTTACCTGTATTATTAACTAGCACTGCTTTAAAGGTGACAGATTTTGAGATGTGAAGTAATGTGAGTTTGCACTCCATATTCTTCATGGTTCCTCGAGTGAGTAAAAGAAACTTGTTAATCAAAATAGAAAGTGATACGTCATTATGAACTGATTCTCGACCTCATGTCTCTACTACTGGTGTATTAGCATGTAAACCAAAATTAGAAAAGTATTTGTAAAACAAACAAACAAAAACAAAGCTGACAATTATTGTCTTGTATATTTACTCAGTCACGTCAACAGCATAGGTATTGCAATTAGTATCTGATGTCCGCAGGGAAGTTCCTGTGGCTACAGCACATCCAAGTCTCTACCTGCTTTTGCAAGAGCCAAGAGGAACAAATCTACATGATGCCCATGATAGATTAATGCATAGGCATGTGTCTGGGGCTCCAGCTCTGCTTTGATGACAACAACATCTCTCTTTTCATTATTGAGAAATGCTTTTATACCTCCTGGCTATGAGGGAAAGATGGAATTTCAGCCTGCATGTCAAGGATAGAGCAACATCTGCTTGAGTCTACTGTCAGTGTCCAGCAGGGAAGGTCTGTACCTAAAGCTAAAGGGAAATTAAAGGGACTTTTTTCATAAATAAATACAGAAGGTGGTAAAGGGTTTTCTTTTTTCTTTTTTTTATTATTTATTTTTTAATGCTGTTTTCATAAATTTCATAAAAAGAGCACTGACAATCTGAAAACATTTTCATTTTTCAAAGCTTACTCTCATAATAATAGAACTAAATGGAACATTTTAGCAAATTAGTTTTATTTTTGGCAACATAAGCTGTGAATATGCTTAAGTATTTAGTCAGTGAGGAAACTCACCACCTTGTTATATTGCCAGTAGTCTCAACAGGTGTGAGGGAAGAGGGACACCATCTGTACCAGCTGCCCCTGACAGCCCTCACCCATCCTCAGCCAGATTTCCCTTTAGATAGGTAAGAGGGCTTCTCATTGCCTTACTTTGACCATGTATCGTTCAGCTGCTCTGCCCTCTGTTGACCTGGGGTGGGTAAATTTTCCTTTTCTCCTCAGGGTTGGTCATGTAAACCTTTACTGGGTCAGAAAATAGCACTACTTATATAGCTCTTTTTCAGTGCCTTGCTGGCAGTGACTGACAGCTCATCACCAAAGGAGACTGAATAAGCCATGAACAAACCACAGAGAGCTGTGATCCATCTAGAAGGTCCTGAACACAAGTGTCAGGCTCAAAACTCCTCTGCTGCCTTCTGGGATGACAAATGCCCTTTCATCCCTCTCAGAGGTTGTCTGAACCAGGGAACTAAATCCCCATCTACCGCCTCCTCGTCCTCTTCCCTTGCCTGCTGCAGAGTGCTGTGTCGCGTGCCACAGACACTGGTTTTAGTACCTCCTGGAAGTTGTAGAGGACACAGACAACAGACAATATCAACAGAGGGAAGGGGATATTGGTCCCACAGATGAGGGACAGTTCATGCAAATAAATGGCATCGGTCCTGCTTGTGAAACAGATCCTTCCACCTTCTGCAAGAGTCCAAACATCTCCAAAAGTCCTTAGTACATCCTAATGCATTTGTCACTTAATGTATGAGCAAAAGCAATCTTAAGTCTGGCATTGCTTTAGCTTTCCAGTACTTGACTCTGCAGCCTCAGCTGATTATGTTTTTTAGAGGGACTTTCCAGTATGTAATTTTATGGATAAAAAGCAGACAGAGCACTTGAAGAAAGGCCAGGTTGGCACACTACCACAGAATTTTTTCTTTCTTGGAAGGGAAGGGAAGGGAAGGGAAGGGAAGGGAAGGGAAGGGACGGGACGGGAAGGGAAGGGAAGGGAAGGGAAGGGAAGGGAAGGGAAGCACCTATGTAGCCCAAACAGTTTTCATAGTCTATGTCACTGTCACATCAGAAAATACAGAAGTACATTTAAAAATTCTGTGGTCATGAAACAGATGGGATGACTTCTTGTAGGAATTCTCTTGAAATGCACAAAAGCAGCTATGTCAGGTGTCACTTAGGGGAACAAAACTAGGGCTTTTCTGCCCCAAAGGCTTAGGCAGCTTTGGGGCTAAACTTTGGCTGTGTAGTAAACTTTGGTGTGTGTAGTTTGTGGGCTAGATCCACAGAAGGGCCTGATGTCAACTCCAGGTCAAAAGCGTCCATTTCCTTGAAGTTTAAGTTCTTGCATAACTAAATGATTGGAAACGACATAATTCAGAGGGCAATTTGAGAAGGAAAAATACACTTTTGCCCCGTAATTAGACAATTAATTTTGTTATGCCTCTCAGTCCACCTGCAGATCCACACAGGCTCCTGTAGCTATGGAGATGTCCTGCCTTTATTCAAATCCTAATGGTGACTTGCTGCACCCCTCCAAAAATCCTCCAGTTCTCTGAGCCACAAGAGCCTCCCTCTTCCTCTGCCTCTGCCACTTCAGCACTTGGCCTTTCTCTGGAGGGATGTGGCAAGGAAGTTCTTAATGGGCCCCTGTGGGACATCAGAGGGAAGTCCAGGGGCTGAGGAAAAACATCAGACACGTAATTCATGACCTGCCTAAGGCAGAAGGGGGCAAACAACAGCAACAACAACAGTAACAACAACAAAAGCTCTTCTCTCCAGGGTGGATTAATAGGAGCTCCCACTGGAGCCCATTAAACAAAACAAAATGCTGAAAGCTTAGGAATATTGTGCACTTCATCATTTTGTTAAAATCCCCAGGGAGAGGATGGGTAAAGTTGCAATGCTACCAAAGTGGAGGGAAGGAGCCTGGATCAGGAGTGGTGAGTACTGCCAGGCAAGAAGGATTCATATCTCCTCAGGAAGTAGATGAACATCTCCTTTGGTGTACCTGCAGATACTGTTTTTCCTTCTCTAGTCTGTACACAGATATCTTGTGCTTTACCAAGATGTTGCAGGGCCTCGGTGGATGGTTTGCTTGCTTTGCCATCCTGCCATCTGGCCAGCCTGACACAACTGTCCCTGGCAGAGGCTAAAATTTTGATATATTGTCTAAATTTAGAAGTCACATTTTCTCCAAGTTTTGTAAGTAGAACTAATGAATCACTACAGTGCAATTTCTTTTGCTCTCTCTTCATGGATTTTGACCTGAATTTTAGAACTGACAAGGATGATGTGTTGACAGGACAGGCTGCAAGGATAATATCTCCCAATCTGCTCTGCCAATGTATCATGCTTCTGTCCAGTATCTTCTCCAAGTCTTTTTTTTGTCTACTGCTCTCACTTAACTGTCAACACAGGGCTTATTCTCCTCTTGGGATTCCCTTTGTATAGCTCTGAGGACACATCTTCATGCCCTCCTGCCATTTCTGTTCAGGACCTACAGAGAAATTTGACAATACAGACCATCCCGGCTCCTACCTTGTCCCGAAACTACACTTAAGTTCTCATCAGGCAAGAGGCTGTTTGCCTTGACAGAGCATGAATCACAATCACTTCACTCATGGCACCTTGTTGCAGTAAGTAGCGCTTGGGGTATTCTACAGGAATAACCATGAATGATTGTCAGCCATTATTCATTTCTTTAAAACTGCACGTCTAGGCCCTGGGAAGTGTGAAGTTTATAGCAGCAAGGACAACTTTCAGCTTCTCTTGTGCTTTCTAGAATGAATCACCTGGGGGAAAAAAAAAAAAAAAAAGCTCTAGTGGTCCACCTTTAACTGATTTTAATTCACTGGGTACTTTTTTTGTAGATATTTATGTTTTTCTTTTCCACCCTGCGAAGCTGCAGAAGCCCATATATACAAAAATTCAAGGTTCTTCTTGGCTTTTAAATCATGGGATTTACTGTGTCAGGTAACTGCAGGAGAATCTTTGCATAGAAATCAAATGCATAAAAGTATCACTTCTCACCCACTGGCATCTGTTCACCATGGGGATGACTCAACTTAAAGTGGAGGACAAGGTTGTACGGCAATTTTCATGTCCCCACCTGTTCTATGGCAGCCCAGATGTGCTGTTCTGCAGGACACGTTGCCCTCTCCTGCTTGACTTTGAGAGAAGAAATGGTTCAAGCAGTGATCATATAATATTGGATCTGTCTGTCTTAACATTGAATTAATTACTGTTAACTAAAGCACTGTTTCACAGAACCATTTGCAAAGCCTATCATAAGAAAGGTGTTGACTAGTTAAAATGCTTACAGGGCATCAGAGCTGTCTGGAAACTTTATAGCACATAACTT
>CM021765.1:54994760-55179655 GCA_011076525.1 Nettapus auritus | reverse complement strand
TTCTTTTCTTTTCTTTTCTTTTCTTTTCTTTTCTTTTCTTTTCTTTTTTCTGTTTCTCTTGTAGAAATTAAAGCAATTGTTGAGAAAGGTAAGATTGTCAAGCTTGCACACACTGCAATCTGTGACCATCCCAAACAGATAAAAGCCCTATTATGCATGCAATACAGAATGTATTTATTCCCACATAAATTATTTGTATACTTGTTGTAACTGCTTTTCAGGATGCCTCACAGACTGGACTGCTGGATTGTGAGCATAGGTACAGAAATAGAGGAACAGACTTTGAAAAACAGTGTGGATTTAACTGTGTAACATGACTAGGTGGCTAATTGTGCCACTTGTTAATCAGGACAGACAGCTGTTTTAGGAAAAGCATACCTAATATAATATAACAAAATAAAAATATGTTTTAGGAAAAGCATACATAATTATTTTTTTTGACAAACAGTTGATTTTCCAGTTGCACTGAAGTGACCAGGATACTGGGTCAGCAGCAAACACATGCATTTATTATGCACACACAGAGCACTACAATACACTACCAGGCTGGTGTTGTTTGGATTCACTATTCATTTTTCAAAAGGATTTTGAAAACCCTTCAGATTGTTGAAACACATTGCTCCAGTAGTTCTAGACAAGGTTAATTTACCTTGTTTGAGATTACATCTTTATTTAAAAATTAAGTGAATATATAATTGAAAGATCAATAGCAAGTCAAAATGTTTAACAATGATCAAAATGAAGGGAGCTGAGACTAAAGAACTGAAAATAAAACAAAAGTGGCTTTTGGGGTTGTTTTTTGATTGTTTGTTGGTTGTTTGGGGGTGGGAGAGTGGAGGAGAGCCCTTGAGAGTTTGACTTTTCACACCAATTTGGTGTAGTAGCATTTCTTGAAATCTCAAAATACTCCTAGGACAAGAGATCTAGTTTCCATATGCCTGTAGCCAGAATGTGAATGACTCTGGAGCAGTTTCCTGAGGAATTATGACAATAGTTGGCAGCTCCACCCCAACAGTATAGTATAAATAATTCCCATTCAGCGAAGACACTGGTAGGCAGCTTAACCTCATTGACATCTGCCTCCTACCAGGTTCACTTTGTGTATGTGCAGTTTTTCATACAAGCACACTGAAAAAAGAAGCTGTCTACCAAAACAAAACAGTCCACTGCACATGTAGCTAAGCATATAGGACAAGAAAAGGTCAGTCTCACTCTTTCAAATAGATGCAATCAGAAAACTGTACAGTGAATTTGAATGTTGGGGAGAAGATGGTACTGTATTCTAGGCTTTCTGATAATTAAACTATACTACATGTTGAGGCTTTCTCTCTTGAAAATGGAGAGACAAGTGACTCCAAATGGAAGTTAGGAGCACTTCTTTCAGGTATTTTTTTTTTGGAAATAGCCCACTTGGAAGTGCTGGTCTCCTCCCTGATGGAAAATGAGACACCTCACCATGGCACTGTTTAGAATATTATCTTCTGCTGGGCAGCTACATAGTAGAAAATGCATGAAGGCCTACTTTTTTAATTGCAGATGCAGCTACAAAACAACAGCAGTCCAGCATAGTGCTAGTGATTCATGGGAGGACTCAGTGCCTTCTGCACATCTGGACAATGAAGAACTGTTCTGGGACACATGAAGTTCATTTTCATGCCTCACTAAGGACATTCATTCACTGACAAACTACAACCATTTTGAAATAATGAGTTAGAGGTCATGGACTTTCTGTTTTACTCTGTTTTCCTTCCTTCCTTCCTTCCTTCCTTCCTTCCTTCCTTCCTTCCTTCCTTCCTTCCTTCCTTCCTTCCTTCCTTCCAGGTTGCTCTTATTTCTGTACAAATAGCCTCTGTAGCCTTCATAAGCAGGTAGGGAGAGAATGGCTGTTCTTCCCATGTTTGCAAGGACGGGCTAAATTAAGCAAATTCCCTCTTTATTTTTAACTTTCCATCAGCAAAACAGCAGACAGATCAAAGACAGTTTATGGCCATGCTGGACAGTTCTCCATGGCAATTGCTGCTCAGAGGCCTGAATTGCTATGAAAAGGACAACCTTTGATCTCTTCAGCCCTTCCCACATATAACAGCTTCTGCTCTGTTTGAAGCAAAGAACCAGGCTCCCAGTCATGGATTAACTAAAAATTTTTGGAGAAAAATCTCTACAAAGGAGTTGAAGGGCCTGGCAGGGGATAAGCAGAATTATGAAATATGAGAATGGATTAAACAGAGGATGAAGTTGCTAAAAAACACCTCTAAAATAAGTAATCAGTGACCTGGACTCAAACTGTTTGTGTGCTCTCTCTTGCAGTCCTTCTGCTTCTGTTATTATTTTTGGCCTGGGAGAAATAGCTTTCTGAGTCCATTTCACCTTGATGGATTATGATGCCTTTTTAAATGTCAATTGATAATAATTGTGCCATTAAAAATTAAAAAAAAAAACAACAAACAAACAAACAAACAAACAAAAAAAAAAAACATAATAAATGTTATCAGTTTAAACCTACAGTGTCCCTTTTATTAATATTTCCAATTTATGTGCTTGTTGAGAAATCTGTGGAGACAACAGGGCTAATAAATCTGAGGTTAAAAGGACTGCAAAAGGCAGGCTGTGTGGGCTTTCTGCTAGATCATTACCAGCTGTTGAGCTTTGAGAAGATCGCAGCAGCTGTCACGGGGGAGTCTGTCAGAGTCCAGTAAGGCATAAAGGGTGGAAGACAACCTACAAGGACATGAGGCTCCAGAGGTGACATGGGCAATTTGCAGCTGCACTGTAGCCAGCAACTGCTGGTGCACCTATTCACCTAGACCTCTGACAGCCTGAGCTCCTACACTTGCTCTGTATAGCTGGCTGAGCACAAGATCTGAGAGATGAAGTGTGTGAGCTGTGGCCTCTGTGCAATGCATAAACACCAGACAGCTCCAGCTCTGTGTCACGTACAGATGTGGGAGCTAATGGAGATGCTTTGAAGTGCCAGGTTAACATCACCCTGTTACTGTCTTTCTGTAGAAAAGAGATCAGTGGGGCAGGAACAGGCACCATTTCTGTCGAACAGCATAAATATACTTTGATTTCCTCTTTAAGGCAGGCAATATTGGACCAAAAGCTCCCAAAAATTTATAGTTGATTTGGAGTAAGCATATCCAGGACTCCTCACTTTCTGAAAGCACGCCATATTTTAAAAACCTGATAGGCTTTGTACACTTCTAGATGTGCTTGTCATGGGCAGGAGGAGTTGAGAAAATCAGCGTGGCATGATTTTCTTCTAGACAGCTGCCTTCTGGTGTGAGGAGTTGCCTTCAGAGCTCAGCAGCCCCAGGGGAAGATGTGTTTCCTGCATTCAGGATTATATAGACTAAATTAGACAGGTAGCACAATAATTGTAACAAATGAGAATCATCTGCATTTCAAGGTCAAGCAGAAATGCAAAAATATCCCCAAACTACACTACATAAGCTATTGTATTAGAACTCGGCAGAAAAGTAACTTCTTCATTCTTTGGTAATTTAAAAGTAAATCATTTCTTGTTTTGAACATAAATAATTTGTTACATTTCAGCAACTCAATCATTTGAAAAAGGGGTCAGCTTAACTATTTTAATTTGAAAAATGTTCATTTGCGTTTCAAGTTTCTATTTTTTGCCATTCATCTTTATTTTACTATCACACAAAGAAAAGAAAATCCAAAATAGCAGTCATTCCAAAGAAAGAAACTATTTAGTTTTTTAGTTAATGAAATAGTATATATCACTTTTTTCCAATTCAGTATTAAAAAAAAATATGAAAATGTTAAAGTCTTTCAGTATTACTTAAACATTTTGATATCAAATCTGCATTTTTTTCTGAAGAAACCTTTGTATGCAAAACATGGGATTTATGCATCATTACACTGATGCTTTCTAATCCCCTTTCAAGAGTTGTCAGTTATTCATTCTATTTCCTACCACAGAGCTTGTTGTGTTTTTCTATATAGAAGAATAAAAATATATTTCTCAGTTGGCGTTGCCTTCAGTTTTAATAAAAAGAACAATGCAATAAGACAGAATAAAAATAAAACCTTCACAAGGAAGCTTTCAAGTTATAAATTTGTGTGTGCATCTCATTTAAACTCAAATGCACACAGAAAAGCAGCTTGCCCCTGTGAGCAGTGAAGAGGTTTAAAGTCAGAGACAGAATAGTTTTATAAACATGCAGGTGTATGATTTTGTGACAAGGGACTACAGAGTCATCTCAGCAGGTGCCTACCCAGAGAGAGTCGGCAGTGAAGATAGGCAGCATATATTCTGTGACTATGGAGATACTCTGGTTTCACTTGTTACATGTCAGTCTGATCATTGAATAAAGATATTTCACTGAGATGAAAACTTGGAGTGTGCCTGTCTCCACTCTCTTTTCTTTAGAGTATTTTTTTTAAAATGGAGAGACATTTGTTACTTTGGAAGCTGGTGTAAGCATTCAGAGATATATCACTGCCAGAAGGCTACGTCCCATCCTTTCAAAATGGTGTGTTTTTAACTGGGCAAAGATGGAGCTAAAGAACTGAGGAGGGATAAGAGGTGGTTTTTTTTTTGTTGTTGGTTTTTTTTTTTTTTTTTTTTTTTTTTACTGACAGTCTCTATGCTGATTTATCCACCCACGAACTTCCAAATATGTGAGTCCTTTCATAAGGAGTGTTTGGGCCTATAAGACTTTTCCCCAAAATACTACATGTCCTCCCCCTGCACCAAGAAAACTCTTGAACGCAAAGAGGCTTTAATAACAAAGCAAAGACAAAACTTTTCGTGGCAAAGAAAAACGTGTCCTTTCTTGGGCTTCGCTTGGCAAATGAAGTAGACAACTCCAAGGCTGTACCTACATACACCCTTTGGAAAAAATGGAAGAAAAAAAACAGAGGCTCCCAGTCCCTGAAACTGGTTTCCATGTGCCTGAAATCTTCCTGATAAAAGGTAGCACAGTAACAAGCAGAGAGTCCAGACACTGTCATATATGCTTAACTAAGAATGAGTCAAGGACATTTGACTCATGACATCTGGGAACTGAGTAAGATTTTAAGCCATTACTTTATGGGGAGCTGGTAAAAGCAAGAAGAGTGGCCCCTTTTTTAGCATCTAAGGCAAGCTCAGTAGGGAAAATAAAGTGTTTGTAAGTACTAAATTTCTCCTTGTGCTTTTTCATAGCATTCCATGAAACTCAAACTGGTTTTCAAATCAGGAATCATGAATAAAAGAGGAAGCCCTTTTATTAAATAGGCAGTTTCCATCCAAGGTGTACATTCGTATCTTTTTTTCAGTTCCCTCTCCATACAGATAGCATGCTCACCTCCTCCCAACCCATAAATTACCCACTCTCTCATTCAGACTAAGCAGAAAATTGGAAGAAATCCTTTTTGTGTGTGTGTCCAGCCACAATTACAGGCACTGACAGCACCCAAAAGCAAGAGAGGATGGCAATGGTACCCTTGGCCAGAGCAGCACCCCTCTGTGCATATTGACTGAATAGGCAAGGTGTCCTTTCCACAAGGTCATGAGGCCTCTTGTGCCCATGCAGCAGCTGCCACCTCATCAGGTAATGAGAAGGGTGTGATGTTCTCCTTTGTACAAACAGCCCCAGTGAGCCACCGGGCAGAGGGATGCAGAGGGAACGAAGAGAAACACTTCCCGCTCTCTACCCCTTGCATTTCATCAGAGTAAAAGACACTCACTTGTCCTACCTGTCACCTGAGGAGAAGCTTGATTAATAAAATCAGATAATTAAATATTCTTCATTATGACTGGCCACACCATTTGTCTTTCTTTTTTTACCTCTTTCATTGTTCTTTTTCCACCTACCCACCCACCCCCATCCCTTTCCCAGTATCTGGAATCTGGAAAAAGCCGAAAGCCTTTCATCTTATCAGGTGTGGTTTATTGCCTCTGGTTACACAGTAATTTTGGTCTCCACTCCATGAAGAGGTCATATGATGGAATATCAGCTCAAGAACTGTCAGTTCATTGGACAAATAAGGCAGGGCCTGCCAATACAATAATAGGAGCCTGATAAGGAAGGCACAGAGGAGAACCAGCAGGAGAGGGAGACACAACCATAGCAATTTAAAAGGTGAGGGGCAATCCCAGAAGAATGCAAAAAATACCAGTGGGGGAAGGGAGAGGGAAGGAATAGGAGTGTATCTAACCACACATTCTTCCCAAAATAAAAATTAATGAGAAGATAGAAGTAGCTCATGAGATGAATTACCGGCATTCATCAGCATTCTCTGGAAATCTTCTCCCCCGTGTTGGATGCCTGACTGTTGGTGGGATGATTACCCAGCTAGCTTGCTCAGGAGAGAAAGAAAATAATGTTTTATCTCTAGGAGTATAGGTGGGAGGTAGAGGCCACTAATTCCTGTTCCTAAGTGTGTTGCAAGGGGCCTCTCTTTTTCTCTTGCGACTGATAAGATGGGATGATGTTGAAAAGCACCTGTTTGGAAAGTTCAAAGGGTTTCCAGAGTGGGAAAAGAGAATTTGAACCAAGGCTGATGACTGTGGGGGTGGCTGTAGGATAACCTGGGAACTGCTGGTGTGGGAGGTTTCCATCTGTGTCAACTCCTGGTATGTAAGAGAAGTTTACAAGGTGTCTCCCTTGCTAGTAAATGGCACAAGGGAGAAGTATTTGTCCAGCCGACTGTTTTTTTAACTCCATAATAGTACATAAGCAAATGGTTTTTCAAAGATTTCAGCCTCAAACCAGTAAAGGAGGGTAACTGCAATTTGAGCAGAATCTACCAACACGAAGCAACTCTTCCCAGGGCATTTTTTACCTGTGTCTGTGAAGAACATACCTCCTCCTGGGATGGCAATGTGATTGCTCAGAGCTCTGTAAATTTGCGCCGACCAGGGGTTGTTCAGGAGTGGGTGGGGTCGGTAAGAGTTTTCACCCCCCCTTCTGATGCTGCCTTCCCCAGATACAGCAGCACAGTTTTTGGTCTCAAGCTGGCCAGAAGAGAGGAGCAGGCAAGTGTGCTCACTTTTGGGTTGCCTCTGTTTCTCCTGCCAACACTCCTACAGGTCAGCTGGGCACTAGTGGGGAGAGGAGCGCACCTTCCCAGATGCATGTTTCCTGAGGTGCACTGAGAGCACGGAGAGCAGGAAAGGACTTTCTGCCCTGTGGCTGCTTTGCCAGGAAGATAATGGACCCCCGTGAATGTGTCAGCCAGGGGAAGCCCTCCCTGTCCTTTTCCATTGAGGAGATCTTAAAGAAACCTTCTGCCAGCACCACCCCAAGCAGTGAAATCAGGACCAGAAGTAACTATACTGAGACATCTTTAGCCCTAAAAGCAGGATCACCGCTGGCCTTTGGTAAGTACATCACATAATGAAAAATGTTCTCCTTTTTTCTTTTTTTTTTTTTTCTTTTTAAATCTCTAAAGCTAAATTTTGATTAGGTAGAATTTTTATTCTTAATTTTTGCAGGAAATTTGGATTTCTGTAGTCAAGCACATATCATTCATTATATACTCAGAAATAATCTTTAAAAATTAATTTACTTTTAACCTCATGGTAGATTATGCTCTTCTGCCAGCCTTTGGTGGGATTTTGTACAATATGAAGCCCTAGTGTTATTGGAGAGGTGCATTCAGCAGTCATTGCAGGTAGCTCTCTTCAGTAACAGTGAGGAGTTCTTATGGTAAACAAATATAACATCCTTTACATTTCCCATTGAAAAGCAACGGTTCTGTTATTAAAGGAGAAAAAAAAAAAAAAAAAAAAAAAAAAAAAAAAATCACCTGTCACAAGGAAAAATGGGCATTCAAACACAGGAAACTGACCTAAAACTGCTGCAACTTAGTGAAGCTGTTGGCGTTTCACTTATATCAGGTGAAACTGTCTGTGATCTGGAATTAGGGCCAAATCTGTATTATTTTCTGATAAATCTGACCACTCATCCTCAAGTAAAAGAAATGGTCTGTAAGGGTCTGTAGCTGAGGAGTTTTAGAACTCAATCACTGGAACAAGACATGAGAAGGCATCTGTGTTTAATCATTTCTGCTTATCATCAGGGACACTAGGTTCTTTCATGTACTAAATAAAGCCAACGTGTTGACAACTAACATAATTTTGACTAGCAAACCAGCAAGTGCATTAACCTTTTTGACTTCAGTTTCCTCAGTTTAGTTACTTCAGCCATAACTGAACTTTTACCCCTTCTGAAACTATTTTTTTTTTCCTTAACAAAGACCAACAACAAACATATTCTGGATTTAGTATTTATTTTTCTTTTTTAATCTGTATCTTCCGTGAAACAGAGATGTTCTATGTAACCAGACACATTCAATTACTGAAAAATGACCAGGAGTTTTGATGGAAGACTTTCACTCACTATACAAAGCTTATTGCTACACTTTGCAATACATAGAGATCCTTCATGTATCATGACTCCATTTCCCCAAAAACTGGATGAACCAGTAGTAAGGGAGGGAGTCTTTTTCTAAAGACCTGATAGTTCAAGTAGCCATTGCTTATTCGCATTGTTTCAGCTCCAAACAGGATCCTGATCTAGACTGGAAAGCAAACAAGACCTAAATAAGGAAGGAAACTACAAAAAAAGTGAGCACTTGGTTAGTTACAGTAGTTGGTCTAGAGGTCAGTCCCACTACTGCTGCTTCAATCATCCTTTGCACAGGATTTGCAAGTTCTTGTTCCCCCAGTACACAGGGTGACCTCACTCTGTACAACAGTTGTTTCCTGACCATGGGGCAGAGCAAACCCATAACACATCTCACAGCTTGGGAGCCCCAGGCACTGGGGTTGAATATAATAACCAACTTTGAACTAGTATCTGCAGCATTCCTTGGAAACCTGCATATAAGGGAAAGGGGTAGAGTTCTACTATATTTTCTCAGAACCACAGAATAGTTCAGGTTGAATGGGACCTCTCAAGGTCAACAGCTCAAAGAAAGGATGAGTTCAAAGACAGACAAGTTTGCTGAAAACCACAGCTAGCGTTGTTGCTTAGCTGTTTCATGACTGGTACTGCTGGAGGGGTGCAGCCCCTAAATATCTGCTAAATCTGCCAGTGCAGATCAGACCTTAACAGCAGCAGATCCAGGCTAAGTTTTAAACAGAGTCCTGCAACAAAGAAGTAGCAATTTGTAGGAGCAGACAAGGACATAGCTGATACTGGTGCAAGCATAATTAATCTCATATGCTGATGGAGCCCAGGTGCCAGGTTGCCTAGTAGGTGAAATGGTGGCATGAGCTCTGTCAGAGTGGGATTTTGTGAACTGAAAGTCCTTTCCAGAGAGCCCATGGCCATCACTTCGTGCCACTGGATCCAAAGTGAGACGTATCACCATGGAAAAGAGAGGCAATGCTCTTCATAGCATGGACCATAAAAATGCATATTAACAACACGAGGCTCTTCTCTGGGAACAGAAGAGCATGGCAGAGCAGTTTTTGTTTTGTTTTGTTTTATAATAAATCTGTTCTGGGATCAGTATGTTGAAGATAACCAGCCCTGTTTCAATGTGCGTCAGCTAAACGTGCCACTTGAGACACGAGGTCTGACAAAACTGTATGCAGGACATGGTGGGTTCCTGGGACTGCATTGCTGTACTGCCAGGACAGTCCCACCTCAAACTGTTCCACCTGAGAATACAGTCAGTTCTCCACCTTGAAAGCAATGCAGGCAGAATAACCAGGCTTTGTCTTTGACTTCAGTTCATCATTCAGCCAGAGAGAGACAGTAGCTGTAACAAGAGAATAGCGATCCTTCTCTCCCCTGCTAGAAAGCAAGGCTGGATTAATTTACTTAAGGCAATGTGAAATGTTAACTAATGATAATAGCATATACACATGGAGATACACTCAGCTGTCACTAGAGCTGGGAAAACATAAGAAAGCCATAGAGATATTTCAAAATGTTTTTTCACATTGCTTTTGCAACTGATCAATGATTTAAAATAATAATAATAAAAAATAAAAATAAATTAAAAAAAAAAAATAAAAATAAAAATAAAGAAAATGAAGCTTTTTTACTGTTGGTTTCTGACTAGCTCCAAAGACCTACCCAAGCTAATTACTCTTTACTTTCCCATCAGAATTGCCAGTTTTTGCAGGTAAGGTTTATTTCAAAATTGCAATACCCTATGCAGTACATCTTGGGATAATTGCTGTATTTCATCAAAGTCATTCAACTTTATGCCATATAACGCTGACATTAAACAAACTGTGTAAATAGTTAGCTATATCTAATTTGACTCAGTGCTGGCCAAGGTCAGGGAACTAAAATGAGCTAGGGAACTTTTTGGAAATTCCAGGATGGGATACAAATCCAGCTGCTTTCACAGAACAGCTCAGCAGCAGCAAAGAAGGAAGTACAGAGGGTCAGGGCCAAGTCATATCTTACTATAGATTTTAATAATATTTTCCACCTCCTATATGTTATGTATCTGAGCCATGCTGTGATCCATGAGAGCAAGAACTGAGCCATACATGTATCCATGGCTCCATGAGGTAGATACCCAGGCCAGAAACAATCATTCAGATGGTCTGCTGATCTAGGCAGCCTAGGGACCAAGACCACACTTGTCCTAAAGTCTAAATCTAGCCATTAAGTGTTAAGAAGATGGGTGGAACCAGGAGATTCAGAATGTCAGAAATGAGAATATAGAGCTTACCCTGAAGTCTTTTTCCAAGGCAACCCAAGGGCACTGGATCAGATGACCTTCATAATTTGCTTCCAACCTAAATTATGCAATTCTTTGACAAAAAGAATGTGATGTACAGTGCTAGCCACTCATAGAATGAGTCGATCACATATAAGAAGATTTCTGTACCTGCTTCCTAAGTGTTTTTTAAGGGTATCTCCAATAGGGTTTGGAACAAGGAGTGCAGTCTTCCTACGGACCCAGTTGTAATATTAAGCATTTGTGAGTTTACTATACAAAGGTGACTTAAAGATGACCTGGAACTGCAGCTGTTGATCTGAAGTCTACTGAAAGCTTTGAATTTTTGAGAGACTCCTACGAAGTTAAAAAAAGAACAGGGAAAAAGAAGACATTTTAGTATTCAGCCTATGTTTCTCCCCTCTTATTTTTGTCACAATGCCTAGAAAGAGTAACTATGGCCTTTGAAAGGGACAGAAATAAGCATACCCAACAAGTGTTGGTCTCCTTCTTGATGCCAACTCCTTCGTTTTAAACAGAGAAGACAGGCAGCCTGTTTCAGAAAAAAGGCCAGTACACTAAATGATTCACTCATCTTTTAAGTGAATTGGTCCTTCTTCTGAAATACCTTGGAACCTGATTTTGATGTGCTTGAAAGTACATCTGAAATAATTATACATTACTTCACCCCCAGTTTCTGTCAGTGAGGTTCCACCAACAGGAGGTCCTTTGTCAAGGCAAGGAGAGCTTGGGATGAGTATGTTGCACCTGGGAAATTAATAGTAAAAGCAGTAGCAGGTACAGTAATTATGTTATTATGTCTGCATTATGCCCTGTTGTGTTAAGGATATGCAAATTAATCTGAATTTAACTGTGGCTTCACACACAAGTATCAATATGGTAATTGTTTACTTCACCAGTAGCAACACTCCACCCCCGTTTGTTGCCAAAGAGGAAACAAATGAAGGAATATCACTGAATAGATACCACTTGGCTAATATCAACAATGCACCCCACCTATAACAAGGAAAAACAGACCACCTAAGAAAAAAAAATAAATAAATAAGTAGAGGAGCAAGAGAAAAACAGAACAATAAAAAGCTGCTTGCATGTCTCAGCAACAGACTCTTCCTTGCTCAGAGCCTTAGTAAGGCCTTAAAGTCATATGCTTGAGGTCTGCAACAGGTCTGTCTCTCTCCAGTGATTACACAAAGAGGCTTAAATGGAGCTTAGAGCATCTGAAATAACTTCCTGTTTCCAAAAAGAAGTCTTGCAATCTTGCCTGACATTTCCCATCCTTACCTATACAGCTGAAAGTCAAAACAAAAAGCCCATTTTGGGGCACAGATGTCAAAGTAATTTATGTGCATAGTAACAGTATGCACGGTAACAAATATCTCATGTTGAGCCAGGCTGAAATGTCATCACCATCCCCACAACAAAAAGAAATGAAGAAAACCGCATTCCCTGGAGGCAATCTTACCCCATGCCAATTAATAGATATTTTTCAGAGGTCTCTGCTGGAGCCATATGTACATGCACTGAAAAGTACTGGCTAGCCTAGACAGCTGCCACTGCAGACAGAAGCCTTGTTTGTTGAGGAGAGCCAGTACGAGAGAAGGTTGCAATAGGGGCAGGACTAGACTTCTGGGGCTCTTAAATCTCAGGTCTGTTCTTTAAACTCAGTATCATCTACCTTCAGTCTAATCCAGAAAACTATGTTGGTTTCTCCAACCTCTATATAAGGTTTATATCACCATAATTTACTTCCTTGATCTCAAACGACAGATTCTCCCAATCCTTTCTACCAGTTCACTCAGACATTGGTATTCTCCCATCTGTCTAGGACAGATTTCCACTGGGATTCCCATGAGGCAGTGAATTCCCTCCCGTTTTCTTTTCTTCAGCCTGTAATAATGTTATCCATGTCCATATGTAAGTCGTGTTCATCACTGGGGTATGCAAGTATCTCGGGGAAATACTTTGAGGGGGAAAAGTTGCATATGAAGATTGGAGACTTAAAAAAAAAATCTATAACTTAGTAAATGCCAATGCCATTCTGAAAAAGGTTTAGTTACTACCTCTAAAAACACCTTGCTCAGGTACCCTTGTCTTCATTACTGTAGGATATAAGCACTGTCATTTCTGTCCATATTCATCTTCACAGTATCCCATCTAGAAAGGGAGTACAGCTAGTCCTTAATTTAAGGATGGGAGATTGAGATAGAAATCCTGGGCTAAGAACCTACACTACATTGACATCCTCCAAGTTCTTGAGCAGGTCATTTAACCCCAGGCCCAAGTTAGCGACCAGTTCCAGGTCTACCTTCTCCTTTATCCCATGAATGTTGCTTGAAACCCTACCTGTTTTCTCACCGGAAAACTGAAAATGAATTGATCCTAAGTGAATTAAATGAGTTCCATTTTGCACAATATGCTTCAAACACAGAGGTGAAGCTCATACCATGTTCTTAAAGTCCGCATGGCTGGATGCAGTTGTGTTTAGAAGTTTCCCCAAAGATTTGTGATAAACTGAAAAGATAACATTTAAATAATCATTCCTCATTAACATGAACTTTTGGCTGATTTCCAGAGCTCTTGTAACTGTATTTTCTTCATGTCAGTGTAATCCCTCTGTACAATTCCTATTGTGTGGGCTTTTACTGAGGGCAGAATTGGGCACTTTGTCTCCAGATGTTATAATTATCATTGCTCCAAGGCTGGCTAGAAATAGAGCTTATTATTTGTTCAGAAAATAAAACTTTGACAAGCCTAAAAAGTTAGATGCTTTGCCAATGCTATATCCTGCACCAGAAGTAAAATAGGTATTAAAAATTGAGTTTCTACCAGTACAATCTGTTGAGTGTCACAGCAGTTATTTGGATGTAAGAGGAGAGAAGAGGGGAATAATCCTAGGTGCTGCAAATCCCAGAGCCTAGATGTGGGTGACTGCTCAGGAGTGAAGTCCATTAATAGCTTGATGTTTGGTGTTAATAAGAGACAAATCTGTGCTGTAACATTAGCTTCACTCTGGTGCTAACCATGGCAAAAGTCTATTGTGCTTATGTGTTGCCTCTTACTCTGCCTTTCCAAGCAAAGAAATCCAAGGGGGAAAACTAGACCAAATTCTAGGTTTGCTCATTAAAGCAGCACAGACAATTTTCTCGTTTCTTGGTTATATATGCTAACTTCTACACTCCCATTCTGAAAATTTCCAAGGATCATCCAAAGTTTTAAGGTGGAATGAAGCAGAGAGCAGTTTAGATTTTTGGGGGCAAGTTCACTAGGATCATGCCCCAGCATCAGAGAGTTCATCCTGGCAATGATGCACAACACAGAAAGATGAAGGCCATTTTAATGATGATGAGGTTTGAATGGTAAACTATGTAGACCACACTCACCTTTCAGTTCTTTTCACACATACTGGAAGGTGCACCTAATGACAGTAGCTCTACCGAAGCTTTCTTGTGTTGTGTCCTTCGCAGATTCCAGCAGCAGGAGTCAATTGGAGAATGACTTAGCTTCAGATAAAATACTTCTCCCTGCCATGTGTACTTCACCCATGTCCAGAGCAAAGAAAGTGCAGGGAGCCCACTGCAGGAGACCTACTGAGAGCCCAGCTTCCCTCTTGGGTGAGGAAACAGGTCGTGAACACCTGGACGGCAAAAGAAAACATGATGAAGAGGAAGATCAGCTATGTGATTTCCCAGTGGACCATCCACTTCATGGTGAGTACCTCTAGATCCAGACTTTCTCCCAGAACATCCCAAACCACAGCTGTTATCTTACATGCCAACATGTGGCAATACATAGCAGCAGACATCACAAATAATCCTTGTTAAACTCTTGCCTGAGTCAGGGGGATGATTCTTCAGTCTCATCATTGAAAACATGGAGATGCACTCTCTGAGCTAAGCTCAGGCTTGTAAATCCTACCAGTTTTAATGACAGGGACTACTTTGGGTGTTTATTGCCCTCCTTCTTTGGGTGGCAATCTACAGAGCTAGCAGGAAATGGGCATTGCACAACATGGGGAGAGAGGCTGCTGAACATGCCACATCAGCTTAATGCGTTGTATACACCTTGGACCCATTGCACGGGTGGTGAAGAGGTCATCACTATGCACACAGGCAAACTGTCGATATGCAGTAACTCTGGCATGTAGGATATGACAAGTGCCACTTTAAGTTCTTTGAGTTTCTGGAGAGGTTAATATGGACAGTAATACTACACTTCAGAAACAGGTGCTTGGTAGCAGTAGTAAGATCTTTGCTGCATAGTTTGTTATGATTCACTCCTTTCTGAAAAGAAGAAAAAAAAAAAAAAAAAAAAAAAGAGAAAAGAAAAGCACAGTGCAATTTCAGTGAAGGCCGTTGAAGGCTCCTAGAGGGTTCATGTGACTGCAAATACAGGTGGCTTCACTGACATCCATCCACACATCTTCCTCAGCCCATACTCTGCAAGTTGGCAGAGGAAACATATCTTTTTGTGAAATATATCTGAAAGAAAAGCCTTGCTCCTGCAGCTGCTGCTTTGGTATACATGAGTCTTGTGACAAGCTGCTGTCACCTCATCCTCCACAAGACAAAGTCTGTCCTGATGCAGAGAGAAGCATTGTAAGACAAACTGATATTTTAGCCTGCTTCTGGCCTATGAGCTGCAGGAAGCTGATAGCAGCAGGGCAAAATCATGTGTTGCATCCTCAAGGTAGAGCCAGGGTAGCATGTCTCTGCCACACAGAACTACCTGAGAGTGTTAAAAAGAAGTCTATTTCATGAGGGAGGGAGTTCCCAGCCATGCGGACACTACTTTCCCAGGGTGTCAGAGGAGGAAGGCAGGTGTCCTGACTCAGCACTTAGTTTCAATGGCCGGCGCAGTGGTTGGCACCAGCCTCACCAGCAAAACAGGGGGAAAGCATGTAATTACCTGCATAAAACTGAGCCGAGCCGAACAGGCCCTTTCAATGACAACTTGTATTTTAAAGGCATTTTAAACAAAATCCCTCTGTTCTCTGGAGGCAGTGGGGTTTTGAAACCAAGCAGAGGTTTAATGATCTGCCGTTTTCTAGGTTCCTGTTTCCCACAGTTGCTGAGCCTTTGATAGAAACTGGCTGAAGGAGAGGGAGGATCTGAAAACACTGGATTGGCATTTTCCCCACAGTGCACAAACAATGATGTTTCAGATTCTGTGCACACACTGTGTCATTCTTAGCAGAGAGCTGAAGCCCTGGGTTTAAAATACTTTGCAGTATCATAAGCTCCAGCCACAGTCCTCCACGTCATGTTAGAGGAGAAGAGCAGGTGGTTACTTTTCTCCTGCCTTTGGCTGAGGCTGGAGTCACCTTTTCCAGACATGGTCAGCATCAGTGCCTCCAGGAGAAGTGGGATGGCACCATCCCCTGCAGCAGTCTATAATCTTTACAGTTTGAGCTAATAGCAGGTTATTTTCTCTTACCATGCCTAGCAACTCTGTGCCTCAGGCATACTTCTGGCACAGTAGCTATGGGATGGTTACATGTCCTCTAAGAAGGCATCTTGGTGGTGCCAAACACCCATAGCATATGCCACAGAGTTATCCTCAAGGTCTCCCTTGTGCTCACACTGAGTATGCCTACAAGTGCCCAGGAGAACAGCACCAGCCTCAGCAGTGTGAGAAAATTCTGACATGGAAGACATCAGTCTCTCACCCTTCTATCTAGATAAAGCATGTACAAGATTTGTGACAGAGGGCACTAGGCTCTGGGGAAGTATACACATGTGCAATTGTCAGGGAGCAAAAGAAATTGAGTGAAGAAAACAAGAAGAAATAATATCACTTCAGAGGGAGGAAAGCTGGTGTTTGGTGCTTTTTGGATAGGAGGAGAAAGATGAGGAGGAGGTCATGATGTTACACCCTTCTTGGGCAAGAGGTTCAAGACAGCAAGAGCACTCGAACTTGGAACCCTGAGCATGGATTTGGAGCATGCTTCCAGGCAAGTCCATAACATTGCAGTGTTCCTAAAAACTTGTTTTTCCCAGAAAATGGCTTATGCGACCAAGTGGTTTAGAAATGCAGGGTCATTTAAACTAAGTAGATTTATGTCCTTATCACAACCTATTTACAGGAAGCAATGCCTCTTGCACTTTGAACATAGAGGCTGCATTGTAAGCAAAAATAAAAAAGAGAAAAGCCCTCATATGCTAGAGATATGCTTGCAGTGTCATTTAATTCTGCAAAGCTCCCATTTGAATTTGGAAGCCTTCATTCTGCATGTGAATGCTTTCACCTGTGACTTACTGCATGAGGTCTGCAGAACTTTTCTGGAAAGCCTTGCTCTCAGACTTAGCACTGGTAAACCCAATTCAGAAGGAGACCAGACTGAGAGAAGCCTTGCTTTGGAGCTGTGGGTACTGATTCTTCTTGGGCCAGCTCTCTGTGACGTGACCGTTCACTGCCATTTTTCTATGTGCAACCACCACCACTGCCGTTGTCTTCAAAACTTAAGAACAAACAGGGCAAACACTTGTGGCCATTGGTCAGCATCACAGCAACATGTCCACGTAAATGCGAACGTCAAATACTGAGCCCCCACATTCCTTTTATTTCCTTCTCTCTGCTCTGTGTGAAACCCTTGTGACTTGACCAGTTCACCATGGCCGAGCAGCAAAGCCTGAGAGGAGGACATGTCTCATGCTGGAAAGACCTGTAGCAGCTCCTGTTGGAGATTGCCATGATCCTAGTTCAGATCATCATGAGCAATTATTTTACATGTGCTGGGTCTGGCTGTATACATATCTGTGTTTGTGTCTGCCCTAACTTTTTACTTCCAAAGGCACTGGATGAGTGTGCACATCAATGCAATTATTTCATTTTACTATTAGGCTGTTAAGCATGGGTAATGGTTCCAGTCCTCCGCTCCAGCCAGGGAGCAGTCAGTACCTTGGAGAAACCAGATAGCATCATCAGCTTCATATACTGGCAGATGCCCAGTCTTCTGAGACTTCTTCTCTGGGCAATAATTCAAGTACTAGGTAGATCAGGCTTCCACAAATGGGGCTTGCTCCTAATTTCACTGGGAACTGGGGGTTTCAGGGCCTGGGAACAACTGCACAATGTTATTTCCTGCAGCTCATATCTTCATTATTCGCTGTAGAGGAGTGTGCCATAGTGAGTCAATGTCAGTCAAATATTTCTATAGCAGAAATCCTCTGCTCATTGCTGACTGGGGTCTTTTTACTACTCTTGGAGTTTTATTAAAATGATAGTATCTTTGATCCCAAAGCATATTGACAAATTCTGCTGTCAATTATCATAAAGACAACAGAAAATATGGAGATGAGCCCAGTCCTGGAGAACTTCCAGTATAAGTCATGTCTCTTCTGCATTGATGCCAGTTGCAGGCATCTTTAGCTTAGTGTTTATGTTTTCTCTGAAGCCATAAATTCATTTGTTCTGTTCATTTACGGATGATATGGTCAAATCCATGTACCCCTGTGAAATGGCATGGTTTATCACTTGCAGCACAGTCTTTTCCCCAATATGCTGACTTAATGCATTTATAAAACACACAGGAGACAATGAAGCACTGTATAATCACAATTCCAGATAAATATCGGCTGCCCAGAATACACCAATGGGATTGAAAAAAAAGGGCAAAAGCATCCCATTGTCCTGAACAACAAAAGGAAGCAATTCTAAATGAAAAGGAAAAGCAGGCGGGGGGGGGGGGGGGGGGAAAAAATGCCTATATACATATTTCTGCTGCCATCGGCTGTCTTACCAGTCTTCTGTTTGTTAGTGTGAATAGTCCCTGCAGTCTGGTGTCTCTGAAGTACAGTATTCCTGTACACACCGAGAAATGCAGCGAACCATTGACCTTGATTTGGTGGGTTTACCTGAAGCACTGTTGAAGGCTAGTTCTTTGTTTTTCTCCCTCTTTGAAGACTGACTGTTTTTAATCACACCCTGGATATTAATTGAAAGGCGTTAAACCTGAATCCTTTACTCTTGCCATTCAGACTACGTTCACACAGTAGTCTGACTGATACAAGTAAGGGCTGAAGAAATAAAAGTTGTTGGCACTTTGGGACTATTATAAATTATATTTGCACTTTGTTTTTGTTCGTTTGTTATGTTTTTGTTTTTTGTTGTTGTTGTTGTTGTTGTTTGTGTTTTTTTGTTTGTCTGTTTGTTTTTTGTTAGAGCAATGTTAGCATGCAATTCTTTTCTTCAACAGCTCCTTCTTTCCTGGAAATTTTAGATCTGAAGGGTGTATTACACAGGAGCCAGAGGTTAATTTGTTCCTGCTAGTCAAATCTATGTAATGTGACCACTTGTAAAGTTGATGGCACATCTTGATAAGTTTACTTCAAAAGTCTTATAAGTACTTATTGGCTTCTCTGGAATTGTCTGAGAACTTTTCATTACATCCCAAGGATCCAGTACTTTTAATTACTGTTCATTAAAATTGATGGCAAGCCTTTTACTTACTGTATTAGCAAATGCTTTATGCTGAAATTAGAAACATCAAAGATTATGTACTAAAATAGTGATGGAATTATGTTTTATTGGAGGGAGAGCAGATTGGGATGTAAACAAGCATGCCTGATTCATGTTTAGATTTATCACAAAGAGCTGGAATAAAGCAGGGAGAAAAACAAACAAACAAACAAACAAACAACAACAACAACAAAACTGTAAGACCTGTAATAAGCTCAGCTTTCTGACAAAGGTGGTTGACCAGAGAGTGTGGGGAGAGCAATGGGGTACTTGTATTTCTGTATTTCACAGTGAGAACCATTATTGGATTAGTCAGGTCACTGCTTTCTCATTGTTTGCTGATTGTGAGCATCTTTAAGGTGAAGTTTGGCAATGGCAGAACAATCTCAGAAAGTATGTTTCAAACCTGAGATGTAGGTGAGTGGGGAAAAGTACATATATACCTACCCCAAATACACTTTGACCTGAAGGAGTTAATGAACATGGAGGTCATTTACCCGGGGAACAGAACTGGTACCAGGTGGTGGAAACTACCACGCGCCCCTGTCAGTTGGGGTCCCTCAAGCCACAGTCTGTGTGCTCCCTCCAGACTTTTCACAGACCACTGGCTGTGCCAGACTTATGCACAACAGGACAGCATAATTTGTAAACACCATCAGCTCTTTGCTGGTGATTGAGAAGGGTTATATTCACCCGAAGCTCAGGCTGACGATGAGCAATATCCTCTGTAACAAACTGTCCATGTGAACTGTTTCATGTGTGCTGTCTGCTCCCTGCCAGCTCCTCTGAAAAGCAGGCTAAGAAATTCCCGCAGCCACCACTGCACAGCTTGCTTAAACAGGTTTCTGGCCTGGCATTTTTAGCATTCCAACCCACACTGCCTAAGTCTGCACCTCTCTGCATTTCAGCCTTACTGTCAGGTGATTAGGCACTGTACTCTGTGCCAGAGTGAACACGGCTCTTCATCAAAGAGTTGTGGACTGAGGAGAAGGAAGTTGAGCCTTTAACAGTTTGAGTCCTGCTGCTTTGCCTTGACTTCTGCTATGCCTCAGTGGCCAGCAGCTGGATGCTAAATGCTACGTTTCACTAGCAGGAGACTCTATGCGGAACACATTGTACATGTACAATTCAGATCAGTCTCACTGGCTATGCCAGTCCTTCTTGAAAGTGGCTGAAAATAATAATAATAATAATAAAGATTAGCCACGCTGCCATTCTCCCACGTAAATAATGCAGCACAAGCTCTTTTGAAAGCCATGAGCCACTTCTTCAACTAGGAGAGGGACTGCCATGGGCACATCTCTGTACACAGACAAGCACATTTTGTCCTGATGCCATCAGCATGCTGTAATTGCCCCTTTATAGAGCTGCAATTGTTTTTGCTATGGGCTTGACCATCATAAGCAGAATGTCACCAGAGAAGAACAATGCTCAGAAAAGCCACTGGAAGAAACCAGCTGGGAGACTCAAATATCTATAATTGGTTGAATCAAAAAGAAGAGAGAGAGTTACTTCTTTTAAAAAGGCTAAAAGGAAAAAAAAACACAACCCAGCCAGATATAATGAGGATCATTGTCAAGGCTCCTGACTTTCTCTCTGAGAAACAAATGGTACAGTCATCTTTGTTACATAGAGAAAAATATATTTTTGAGCATATGAAGCTAAAGCCACTGCTTGCTTATGTAAGTGCTTTCTCTCTTCTTGTCAAAGCAGCAAAATCTTTGGATCTGGCTATCAGATGCTGTGAGAGGGTGTCTGTCCAGAAATGACAAAGAGGATTGCAGAAAGATAAACTTATCCCACAAGTTTTACCTAGATTACATACTTCAAAGCAGAGATGTGTCAGCACTGACTTCCAGCCCTTCTCTTGGGGTTTCAGTTCCTTAACCCTCCAGCATATGCCCCTCATATTGAGACCAAGTAGGCTTCTTACAGTCTTGGCCTGCTAATGGGCTAAATACAAATAGGAGGTGCAATTGCAGAGATCTTCCCAAGGTAGATCCCGAGGTATTTAGCTGTTTCAGGCACACAGGGCAGCTGAGGCACAGCAGCACACAGTGTAGACTATTTGCCTGCTACAAGCCAGAAAGAATTTGCCAAAGCATAGTGTTACAGCAGATGCATAGCTTTTACTTAGCAAATGCAGGTAAAAGTACTAGTCTTCAATATTGATTCACTTATGCCTCTAATATCTTGCAGCTCTGTTATGGTGGGTGGTGAAAATAAGCTTAGCTAACATGGTATAAACAAGAGATCAGACTCCTTAAGCTATGAGTAGTATTAAAGCTTTAAATTGCAGCTTTTTTTTTTTTTCCTTTTTTTCCTCGCGGCGCCCGCGCCGCCTGTGCAGCATTGCTAAACTTTGGCCCACATGGGTATTTGGAGATCAGAGATCACATAATATAGTACATTGGGTGGAACCTCTAGAGACCAACTTGTCCAACCTCAACTCTAAGCAGGACCAGCTTAGATCAGGTTGCATAGGCTTTGTCCTTTCAAGTTCTGAATATCTCCACGTCTGGAGACTTTTCTGTCTCTCCAGGACTATGTTCCAGTGTCAAACTACCTTCATGGTGAAAATATTTTTTCCTATTATCTAAACAGAATTTTATTTGCTGTAATTTGTACTCATTGTACTCATCCTTTAACTGCACACCTCTAAGAAGAATCAGTATTTCAACAAAGTTCAAATGTTTCAACTTGCTCTAGGTCTGACCTAATAATAAAGCCAGATCTGCAAAGGACAAATGTGCCTGTTTCTGAATTTAAAGAAGTTATACTGCTTTATCAGTGTGAAGAATCTAGCCCTTCCAATGTCAACAACAACGCAATGTATAGACAGCTGTATCTCTAAGAATCTGCAAATGCTGACATATCTAGCTGCCTGGTATTTTCAGGCTTGGTTTCAGCAGTCAGCTAACCTGCAAATGACTTTCACAGAGCATAAAAGCACACTTGAATATCCCCAGCTTTTACATAGAAAATAGCTCAGGAAACTCAGACAGAGTCTTATTTCCCCAGAGACTCTACAGCCACGTTTGTTTAAGCCAATGTTACACTTCCAACACTTTCTAGTCTTATATCTTCCACCCACATTCTTTATTAGACTGTAATTCTGAATGCTGTTGTTTGCTGTGGGATCTCTAAGCTAAGGTCCCAAGGCAAAGGAAAGTATCAAAGCTACAGTCAGAGAAAGTTTCATCTTTCAAGGCAAAATGTTAACATACAGTCCCAGATTTTTTCTATTTTTCATAGTGTTTTGTGGGTTGGATTTTTTTTTTTTCTTTTTTGAAACAAAAATAGAATGACTGATTGCTTATAGAAAAAATGCACTCTTCTAGATTTCCTACTGGCAAAAGCCTTGATTAGGTCACAGGAGTCTATTTTGTTAGCAATTTAATTTCATTTCCAGTTGAAATCAAAGCCTGTCCTTCAGTCTCTACTGGCCCCGTACCTGACCTCATGTTATTTTATTTTGTTTAATCTGATGAGTTCCAACTTTGAAAGATCTGGTTTCAGAAGAAGTGGCACTTCTGAGCGCTGTGTAGATTCTTCCCTTACATAACAGTCTTATCTATAAAACAGCTCACCATGCCCTTTCAGGAAGGAAGATTGTGGAAGATGTAAGAGCACACATAGCAAGTTTCTTTTGCCTGTCACCAAGATATATGGATCATTTTGTTGTCCAGTCCTGGACACTTTTGGGTGGGACAGATGATCTTGCAGATCTGTTCCTGATCCCATCTATAGCATAATTTTTAATACTGTATGTTTCAAAAAGCAATAGGTCAGTCTTTCAGGTACCATAAGATGTACCATCTGCACAAAGTTTCTTCTCACACTTACACCAGCTGTGCAGAGACTTTGTCTTCTCATTCTCGTATATTCTTTGTAGGGTAGTCTTTCCAGATCCTTCTAGACTCATGATTTTTACTACTGAGTTTGTTCTATACCCCATCCCTGTAGAGACGGTATTACATTGATTGTTAGAGATGATTTCTTGAGTCAATGTAGGCTGATTAATTCAACAAACTCTGCACCAAGTGTCCTTCCAGCATCCAGAAATTCTTAAGCTGGTAGCCAAGTATAAATATCTACATTATCATCTCTGTCTGTAGTTTGTATGAACATGCTTTCTATGGAGAAGTCCTGCAGCTAGTATGGTCTGATAATGTAAACCATTCTTTTTTAGCTCAGGTAGTATCCTTTTTAGCTCAGGTAGTATTCTCTGATTTGGGCACTAAAAGTCTTGCCTTTAAGTTTTATTCCATATTATACAGATGATGGTTGTCATGTTCTGTATTTACAGGCAAAAAAATACTGATTACTGTTTGTATGGTACCCATTGTGATGGGGTCTGACCCAGCTGGCCTTTGGCATTCGTTTCATTCCTATCACAGTCCACTTCAGTCATCTTAATTTAGAGAGTCTGGTTAATTTATGAGACAGAAGGGTTTATACTGGACTAAATCATTATTTGCTGTATTCTGATGGAATACTAAAAAATATATTTTTTTCATTTGATGTAACATCTTAGATTTTGAAATGTAGTGTACTGGGTCTGGCTGGGATGTTAACTTTCCCTGCAGCAGCCCATACAGTGCCATGCTCTGCACTTGTAGCTAGAACAGCAGCGTTATCACACCAGTGTTGTGTCTGCTGCTGAGAAGTGCTGGCACAGTATCAGGACTTTCTCTAACCCTCCTGGGGGGTGGGCAAAAAGTGAGAAAGAAACATCACCAGGGCAGCTGACCTAAACCAACCAAAGAGATATTCCATAACATATGATGTCACACTCAGCAATAAAAGGTGGAAGAAGGAGGAAGAGAGGAGGTGTGGGCTTTTGTTGCGAAAACGTCTGTCCTCCTCGCGAACCCCGACTACGTGCGTTGAGGCCCTGCTTCAAGGATGTGGTCAGGCATCGCTCATTTTGTGGGAAGTAGAGAGTAATTTCTTTCCTCTGCACTTCCATATAGCCTTTACTTGTTTTGTTTTTTTGCTGTTCCCTTTCCCCCTCCCTTTCCCCTTTCCCTTTTTCCCTTTTTCCCTTTTTCCCTTTTTCCTTTTTTCCCTTTAGTTGAATTGTTAATTAATAATATTTCCTTAATATATATATATTTTTTTTCTCTTTAATTAAATTATCCTTATCTCAACCCGTGAGTTGTTCTTTCCTTTACTTCTTCCCCTCCTCCTCTGGGGAGGGGGAGTGAGAGAGCGGTTGTGGTATTCAGCTGCCTAGCACGGTAAAACCACCACATGTAGACATTTTCTTTCTTTGCATAGTTGTGAAATTATATTTCATTTCACTAATATAAAACATTAAACAAATACATGGGTCTTTTTTTGCTTCTTCAGAAATCTTCCGGGAAGTACAGTGGTCTGTTCTCTTTCTTCTGAAGGCTTTCTGGTTGCTAGAAGTTACATAGTCTGCCTTGACATGCAAAACCTGGCAGGACATGAACCCTGCCAGCATCCCAGATATTTATGTACAATTGGGACCAAGAACAAGGAGGTGGTCACAGTTGAGATTCATCTACTCTGTTAATGTTGGGGGTAGAGTGCAGCTTCTTCCAGCTTTGGGGAACAGTCTTCCACTCTGGCAAGAGGC
This sequence comes from Nettapus auritus, assembly GCA_011076525.1. Classification (NCBI taxonomy): domain Eukaryota; kingdom Metazoa; phylum Chordata; class Aves; order Anseriformes; family Anatidae; genus Nettapus; species Nettapus auritus. The sequence goes on along the minus strand of CM021765.1, from coordinate 55,154,928 downwards.
AGGAGCTCAGCTCAGTGTTCAGGGAGATAGATATGTGGGACCTCACAGGATGCATCCAATTTCTGAGACCATGCGCAAGGTCAGGGCAGCATTCACTTGTCAGGACAATGCTATATGAATTGCCCTGTGAAAGAGAAATATAAATACCATATGTTGTAATGATACAAATATAGCAGAGATATTAATTATTGTATGACAGGACATGATGTACTTGACAAAATATCACCTTGGTACTCAATCTTACCTGTCTAAAATATCTCCGAGGAGGATACGGAGGCCAACCCCCACTGAGAGTTGTGAGGTGAAAATCTTCCAGACAAGAGACACTATGAACTAAATTAGCACTATCTTATCCACAGGGGACATAGTGTCTTGGGATTCATATTCTTAGTAATGATAGTCCATATTTCCCTTTTTAATCCATACAGCAATAAATGCCCCTTTTCTTATAGACATATTTTGTGAAGGTTCGAGTCGATGCAACTTTGTAATCAGAGCTTCAAGGAGAGGGTGCCCATTGCTATCTCCAGTATATATGCACAAAAATATTTCTCATTTCAAATCTTTCCCCCAGTGGTGTCAGCAAGATTCAATTTAAATGACATTTTTCCCTTGGGGCTGAAGACAGTGCTGCAATCTAATGAGTAGTACTTTGATAAGCCAGTGAAAAGTCTAATGATATGGATTTAACTCTGTTGGACATGAGCTTTATTAGTTTTTTTCTGAGATATGGAAGTATTGACAGTGTTTATGATAAATGACGCTTCTCAGTTACTCTTGCATGGCTGGTCTCCTTTTCAAAGTATCTAAAGTGTTTAAAAAAGAGGAAATATTCACAATGGAATATATTAACTTACTGGTTCCCATATATTGTGTCCTAGATATCTTCCTACCAAATCAATGAGCAGAATTTTTTATTCCTTATTTTCTGTGTCACTAGAGTCAAAATGAAGTTTCCATTACAGAATGAAAGATGCCATTTTCTGGTTGGGGCAGAGCCCAATTTACACCAATTAAGGTGCTTAGTTACCTTTTTCACTGCTGTAGCCCCAGTAAGGAATACTTTATACTACAGGGGGGAAAGGTGTAAAGTCTCTTTGAGGGATTAAGCTAACCATCTCTGGGTAACTGTTCCCATTAGGAAGTGTATGTATTTAGTTATGTGGTATGTATTGTAGCTGTCATCAGACCATGGAAGACGAAAAGCAATTATTCAAAAAGTTTGTTTTCTTCAGCAACATGGTATCAGTGCCAAATACTTCAGGAGAGATTTGGATTTTTATGCTCCTATCAGGCTGCAGTTTTACAAGCTCAGTAGAAAAACAAACAAGCAAACAAACAAAAAATGTAACTTGGGGCATAACATTTTGTGTTGTTCATCCATGTCATCTGGAAGAGTCTCCATTTGTGCATCAGAGAGAATTCCAGCTTGGGATATGGCTGAAATCCATGTTTTGGAGATCAGTCACTTTACAGCTTATTTTTGCCACTCTCTTCTCATCCTCTCTGAAAGATACCAACCCTTCAGCATCATTTCAGATCAACACAGACCTTATTCTAATTTACACCAACTGGCGTACATAGTTCATGATCTGAATAAAATACTTTAGTGTAGGAGGGCATTTTCAAATTAGTGTAGGTGCTGATGGAAAAGTCTGTTTGGTCACACTGCAGCAGCTGAAGGAGTAGAGCAGTCACAGAATCCTCTCAGGAATTCATACCACCCAAAGGTCCCCATACACGGCTCTGTGGGTTTTAAGGCCTTATAGTTCTTAAGCACAAATGTGTTTAGAGATTTCCCACACCACAACAGTGTAATCTGGAGAATACTGTGACTTTTCTTTGTAAGGTGGTATTTTTAATGCAATTGTTACATGGCAGTGAAGTTGTTGACTGTCCCTAAATACTGCTAAAAGAATGGTATGGAAAGAGAGTGGAGATCAGTTAGTCTGGAGTGGTTTACTTCTTTTCACAATGTTCACCCACTTTGGGTACTCTTTGATCTTGCTGGCATCTGGGAGGAGTAAATTTATCAAAATCAATGGAGTGCCAGTGGAATAAAATCTAGGGGTAAGATCAAAATCAGACCAAGCAAATACTCTTATATTTGTAATTGTTCATCTTATCTGAACTTGTGTACAACATGTTTTTTGAAGCTGACTCTCCTAATTCTCTTGTTCTCCATCCATGAATCACTCCACCATTCAAGATCGGGTTGTGTGTAGTGTAGGGGTGGAGCAACTGGCTTGGGTGAGACAGCAGGGTGGAATGGGTGTGGTGTTGTCAAAGAATGTTATTGGGCAAGAAATACCTGGACATGTCTGGTGACAAGCTGACATGGGAAAGTAGTTACTGCTGCCTTGGAGTGAGGAGAAGTTGGGTTTGTTGATTGTAAGGTGGTTCACTCTCAAGAGGTCCAGCAGTGCTTTTCTGTTTGAAGACGACAGTGATCAAAAAGCCAACACATCACTCAGCTCAATCTCATAAAGAGTCAATACCTATCCAAAATAACTCATATTCAGCTTTTAAGGCAAGAATGAACAAGTTAATGCAAACAGAGCAAGAGAGCACAAGGAAAAAATGAATAGGCTGCAGACTGTAGTAAACCCAAGCAGTTTTGCAAGAAATACAAATATGCTAAAGAACTGAGCTTACACCAACAAGGATGTTGGTGAAAAGAAAAATGGTGATTCGTTACAGTCATGAGAACAGCACCAAAACAAAACAAATTATCTACTCTTTCATTGCCTTTACATTAAGGGTTTGTTCACAAATAGTTAATAATGGATTATAAATGAGCAGCAGATGTTGTGTGCATGTGACAGATGAGCAACAAAGGTCAAAGTTTCATCCAACACTAAAGGATATTGATGACAAAACCACTGCAGTGTTAGTGTGGCTAAAATACATAAGGTGTTGTGATTAAAATACATAGGTTTGTGTAGTTGCTCATATGTAATGAATCAGTGGAATTAGCACTGCAAATAGACACTGTTGACTCTCTACTTCAGTTCTAAAGTCCACATTCACTGTTGGGTCAAGAGACAATCACCTATTGTAAGCACACCTATTGTAAGTACATCTCTAGAAGGAGTTGGAGATGCCATCCCAGCTGCATAGCAACTTGCAGAAACTGCTGGATCTCTGAATCTCCTTGCAGTCATGTGATCATTTGCTATGAAATTCAATACACCTTTCCTTGTTTGCATAGTTGAGAGAAAAGGGAAAAGGAGAATCCGGACAACATTCACAGCTGAACAGCTCCAGGAACTGGAGAAGATTTTCCAAGTGACTCACTACCCGGATATCCATATTCGCAATCAACTGGCAGCAAAGATTAACCTCCCAGAAGCTAGAGTTCAGGTATGTTCTGCCTCCAAAAGGCTAAACTCATTACGCCAATTCCTTATTCAGTATATGTTCATAATAGTTTATGCGTGAATGACAATGCTAATGAAATATGCCATCTCTTTCTTACATTACAGAGCAGGCCTTTTATAAATAGGGAATAAAGTATTTGTCACCCAGTTGGAATTAACCAAATGGGATTAAACAAATGGGATTAATCAAAGAGTTAACAGGTGCTCTAAGCATCTTAAATGCACAGCAAATAGGAGTTGCAGATGGTTATATACAACCTGTTGGACTCTCTAGCAACAGAATGGCCATTTATGAAAATATTAATCATTTATCCACCTTTCATAGGACATTGTAATTCAGTGCAAACTCTCATTCTCACAGTGCAAAACCTACTCTTTTACAAGTTCACAAAAAAAAGTTAAAATAACTGCCCAAATGAAAATGTTTTCTTACTGTCCTGTAATTTGATATCACAGAATATAAATGCCCTGGCTGTAATTTCAGTGCATGGAAACTAATCCTGTTTCCCCCAGCTATAATGTAGCCTTGCTAACAGAGCTCAAAATTGACCCCATGTGTTCAATGCATATGAAAACTGCTACAATGAAATATACATACCACCGTGAATTGCAATTTGGTGTTGTTCATCAGGCACTGCTGTGATGATTTTTACAGTTCCTTTACTCACTATAATGCAGGAGTCATCAGTGCACTTCCATGTACATGTACCACTCTAACAATCAAAGTTCAACACTGATCAGTTTATTGACTATGACATACCTGGGATTATTGACTAACTGTGCTGATATTGCTTCATAGTTAGGTGATGGAGAATTGGAGCAGCATAATTGTAATGTGCCCATTAGCAATATCAGTGCACCTGTATTGCATTTCCAATAGTATGGAGCGCAAGCTGGGCTACTAGTCAGTGTTCCTGAGAGAGCACCAAACCACATGAAAGAACCAGACCATTTTCTGTGTAAAATAAATAAATAAATAAATTATAATCTGTAGGGAAAAAAATAAAATAAATAAATAAATAAATAAAAAGGAAAGAAAGAGAATTATCATGGGAAACATCAGCCTGAGATGTGTAAGGAAGAAAAAACCCATTGTGTGTGAAGACACTTTCTATCAGGACAATACTGAATAGCAGCTACAGACTGAGGTTTATAAATCCAGAATCTCAGTGACTTGCTTCTAGTAGTTCTTAAAAAGCTGCTTGAGACACACTTTGGATCATCAGTTTTGATATTCAATCAGTCCTGTAGCACAGTGGAAGTTCTGGGGATCTGGAAGAAAGCTAATGTTGTGTCAATATGCATAAGGGTAAAGAGAACAACGACATAATGACTGACCTGTGAGCCAAACACTGGTTTCTGCAAAACCATGATAAAGCTTATATGAGTCCCTACTCATGAAGAATTAAAGAAATGGTAATATATTTAATTTTGATCAACACTGGCTTATGGAAAACAGATGTTGTCAAATTTATCTTTTTTTTTTATTAATTATATACTTGGTTGATAGAGGTAATAACACTGATGGGATGTCACTGTAAGGACCTAGCCTTGGTCTTACATCCTTCTTGGATTAAGACAGCAGAACAGGTCAAGATGTCATGTTCTTGTACACAAGAAGCAAGATGTGCAGCAAGTGTTCAATTGCAAATGAGGACATTTCAAAGGTGGCCTCTTATAGGAACCATTTACTGACATAGAGGTCAATGTGAACTGCATAATCAGGAAAATCTTTAATGATAGAGTTATGAAATGGTAAGAAGATGAAGGACTGGTAAATAAGGAAAAGGCTTGTTCTTTAGTGTGCCCTAGGTCATTGGTAATGTGTCTGCAAGAAAACAACACAGGGACAATCATAGGGCAACAGACAGAAGCCATTCCTACAACATGGGGAACACCATCCTCCTTCTGTGCTCCGTTTTAGCCCCTCTTTTTTCATTCAACTTGCTGAGAACCCTCCCTCATTCTGCTCCTGGCTAATCCTACAGCTGTGATGGGCAAGTGAGTCTTTTATGAAATCTCAGGTAAGATTAAGGAAGCAGTTGACCCTGGCTTTAGCACCAGTGTGACTTTCATGAGCACCCACAGGAATGTTCTTCTCTGTCTCAGTGCCACAGCCCAGGAACACTGGAAAATTGGTTACTAACATGCAGGGGAAAAAAATGGTATCAGTAGGTTGCTATCTGTGGTGGATGGGACAGGGAGGATTAGGATTAAATCCCAGTAAAGAGAAGTCAGGATACACATTTAGAAATCATTCTGGAGAGGGGGGTTTTTTGGAGCAGCTGGGAAGAAAAGGCAATTTAGGTGCTGAACACAGCTATGCCTGTATTAAAAAATAAAAATAAAAAAAATCTATGAAGTGAGGAGTTTATCCTACATGCAGACTCTGAAAGAAGCACTTAAAAGGTTGAATTTTTGGCTTTGGCATCCCCGTCTATCTTCAATCACTTAATTGATGATAAAGAGGACTCATTTTATGGTTTTGTTTCACCATATAACTCCTACCTGATAGAAAGGGAATGTTATAGTTCATACAGACTAAGCAGTTCTCAAACACACACAAACCCAGCAAAACAGGTCTGTCCTTTCTGTAACCTCGGATACTTCTATCAGCAATATAGCAGAGGTCTCCTGACGTTCCCATTACTGGCTGGGCAAAAGATGCAGAAATAATTGAGCTGTTCATTACTGGATTTAAAATGCATATATATTTACAACCAGTAGCATATGGTTTTGATCCCTAACACCTTGTGTTCATCTGAATCTCTTGCCAAGAAAGAAATGTTTACATTCAAACAGCAAGTTCCAAAGCCAGCTAGTCTACAATGGAAGGGGAATTCAACTTTCACAGCAATGCAACAAGATGTACTACTGTGGCTGCACAGCAAATGCTTGCATGCCTCAATCAGAAGCCAGACAAGTCAAACCAGCTGAAAGATGAAAGAAGCTCTCCCTTGAGAAAATTAGTTGTCTGTTGTCCAGTGCAAAGGAGATGGCAGATAACATAGTCAGATTGCTGACTGACTCAGAAGATGACATCCCCATGAGTCTTTTCTTAGGATCGTTAGATGAATTTCAGAATGTTACAAGCTAAATAGAGGAACAACCCTGTTACTGTAGCTCCATGGGTGACACACATTTATTGCAGTCCAGCAAACATCAAGGTGGGTCTTTTCCTAGTCTATTCATTTGAGAGCAGGGTGACAAATTCCTGCCATGCAATAAATTGTACCTCCTAAGGAAATCATGCCACATCTCTTGACTGCTGTGAAACTTTGACCATGAAAGGATTTACTTTCCACAGAGATCCCTGGAAGACCTGCTGCACACTGTCCTACTGTCTTTCCTTGAAGAGGGGGACGGACCTATACCATTACTACAGAAACAGGGCTCTGCTACAACATCAGATGATATATAATCTTTATAAAAAGTTTTGAGTGAAACAAAACCAAATGCTCAATAACAGCTGTGATTCTGTGAGAGACCAGTGGCTGTCATGATAATGCAGAGATCCCATGTGTTATGCAAAATGCAAAAGGTGTTGTGTCAAACCCCATGTTTTCCTTTAGGTTCAGTCTCTGGTTTTGGTTAGGTCATTTAACGAGCAGGAAAATTAGTTGAATGTGAGCAGTTCCTACTTTATCTGCTGCTCATTTCTGTGCCTTTTCATTTTTGCCTGTATCTAGATCTGGTTCCAGAACCAGCGAGCCAAGTGGAGGAAACATGAAAAATTTGGCAACTTTGGTGGCCTTCAGCATCTGACAGAAGTTGATTTCATTCCTGCTCCCAAGGCAGATATCACAGTAAGTATTGGAGGCTATGTATAAAACCAGTGAGGGGGAGAAAGCTATCCTTCACTATGTTACCTCTTCACATGGGACTATCCCAGAGAGGAAGGACTGGAAAGGACAAAATGGTGATATGATCAAGTTAAATCCCAACAAATATGGTCAAATAAAATGTATTTTTTTTAATACGTATTATTCCTAAACCTATTTTGTAAATATGCCATGAGGGTGATCCTACCCTATTTTACTTCTAAATCATATCCCTGTAAATCTTGCTTTGGATCAAAACATCTTTGCCACCAGCAATGTCCTGAACAGGAAGAAATAGGACATTTGTAACCACAAAGATGTGTTTCTTTAGGCAGGCAAGATCTTTTTACAATGTCCAGCCTACTTAGGGTCATCACTGCTTTTTGCCCTTGCCCCATATCCTTGATAAGCCCAGGGCAGTTAATCTAGGCTGGCACACAGGCTGTTTCCCTGACAAGAGTGTTTCCATACCTAGAACAAAGAGTATTTTGCCTTGCTCCCCGGCTGACAGCAAATCACTGGGTTTTAAGGAGTCTATTCTTCTAAACTTTTCCTCTTAATTACTGAGCACCAGGGAAACAGCCAAGGTTGATTGCAAATTGTATCTAAGTAAAAGCCAGTATTGATTTACCTGAGACTTTGTTTTTATTCTTGAAAGGCCCCTAGCTTGATGCCGAGAAAGCTCGCCGCTACTGTCCCTGCTGTGGGATATTACTCACCTCTGCAAGGGCCACTGACAACTGCTTGGCTGCCCAGCATGCTCTCCTTCATTCCTCACCACCTGGAGCTGCTGCCATTCCCAAAACCATACTTGCTTTTCAACATCCTCCCCCCCTACCGCACCTACAGCACGTCACTGCCCCACAAGCTGGAACAGAGCAGTATCTGCGCCAGCTCCACATAGAGGAGGTTATGGAGGAGCAGGGGACTTGGGGTTTATGCTTTTATCACCCGTGACTGTTTGCAGGGGGCAGGTGCTCTCCTCAAACAAGCATGCTGGGACGATGAATAGCCTGTGGCGTGAGGTCAGCTTGCTGCTTGAGTGCCACCATGAGAAGCTTCAACCTAGTGAATGCGGGCGAGAGCCACCATGGACGTGGAAGGAGATTCCTGTTGACCTAAGGAGCAGCATGCTGTGTAGAAACCAAACTGCTCAGCCAAGAGCTTTTCCCTGAGAGGACAGTGTGTCAAGCTGACTGGTCCTGCAAAAAGAACTGGGGTTTTACTCAGCCCTGATAACACAGGATGACCCAATTGCACCGATGCCTTGCAGCAGGGAAGATGCCTGTAATGAGTGTGTAGCCCTGAGGTTCATCCAAAAGGAATTTCCTCTGTATATTTTGGTTTCTTTTCTTGGACATGCTGGTCATCATGCTGGGAGGGGGGGAAAGAACATGTTTAGGTCAAAAATCAGATTTTTGAGATACTGTTTTCTCCAAGGATTTGGTGAGGGGACGGCGTGGGTTTGATTTGCTGGCTGTGTGTTTGAGTTGAATATAAAAAAGGGGTACAAACAGAGTTTGAGATTACTTATGGCAGTCTGAGAGGGGTAGCAGTGCTAAGCTCTGGATTTGGCACTGTGAGTCTCTAGGGGCAAAAGAGTTCTTCAGCTGGTTAATTAAAATGCTTATGAGGAAGCGTCTCATTTTTTGACCTGAATTAAGAAAGCTCTAAAGCTACTTCAGAAACAATAACAAAAAAGAGACAGCTTAACTGAGTTTAATCTACTAGATATAATAGGATGATATGACCCCACAGTTTGGCTTAATTGTAGATCAATAATGAGGTTGGCCTGCCCACTTACAAAATGTTTGTATGCCCTATTATTTACATAATATTCATCTCCTTCCAACATATGGTTGTTTTCCTCTGCTTGTTCAGGGTCCAGTCCTCCTTCTGCTGAGGCCTCCACTGGCTTTCACAGGAAGCACTGTTGGAAAACGCTCTTTAAAGGGTTGCACCACCCTCTGTCTTGCAGCCACAGCACACACTGCACACTGACAGGGAAAGCACACATTGCACACTGAGCAAAGCCATTAAAATGCAGTCTCCCTCCTAGACATACCACTTGCCAGGGTGGCCATTTGTGACAAAGTCCAAATGCAAAGCAAATCATGACCCAAAGGCTTGCTGGGGAGGCTGTCCTGTGCACACGGGAGTGCAGGTAGGTTAATGACTCTGTATAGGTTGCTTATTTAAGAAATCCCTCTGGCCAGACTGCAGCTGCCAGGTCTTCAGACTTCTCCTAGCCACTAATTGTTAGTTACATAGCAGATCACAGTGAATCAATAGCTTTCTTGTAGTCTGGCTGGTACCAGCTGTCCCTGTACTAGCTATCCCTGTACTGTTTGAGGGACACGTAAACTACTGAGTTTACTGATTGTTACAGGGTGAAAAAATAAATGAGCAAAACTCTGCCCTGTATGGGCTTCATTTCTCCAGGCCACAACTATTCAGCAGAAATCAGATACAATGTCTTACCTCCTACAGGTCTTACACAAGACCTTTTCCCTACACCTGCTAGTGTTTTTATATCTTCTTCATCCATGGTATCTCATCTACCACCTGAAAGAAGCCAAGTCAGATACAGCTCAGAACCACAAAGGGGTTTACAGACCTAACTGATGTAAATGTACATGAATTAGCTGTGCTATTCATCTCATGCGACTTTAGGTGACTGCAATGCAGCCATATACACCTGAGTTAGGCACCCTGGTCTCACTTTATGAAAGGAAAAGTGCTCACACTTAAGCTTTGTGTAGAAGAGAGGACGATTTGGGGATGATCATAATGTGACAATTTATCTTTGTTAGGATATGGAGCATTTCAATTTCACCAGTCTTGTAATAGAAACCAAGCAGCTTTCCTAGACTGTTGTTTACTTTCTGACCACTCCATATGTCTATCTGATAGCCCCACTGTCAGGGTTCCTACTCAGCAAGATGCCTGCCCAAAATTTGGTAGCTCTGCTTCATGCCTGTGAGGTCATCTAAAAGCCCTGTTTTGGGACAGAGAGGTGAGAAGCAGAGCTACTGAGCAAACTACATCAGCTTCATCTTGAAAAATCAATGCCTTGGAATTCCTTCTTTTGCTTGCAGTGCCAATAGCTGGACATCTTGTTTTGATGTAGTACAAGTTTGCTTGGGCTTTCTTTCAGAATTTCCCACCCAACATCAAATCTAGGTTTCAGGAAATGTGTGGCATCTCCACTTGTATACATACAGTTGGCCAAATTCCAGAGAGACTTAATATCATCAGTTTGTTTTTCACAGATTTCATAACTTTATTCTGAGGTACATTCAGAACAAATTGTTGTGTAGTGGGACAGTTTCTGGCAGTAGCATGTTGTTAAACTCCTACGCTTTCTCATCTTCCCGTTTTCATTCCATCTTGTCTGATATTGGTGTCTTTCCCTTTCCCTGTACCTATCTTCAAAGCAAGGAGTATAAAAAGGCCACTTGTTTCATGCCTGTGCTGGTCCCCAGGATTTTTTTTTTTTTTTTTTTTTTTTTTTTTTTTTTTTTTGCATTGTATTATATTATATTTTGGAGTTTTCTGAAAATGGCAGCTTGGACACATCCTATACTCCACAGCATCATTCAGACTTATAGGATTTCTCTGGGCATTCACTTACCTTAAACCTGCCTGATAAAGGGTTGCCAGAGGGCCAAGCTGTCTGAAGAAGCTGACCACCCACTAGCAACATCTGCCTATAAAAATGCAGCTATAGTTTCATCCTAACTTCAGGATAATAGACTGAGATGTCCCCAGCAATAATTACCAACCTTTTAACATCAACAGAGCTGTTTTCCTCTGAAATTCAGGAAACCCTTAACAAAGCAGACATTTTGATCCATGTTTTGAACAGGGAGATGCTGGGGAAGAAGAAAACTCTTCCAAGTGCTGTTGGCTGGAAAAAAATGAGTCAGATTTATCAGGGAAAATGTCAGAGGTGCTTGGCTCTCACTGTGCTGCTTCAGAGTGAACCAGTCCTTCTGATCAGCTAGCATCACTGCTATTGTTGTCCCAGCCAGAAACACTCTGTCCCCCTCTCAGCAGCCTAAGACCACTTCCCAAAAAAAAATCATGGTTATAATCTCTACTCACAAGGCACAGCAGAAAGTTACAATAACATTTTCTTCCTTTGGCTGATCTGGATAACTTCTCCAAGGCAAGGGCAACGTGAGGTGACAGCATGGGGCTGCACTCTCCCTGCCCATGGACACCCTGAAAGGCTTTTGCTGCTGTCAGATGGATCGGGTCTCATTAGCCTAATAACACCTTGGAAATGAGTGACGGGACATCCCTGTCTTGTCCTAGTCCCTGACAGAAATGAAGGGCCATTAGTTGTGGTAGATGCTTGGGGGTTTTACCTCACCTAATTTTAAGTGACTCAAATGACAAGGTTGTGCAGCCCACTTAGGGATACCCCTCCATGGTCTCACAGCTCTCCATAACATTCAGCTTACATTTTCCATGTGACAGTTTCATCCTTTAATTCCCCATAAAACCCCTCATAACCTGCACAATTTCTTCCCTCTGCTTATGGCCCCAATTTCCATTTTTGCACTGGCTTTTCCAGAGAGACAGGCCACTGATTTCAGAAAAAATAGTCCTCTTCAGCATAAGGAAATCATGATCCTGCAGATGATGTTTGCACACCGTAGACACCTCTGAGCCCTCAGGCCACCCTGGCTTAGCTCACCTAGCTATCTTGTGTCCTTAACCTTTCCTTGTAAATCCCTCAGGGTCAGAGGTATTGAGGGCAAGATTCTCAGTTGGATTAAAAACAATTAGATAGATGACCAAGGTCCGAGAACAGACGTAAATTAGCACCAATATAGAGGGTGGAGACTGGGACAAAGTCCAAAGGGGGAGGTGAATATGCATCAGGGAGAAGGGGATGTGTTGTACAGAGAGTTGGTGGGGTCAGGATCAGTTTTGCTCAGGTATCAGCTATGGGAAGATGGGGCCCTACTGGTGGGGAAGAGAGCTTGGCTGTTCAAGAGGAAAGCTGGACCCCACATAAAAACTGGATTATGAGCATGCCTGACTCATATTTAGACAAGTTAATGTGGAAATCTTGCTGCATATGAGACTGAAATTCACACCAGTGGGCAGAGCAAGGAGGCATGTATGCAGTGATTGCTCTTTTGATCAAAAGCTGCTTTTCTTTTTCTTTACTTTTAGCTGAGTTTTCAGATTGGCAGACTTTTACCAACACCACCGTAAGAGAGCCCAAGGAGTTCTAGAAAGCTTTTCAGTTATCATTGCTGCTGTTATTTTGTGGGGGCGGCTGGAAAAGAGAGCTGGGGTTTGGAGGGGGTTGTTTACTTTTGAGGGTTTCTTTCTTTTTTTTCTTTCCTATGATTACCACAGTCAGAAAGAGATCATGCAGAGAAGGTGCTGCTTACTCTGTAATTCCAAACAGGTACACACCAGACCTTGGGTCAAAAAAAAGCTGTGATTTAAAGCAGCCAAACATCTGGTTCTTCATGCTTGTTGAGCAAGCTCTCCATTCTTTTCCCACTCTGTGCTCTGACCTGACTTTGCTAAGCAACTGCAAAGTGTTCTTCTTCCATCACCCCATGTCTTCCCTTAGCCTAGACTACAGGCCTTGCCTGAGCACCTCTTCTTGTTCTGTTCCCTTTTTTGCCCCTCGGTAGTTTGGTGTATTTTTGTATCTGAGAAAATTATATTGGTTTAGCTCAGGGACCAAATGACCCCACATCTGTGCATCTCATGGAGATCAACCAAAAAGACTGGGTGCAAATAAGGGTTTCATTCAAAATATAGTGGTCAGTGAAATAATTCACATGGGCTTTGATACAGCCAGGAGATCTTGGCTCTTTTGAGAATGCCTCTCATGGCACATTCTCCTTGCTTGTATCTTCAGGCAAAGAAAACTGTCACAGTCCCTGGGACAGTTTTTAACTGGCGTCCCAGCCATTTTACTTTTTTTTTTTTCTTTCCTTTTTTGTTCCAAAATCCATCATTTACAATATCCATCCAAAGATACCCACACAGCCTAATGTTGTTTTCCATGGACTAGCAATGAAAACTCACCCCCTGGCCTCCTGAAGCCTGGCAGGATGGAAAGGGCAGGAAGGTAAAAAGCCTTTCATTCCAGCTCGTCAGAGCTGGGAGCTTCTCAAAAGACTTCAGAGTTGTTTCATTTGTTTGATCAAAAATAAACCTGGTGTCAAAGTCACAAAGGGGTTTTAGATTAAACGCTTTAAACATAAACCCAAACAGATTTTATTTTTTTATCAGCTAAAAAAAAAAATATCAAAAATATGTATCTCAAAGTAGCAAAGAAGTAATTACTCAAACAGCTGTTTTCAAGAGCATTTCAGGGAGAGCACGTCCCCTCATGGGACACCTTGTATTGGTGCTGAGCCTGCGAGCCTTTCTGGGGCCAGCATATCAAGTGGTATGTGTTGGCCACCTAAGTGATCCATAGCCTGTTAAAGAATTAAAGAGTATCAGCCAGCAAACATGTGCTGTGAATTCAGAGCACAAAAGCTGCCCCTTTTTCTGCATTTCAAAACTCTCTAATAATCACATTCTTTGCCATTGCACTCCTCATCTTTGTCACGCAGCTGATGTCAAGTTTACAGGGCAGAAATTCACTGAATCCTTCATCATCTTTGATTAAATATAGATGCTTCTATTTACAGCCGTACAGACCCCAGGCCTTGTCAGCTTTTAATGGTTTCAAACATTTCCAATAGCAGAAAGAGCCATTTTGTCTGCTCTTCAACAACAGGAAAAGCCAATTTAACACTTCTCTTTCTTTATCTGCAGGGAACATGACTCTGGGATGGTACCTTTGCTTTGTTTGTGTCTACTGAAGCTAAGAAATCATTTAGGGCCCTCAGCGATTTCAGCCTTGCTTGTCACTAATTTTCCACTCTCTGAAACCTTGCTATTCCCTCTCTCTTTTCTTTTGTCTCCCACGTGTACTAACAGAACAAATGCTACTGCTACTTTTGCTTTATTCCCTTGGCTAATCTCCTTTTACTGCTCCGACCATAGGGCCATCCTACACAATGCTTCCAGGATTCCTGAGGCAGAAGTAGGTGCATACTGTTGTAGGGACACCAGGCAACAGAAAGCACCTCCTTACTGCCATGAAAGGCTTGCTGGCATAGGGAATTACTCAGGAGAGGCTTTCTCCTCAATGTGCCTTGAGGAGGAGGAGTACGTAGATGTGCAGTGTTCAGGGCGCACCATACAATTCCCAGGGTTACCCCTCCTATAGTTAAGGAAAAGCAGGTCCCCAACAAGGAGCCTCAAATCTCAGCCTGCATCACAGGTATTTGTGAGATCCTTTTATCGATGGCATTTAACAGCACTCCTCAGTGCAATTCCCCCTGCTCTCAGACACTTTGAATTTTACCAAAATTTTAACTTTCAAGTTAACATTTTTCTATGTTATCTGCCTGCCTCAGGCCAATGTCTTAAATCTTAGGGATTCAGTCCTGTCTGAGAAAGAGCCAGGGAAAGTGCACTGTTTTGCTTGTGGTGACAACATTCTGGTACCCTTTCAAAAGAGAACAGTGCTTAAAGCAGGAGCTTGAAATCTGGCATGCAGGTGGCCTTTTCTGTTAATTGTGCTCTTTGCTGTCATTGTCACCAACTCCTGTCGTCTGGCCAAAGTATCAGTCTGAAGAGTATCTGTTCAAACAGGTTTATTTTGAGTCCTTCATATTATAGCAGTTACATTCCTTAGGGAGTCGATGCTCCCTGGCAATGCTTATTCTGATGGCTCAGCATGACTTCCCCTCCAGGCTCAGTCCTTGGCTTGCTGAGAACAACACAACACGTGGCCCAGACTCTCAGAATGGCCAGAAAAGCCTGTTTGCCTTGTTTTGAGTGCCCCACCACTTTAATCACAGGACCATGATGGTGGAGCAAAATTCCGTAGGCTACTTTTGGGAACAAGCTCCTCAGGAGAGGTGGGCTGGCAAGGAGGGGTTGTGGATTGTAGCTGAATGCTGACTGGGAAGTGGAGAGGAAAAACAGGACAGGGAATGGTATAAACAGGAGAATGATGCTGGCTGTGCAAGGAGACTCTGCTGGAAGGTACAACCAGAGAGGATGCCTGGGGTTTCATGGGGCCAGCATAGGGTAGCTGCACAACAAAGAACAGGGGACAAGAGTTGATCTGAGGCAGGACGAGGAGCAGGTTTGGCCCTATCTGTGCCACCACATTCCCACAGGATGCTCTGCTGGTGACTTGAACTGTGGGTTTCACTTGTGCAAGGCTCCTTCTCTGCATACCAGGCATGGCTGGGTCACACTAGAGCACTGTTGGGCATTGCCTGGTTGCAAAAATAAGATCCCCAGGATCTGACAGTAATGTGCAAAGCTCAGAAGTGATCCCAGCTTTTGTCAGGCTGTTCCTTGATTCCTTTCTGAAATACAGCGACTACTTTCCCTTGCCTGTGGGGCTCAGGCACCCCTGGATGGAGAACTGCAGAGAGCCCAGGGGGCTGGGAATCCTTCTAACATCAGAGAAGGCAGAAGGTAAAGCCTGAAAGTTCATAATTAATAATAAACAGAATAAAACAAGTCCTACCTAAGGCCTGTCTTTCAATGAGTCCTTCCATTGTGCACATTCAATGAAACCTGATCCCACAGGGGAAAAAAGCATCCTGTGATCATTTAATTAAGGACTGTCACAATGTAAGCACAAAAGAGGGCAGAGCTGAGTATTCACTCCAACCTCTTGGGGTTTCCTATCCTTTTCAGTGTTCTATTTAGCTGCCTTTTTCTTTAGCCAGCTTTTGCCTGTGGTGTCCTGGAGAGCATCACTGGAGAGGAGCAAACCATGAGGAGGATAAAAATTCTTTGTGCTATGAACACGGCTATAAATTCTCATTGATTCTGATGAAAGAGCTTTACTAAAGTAGGAGGCATTTTATTACCCAATTATGTCATAACGTTACTAAGAGGCAGTAACAGAATGATATACAGATATATATATATGATGAGTGTATGTGTGTTTGTAAATGTGGGTGTATATGTACATGTGCATTTCTTGAACAAAACAGCTTAGAGTTTACCAGGTCAAAGAATAAATTTCACTGATAAAACTGCATGTTTTATAGAAAGTAGGAGCAAAAGAACACAAATCCAGCTACACTGGATCAAACCTCAAATCTATACCCAGCCCAGTATCCAGAGATTTTTCCAGTGGTCGTCCCTGGATGCTTCTGGCACATGCTTCAGTCTCACTGGTATTCCATGTAGTGTTGTGTGCATCTGGTTATTCCTGTGCATTCATCCAGCTCATGCAAACAACCTGACTTCACTGTCTGGCATCATCTAGTTGTGATGTCCACCAGAAACTCTCCATGCCTTTTCTTCCTCTGTGCAAAGCCTTCAAGACAATGCCCCCTCTCTGTGCCTATTTCAGAGCAAAAATGCAGAATTTCCCCTGATCCTACATAAGCACCTGCTTCCTGGGTACTCACAGTCCACTCACTTTTCATCCAAACTCTTTGAGGAATGGCAGAAGCCTAAGGTGGATGCAAGCTGTGAAAAGCAGATCTATTTTCAACGCCCAAATATCCCAAACAGTCCTCAGCTGTCACGAGCATCTGCTGACTCTCAGAACCCACAAACTACTTATACAATAAATAATTTTATATGACCAGTCACAAAACAAATACTGTGCTATGTAGAAACACTGCATCTGATCTACACCTTGTAAAAATCCGTTGTTCAGCTTTTGGTAACTGGGTGTTGAAGATGGCTCCAGGAAAGCTGGCAAGTCTGACTGTGGGACTCTAGCTCATTCCCTGTTGAAATTAGCAAGAAAACAGGAAAACATCCCCCATGTTTGGCAGAACAAGAGATTGGTGCACTTTAAAAAAAGTAAAAATAAAAATCTTAAAACATCTACTCATTGAAAAAAACTACAGCCGGAGGCCTGTTGATGTTGCACTGGGAGTTATGCAAGTGCAGAACAGCATTAGCACAATGTTCCAGACTTACTATCATTCCAGGCAATTCATTGCTCTCCAATATTTAAGCTGCTGTCCTTACAGAAACAACAGTGCATGGTGACATGTCATATTTCCTGTGTGCTTAGCTGAGCTACCTTAGCAGTGCTGCTTTAATAAAGTTAAATCTGTACTCGTGTTACAGCGAATGATAGTGCTGAAGGAGCTATGAAAATTAGATCGTCCTCTTCTGGGAAGCTGCGCCTTCTCAGCTCTTCTAGGATCTCTTGCAGCACACAGCACTAGCCCAAGAAATGTTTTACCACTCTGTTATACAATAACTGATTCTTGCTTGGTATAAGTATTTACTAGAAAGAAAACGTTGTGCCTTGGTTTTCCAAGGGGAGGATGCTGAACAGGGAGACAAGCCCCAGTCCTGTGTCTCACAGCAGACTGCCCTGACCACTAAGTCCTGGTTAGGGTCTTTCATGTTTGCTCTCCTTCTGACCCCACAGCCTTTGGACTGGATACTGCCCTCAGTGTATCATATTTATCTTAATGATACTTATATTCTTAGAAGTCTTTCTTCAACATCCAGCACATCAACTAAGAGAGATGCAGCACTATGCCTTTTCATTCAGGCTCACTGAACACCTTCTCCCTGAATATGTTAAGAAAGAGGACAAAAAAACATACTATGAGGAGGACTTAATTAAAAGATAAACACAAAGGGAAAGGGAAGGGGAAGGGGAAAGGGAAGGGGAAGGGGAAGGGCAAGGGGAAGGGGAAGGGGAAGGGGAAGGGGAAGGGGAACGGGAAGGGGAAGGGGAAGGGGAAGAGGAAGGGGAAGGGGAGGGGAAAGAAAGGGAGAGAGAGAGAAAGAAATAGAGAAAGAGAGAGATAGAAAGAGAAAGAGAGAAAGAGAAAAAGAGAGAAAGAGAGAGAGAAAAAGAGAAAGGGAAAGTTGAAAGGAATCTCTTTAATTCCAGGCAAGGCCTTTAAACCAACCAGCCCTCTGCCAGCCTCTTCATTCAGGGAACTGAGGGTGTCAGCACTAATCATCTGCCCCTGTTTTCTGAGGGTAAATTCAGCATGTGTCTCAGAGCTGTGGAGAGGAGTCTCTGGAGTCCTCCAAGGAATTGGATTGTAATTCTGATGTGATGGCATCAGCTAATTAGCAGCTCCAAGAAATCTCACCTCCAGCCCCTCTCTGGATTTTTCTCCAATTATGGCTAAGGGTGAAGCCCTCAGGAAGGAGGCAAGGGGGGAGAAGTTGTCCACAGTTACTGAAGGTTACACAGCTGCAAAGAATAAAAATGACTGCAGTATTTAATGGCACTTCTGTTTAATTCTGACAAACAGGAGCATTAACATTGTGCAAATAGGGACAAATTAACATGGAGGATACTAAGCAGAGACAAGCCTCAAAGCCTGTTCTCTGGCTCTTTGCACAGAGGTAAATTTTACCATTATCAGCATAAGGGACCCAGCAGCCTTGAATATGATTGCTCTTTTACATACGTGTGTGAATACAAACATACAATTTTCTTGAGGTTCTGCTTTATTAAAATTCTTCACTACAGAGGTTTCCTTGCTGCACTCTTTTCTCATACACATCATGCAGAGCAGCAAATACTCTAGCACCAGCGCGAGTCGGCGGCTCGAGCGAAAGCCCGCGGCGCAATGAAAGTGAGGGCCGGCGCGCGCCGGCTGAGGTGGGATCCCGGGGCGCTCGTGCGTCGGGCCCCGGGCGCACCACCGGCCCGTCTCGCCCGCGCCGCCGGGGAGGTGGAGCGTGAGCGTCCGTGCTAGGACCCGAAAGATGGTGAACTATGCCTGGGCAGGGCGAAGCCAGAGGAAACTCTGGTGGAGGTCCGTAGCGGTCCTGACGTGCAAATCGGTCGTCCGACCCGGGTATAGGGGCGAAAGACTAATCGAACCATCTAGTAGCTGGTTCCCTCCGAAGTTTCCCTCAGGAAAAAGAATAATCACTTACATGCCAATGGCAGGAAATGCTTTAATTGCTGCTATCCTCAAAAGAGTTTTTCTGTTATGCCCAGAAATTTGGGGTGTTTTTCATCCCTCTGTGGCACTGGAAAGTTATCCCACTGAAACCAGTGCAAGTCCATTTTTCACTGAAAGCACAGTGCTTTCCAACTGCCATAAAATGACGCTGTTTTACAAACACCATAAAATTGCACGGAGTTTTACAAATGCCATAAATGTGGCCATGCAAAGAGTGAAAAATGTTTGAAGTGCGGTTGCATCTCTCCCCAATAACTGTGACATCCCTGTCACAGTACAAAGCTTTGGAACAGCTATATTGCGGCACATAGCAATGTAAAGTGCGGATGATGACATCAACAAATGCTCGATGCTGACACTTAAAAGAGCAGCTGTAAAAAATAGCAGGCCATGATAAAAAGCACAGCATCAGCCATTGACTTTATGCAAAATATGTTATCTACTGTACAAACATACTGGGCTGCAAAATATAGCTAATAAAATAAGTGATTTGCCTGCCTGCTGCTTCCAGAATCATTCACAGTCTCCAGTCGGTACAGTTCCCTAGGGGTGAGTATTTTATAGCAGCAGAGAAGAAACTCTTCATGATTTTTTTCTTTTCTGCTTGTAGTGAAGAGCCACCCCTGTAGGTTTGATTTTAACTCACTAGATTAATTGCAAGCTCCCAGTGAAAATAAAATAATATAATATAAAATAAAATAAAATAAAATAAAATAAAATAAAATAAAATAAAAGCAGTAGCACAGGTGTTAAATAGATCAAATAGCTTACACCTCTCAGGGATAGGACATGTCCTTCTTGCTCAGAAATATCGAAATGCCATGCCTGCATTTGTACACAGCATGGAGCACAGGGCACCAGTCCTGCTAAATGTCACCTCGCAGTAAGCTGGTGTGACAGTCAAGGTATGTTGAGTTTGAGCCAACACAGAGCAACAACCTGGTGAGATATCAGCCATCTTCAGCATGGAAGCCACTCTGAGGCATATGCTCATGAGCTGCACCTGAGCAAAGGCACTGTCTTTTTTCATCAGATGGCTCACAAATAGCTCCCTGGACATTGCCTGCACGTCCCTGTGTCACATATATATGCTTTCTTATTCCCCTCTTTCCTGTACCTGAAGTGAATAAAATCTCTCCCCTGCACAGGCTATCAGTTTTGAGATCTATGTACCAATAGAGATAACCTTGAAAAAAAATCAGAAAAGTCTCAGAATTTCGCTGTTGATAATGGTGAGTTTTGCTGCCTAAATGAAAATCAAGAACTCCTTCTGGGGATGCCAGACCACAGCAATTTCTGAACGAAAAACAAAAGCCTTTTTTCTTGGCTGATCCCCAAATGACCTTGTTTCTCAGCTCCAAGGCTGATCACCTGGATCCTGCTCATGAGTGAAGATTCAGAAGAAATCATCTAGATAAGCTTAGAAATAGTGAAATTTATCCAGAAATGCCTGCAACTACCATGCCCACAAGATGAGTACCTGGTATACAGATATTACAGGGTTGCAAGTTACTCTGCATGTACTGCAAGAAGAAGAAACAGGCTACAATTTCACCTATTAAATTCTTCTTATTATTAGGTTTGTATTTCTTTTTCATGGGGGGTCATCCCCATGCTCAAGGAAGTCTTTTGCTAAAGAGCCAAACTTCAGGCCAGGAGAGGGACTCATAAGCTCAGAAGAGTTTCCCCCCACCAGCTCTTTACTGCAGACAGTTCACTTTTCACCTATGAAGTCAACCAGCAATCCCAAAACTGGATGTGTTTTACACTATTTGGATGCTGGATCCCCTTCCTCGTAATCTCACTCCAGCACCACTACATGGGCAAGGATCCCTGAAAAGGGGGGACAGAGATCCCCACATACCTGATCTCCCCAGAGATAGACTAACACCCACCGCTCTGTGCCTTCTTATACACAGCTTTTCTCCACAGAGAGCTGCCTTACCAAAGAAAATAATCAAAGTACCTGAAATCCACTGGGGTGCTTTCAGGGTTTTCTACAAAGCCTCCTGCAAGCCTGCAATTTCCCTGCTGTAAATAGACCTCTGACATTTTAGGCAGAGTCTCCTGGGAGCACTGTGGAGTTAACACAGAACAAAAGGACAACAAAGTGAATTTATGGCTTGGGAAATCTAAGCAAAAGCAAAGCAATGTCCTTTCTGGTTGGTCTTTCTCAGCCAGACTCCATTTTGTCCACTTGGGGGTTTCTTTGTTGGTTGTTTTTTATTTTATTTTTTCCTCTCTTTGTTTTAAAATGCCAACACATTAACAGATGCTTCCCATATATTTCCATCCTATGGTGTTTTAAATCTTGCTGCTGAACCAGCTACAAGTCCTTTCAATGGATTATTGCTTTCATTCTTACACCTGGGTCATCTGGAAGTCTGAGGGGAGAAAGCAACGTTCTCTGCCGGCTCTGTGATTAAAATGATTTATCTTGCCACTTCTTGCAGTATAACAATGAGCAGAATGCCACCGCCCGGCATGAATGCAGGCTCCCATGCAAGACTGTGCTAATGGCTTCTTTTCCCCAAGCAGGAATGGTTTCAAAACCCCAGAGTTTTGTTCTGAGGATAAAAAAAATAACTGATGCTCAAAGCCAAACTCAGATGGAAGCAGCACATAAGGAAGGAACCACGTTAAAAACTCAAAGCAAACTTATGCTCCCTTATTAGTCAGGTAGTGTAAAGCCAGTGCCCAGAATGATGACAGCAGGAACGTGTTCATTAACAGAAGGCATCACAGTTGCCTTCCTGTTGCTGAGCTCTGCAATTGCATGAAGTTCTCGCACCCAGAAACACCTCTCAGAGTCAATGCTGCTTCAGTAGTATGGTTTAATCTAATCATTGTCTCATTTATCCTATTATAGCCTGGAGTTTTATCTTGCTTTTTACACGACTTTTTTTCTTTTTTCTTTTTTTTTTCCCTTTTACAACAAAAATAAAAAAAAAAAAAAAAAAAAAAAAAAAAAAAAAAAAAAAAAAAAAAACTTAACTCTTGGTCTAAGCAATTATTGCTTTGCTCACAGCAGTGGCAATGCTCACATGTCAGGTAAAAAACGACATGAAGAAATAATCCAAACCATGTTTTTCTGAATGTTGGCTTTATCCTTTTCAAAACAAATATTTTACCATGTGTTGCCCTGCACCTTGAATTTACCACCTTCAGAAAGTCCATTCAGTCTAGTGTTTGCCCCTGAGTGGAAGAAGAAAATGTACTGCATCTGTGTCATCTTATATACCAAACACAGCCTGGCCCAGTTTGACCCTACCTCTTGACAGATGCTGTTCCTGAATATCTCAGCTGCTGAGGCAAAGTACTTATAAGGGATCAGTAGTCTTTGGGGATGTTTAAGGCAGTCACACAACTTGAGCACTGCTGGGAACACCATGATGTGTGATGCACACCCCACAAGTCCTTGCTTTTTGACTCCATGAGCAAACATAGAACACCACTTACAACCTGTGACCCTACCTTAAACCCCTGCTTCATTCCCACAATTTTTTACTATTTCCCAAAGTGAAAACTGTAGATACATAGGCCAGGGCATGAAGCTGGACAGCTAGATGCCCCACTGTTGCCCTGTCTGCTCCTGCAGCTGACAGCACAGACCTGCTCAGCCAATTAAGAGAGAAAAAAAATTGAAACAGAGCTCATCATCAGCAAAATGTTCGTTGCACAGGTTTTGCTACCTGAGACCAGCTCAGGAAGACCACAGCTCCCTCTCACCCCAGTCAAGAAGGACAGATAACTTCTCAAACTGGAAAAGGTATCCAATCAACCAGGCAGGCCAGCTGCCTTTGCATTTTCTTTATCAGCCACCTGCTACATGACCGCAGTCTGGTACTGTGCACATGCGATGGGAGCAAAGAGATCTCCTTGCTATCTGTGTGAGACAATCCAGTCATTTAGCAGCAATTAGGCTCCCGACCAGCTTAAGTCATTTACAGTTATACAATGGCTCCTAACAGCTCCAGAGTCCCAAGACATTATTTGAGGGAGGTCATAAACCGGTCAGGGGTGTTGGCAGGACTGAAACGGCGCATGGAGCTCAATAAGGAAAATGAGGTGGCCCATAAGAAGGGTTAACCCTGAAGTGCCCCAGTGAAAACCAGTGCTCTACCATTTCAAGGACAGGTAAAAAGCAATACCACACTCATCACCCCTCTTCCAGAGTGAAAGATACAGTGTGAGCAGCCAACTAACTTTTCCAACTCCTCTTTTGTGTCTATTCAATAAGAAATTTTGTCTTGTTTTCCTTAATGTGAAGAAAGGGACAAATTTTTCAGTTCCCTAAGATGTAGTGCTGCAGAGTGCATTCTTAGCATTTCTTATAAGTGTGATGCTATTTGTATGCATTTACCTGCTTGTTTTAAAACTATTAGGACACCACAACTCCTACAGGTACCGTGGCTGGCACTTAATCTGCATTAGGTAAAATTTCGGGCTCTCTAAACAAACCTTTAGAGCAAAGGTCATGGGCTCCATTTTAGGTTCTCTAAACTACCCTATAGAGAGTCTCTCCTGAGTGCAGGGTGAGCTCATTTTCATAGGCTAAACTGACCTATGCAAATTGTTTCCTTGGGAATCCACCACAGAGTGCCTTGCAAATGAGGGGTTTAGATATCTGCACTCACATCCATAACACTTTTCTTGTTTTCTCTTTGTCAGTGTTGTGTCTCTCTGTTTCTGACTTCCGCCACACTAGGAATTAAAGCCCCCACAAACCATCACAACAGCATTGCTAACCTGGCCCGTGTGGCTGATCTCCATCTGCAGGTTCTAATGTCCACAGCGATAAGAGCAATTGCTGAGCTGGTGAGGTTTGATCTCAAGTACTATCAATCGTTCACTGGTTCATGATGTCCTGAGGGGCAGCAAGGATGTGGATAAAATGCTACAACCTGTTATATCGCTTGAGTCACTGCTAAATTTGTACTATAAATATTTGGCCCCAGTGCACGAGCCCCTGTGTTTGTTGTGGTTCCTCTTGGCTGCCGGTAAAGCTGCAGGAGCTGTTTTGTTCCCATTGCCTCATGCAGCATTGCTTAGAGAGTGGATCCATTCCATAAAGAAATGTGACTATGTGGAGATCCAAGGGGAAATACAAAGTGACCTTGCTCATCTTATTCTCTCAGGGTGCAGCCTCAGGGCATCCAGCTGCACTGGGAAATCTTATAGCTAGATGGAAGGTTTTACTCAAGGAGCGTAAAGGCATGTGTGAGGAAAAGAGGGCAAAAACTCAGACAGACAGTGAATGTCAGGAGACAAAGAGCTATGGGGATAAGCTGATCCCTGCTGAATGCCCACCAGATTCTTTTTGCCTCTACTAGTGCCCAGTTTTGTCAATATTGGCCTGGTTTGGCCTGTTGCACCCCTGCAGACAGGGCTGGGGACCTATGCCCAGGACACTGTCCTCTCTGTACTTCTGCTGCTGCATCAGAAGCCCAACCCATTGACCTCCTACCCCCAGCAGGCAGCAGCCCTTGTCTTGTTTTTTTTTTATTGGGCGGCGCCCCCCCCCCCCCCCCCCCAGAACAAGGCACAGAAGGGTTGCAGCCAGGAGCTGAGGAGCTGGGCATATAGTGGCGGACACTACACTGAGGGAGAGCACAAGGCCCTCCCGGCAGCAGAAGGCTGGCTCATCCTGCTCTCCATGGAGCTGGCCTGGCAAGAGGAGGGGAAACGCTTTCAGCAAAAGGTGGAGGGAGTGAAGTAGACAAAAGAAAGCAAAACTACTGATAAGTTAACTTCCCCCAGAACTAAAGCTTTCCCCAGTGCCTTAAAAATTGCTTCCGAGCCAAATGAAGAAGAAGAGCCTGGTCACGGTGAATGTTGGCAGGAACCCTCCTGCCTGCTGCCAGCCTCCCTGGAGGAGAAAGGGGATGCTGTCCCAGCTCCTCTCTGACAGTTCTTGAAGAAGTGGCAATATCTTTTCAGATATGTCATTAATGGGGGCATGTTTGGGAGCACAGCCTTCATTTGCTGTAAGTAGTTTAGATTGCCAAGGTTAATGATGTTTAAAAAAATGTCAATAACCAAGAATTTCTGAAGTTCTCATGCTGAACATATCACAGATATCTCCATTCTGCTGGCCAGCTGAGAATTGCTCCCTGAAGAAATGGAGTCCGTTTTTATTGAGAGAAAGTACACTCTTTTTATTAGTAGCTCTCACACCTTCTAATCATTTGTTCTTTTAAAAAATAATTACGAAATGAAACATAGGGCAAAGTTATCTTCTTATCCAGTGAGTAACCTTATAACTTATTACCTGCTCCCATCATTAGGGCAAGGTTCAGATGGGACGTTAAGTAATGCAGCAGCAGAAACAGAGCTGACAATGGCTGTGGGTTCCTACATGGTTCCTGTCTCAGGGCTTTGGGCTGGCACCACACAGCAAAAGGGACCTGTCATTTTGGGTCAGCCCCGTGACAAGTGTTTCATGTGATTTCTGAGACCTAGATTTTATTTGCTTTCATTCTTTTGCTCATAAGAAACGGAGGCACAAGAAGACAAGCTCAAGCTCTTAAGGGCTGAGCAGGCTTTGTTGTAGTGAAGACATTTAGCAAAGTCATTGCCCAATTTAAAATGGCTCATAAGCTGTAGTTGCTAGAAATTACTAATTGCTAGAAATAGCAGAAACAGCAGTATAAGCAATATACACATATATGCACATAAGCATTTTAATGATAACATCTAAGTCTACTTGGAGTGGCATTAAGTGCCAATAAAAATAGTGCCCAGTCTTGCTTGCAGCACCCATTTCCCTTCAGGTAATACCAGTACAATCTGCATTGTACCATGGATGCCATGTTTCACATAGAATGTTGATTCCCTCCTCACAGGGCTGGAGAGGCAGCACACAGAAATTTGGATTCTTGTTTCCTATTCAGCAAATTTCCTATTCCTATTTTTTAGGCAGCCCTCACAACTACTCCACCGAATAACTTGACCTCTAGAAAGTGCACATAAACGTAATAAAACTGAACAAGCTATGATCTCAAAAATACAAGCCGAGCAGATTGAGAACAGTTCTGGGCTTTCATTACCGGCACCATGTCAATAGGGGATTTGCTGTTTGTCATCGGAAACTGCCAGGAAACATATTTAAATGCTGAACTTCTGAACTTCTCCTTTCACCTGTATTTGAACCCTGCTAAATGATTTTACAACTATTATTGCTTTATAACCCATGACTGTAAATTCTTCCATTAGATTTTATTACTTAAGGATAAAAATGTGTGCCTGGGGTTTGTATTTATATTTAATAATATGTGCATGCGCTCACACACAAAGTGACTGAGAGATAAGATACAAGGGACGAACGGCTGTTTGCATCTGAGGATGGCGGCATCCCTCGCTGGGAGTCCATGTCAGGCTGCGATGGGGAGATCTGACACACCAAACATGTAGTCACTTTGCCAAATGGCCTCCAGAGACCAGGAATGCTTAATGCTAGAAAATAATAATTAATAATAATAATAATCATCATCATCAGTTTTGCTAGACTTGGGTAATAAGTTATGAATCTGTCCCCATAAAGCCTTTGGAATGTTTAAAACAATCACTTAAAACATGTCTCCTTTGGTTTTGTTCTCTGTTCTGAGGCTGTAGAACTAACGATTTCAAGCTTTCTTCCATCTTCTGATAGGTTAGACTCTTCATTTTTTAACAAAACCTGAGATTATGCTCTCTATGCTAGAATTTTAAAAACTTCTCTCTCTCTGACAAGAAAAAAAAAATAATAATAATAATTGTAAAACAACTGTGATAAAATTAATGGGAATTGATATCACTGTCCTCAGTGCCTGTTTCTTCCATATGCACTCACTGTCCCTCATGTGATGAACTTTGCAGGGGGAAAGCTGTGTTTCATTGCATTGGTTTCTTTATTCCAGTTCATTTATGTGGGTTGTTTCTAATTAGAAACATCAAGAAAAGGTAAAGTTCTCTGGCAAGCTCTAGCCAGGGAGTCCTCAAGGTGCTGAAGTCCACACAGGAATTTTCTTTCCCCTCTCCATCAGCTGGCAGTGAGTCAAAGCCTTGCCAGCTACAGCTTGGAGCCCCAGGCAGAAGTGAAGGTGCATGCCTGGAGCAACTGCAGTGTTGCAGCCACACACGAAGGAGGATATGCACGGAAAGCACAAGAGATGGGCCGCCTGAGAGGCAGGCAGCCAGATGCACAGGAGGTTTAGCCTTTGCTCATCTGACAGTGATTTTGCCACTGCTGGGACAGGACTAGCTTTGCCTCAGGACAGTCTGACATCTTTCAAAGGCCTCTGCCTTGCCTCCTTAAAGGAAAGCCTGTAGGGGCTCTAGCCAAAAATACCCACTTCCACTGACAGCACTGACTCTCCTCCAAAGGTCTTAAAAGAGCTCAGTTGGGAGAGAAGTCTAAAGAATAGAGAAGTTCAACTTCAGCCAGAAAAATAAGCAGTTGAGAAAGGGGAGGGAACTGGGTTTCTTTTTTCTCTTTTTTCTCTTTTTTTTTTTTTTTTCCCAGAATAGTTCTTTCATTTCTGCCAAAACTTCTTTAAGATAAAATCAGGTTGAACAAAAGCAGAAGGGTTTCCATATGAGGCTTCAAAGAGATGAACAACTCAGAGATTCAGAGAGACTAGGGAAACTTCACTCCCCACTAGACAAAAAGCACTTAAGAAAGGACGTGGGCTTGGATGGACACCAAAAGTTTAGAGAGTGCTTTAGGGTATTTCAAATTCACAAGCATGCCTCTTGTTTCAGATAGAAGTTGTATTTCACAGTTTGCTCTCTGTTTCTCCACCTCATCTGTCTCCATTACTCAATTGTTCCAAGTAAAACTCCAAAGGTTTTGCTCTGCAAAATGAAGAATTGGTTTGCCATATCCCAAAAGACAAGAAATGTGCACTGATGGCATTTTTTAAATGGTGTTATCGTTCTGCTTTAACAAAGTTTAAGGCAATTAACTCCCTAAGAGCCTCAGGTGGCAGATTTCCTGATTACTCAGCCAGAGGGAATGTCATTGCAACTGCAGCAATTAATTAATTAACTCACACCAACTGATCGGAAGAGTCACTCCATTATAAAGCCCTTGATTTGGTCTCCTGTCATTTTTTCTGACACTGCTGGGAGGTTGTTTTTAAGGATTTCCTGAGGTTTTGTTTCAGCCCAAAGATAGGTTCCTTTTAATAGTCATAGCCAAAGCAATCCATCAACTTTTGTCTTGGGCTAGGATGAAAAAGACTTGGACACATGTATCTAGTGAGCACCAGCTATGTTTAGATAACGTGACTAAATACTTAGAAATCAGAAAGAGCCAAATGATCTTCTCCCCATCAAATAGCAGTGCAGTGAACAAAGCATGGCCATCAGACTCGGGTCTGCTCCCAGAGGCATTGCTTCCTGCAGCAAATGGTTTCATCTGGGACTGCAGGGTGGAAAGACAGAACTCAGAGCTCTCCATGCACCACTGGTGAGGTCTAGGGAGCATGAGGAGGCAAGCTGTGTGGGTGTGGAGGTCTGGGCTCTGAAGACATCAGTTTTCCCCTGAGGGTCAGCAGAAAGATTGGGGCTTTTATCTCCAAGCCTCTTGATTCTCTCCACTGAGCTCTGGTTGCTCTTACTTTCTCCAGAAGTTATCTGAAATGCACAGGCACTTGTCTCCTGCCAAGAAATGGTTGTGTCAGGACTGTGTGCTATCATTTCTTTGTTCCTTTCCCACACCGATGGTGGATTTCAACTTCTTTGGGCTCTTCTCCAGCTGCTGTCAGGATTCTTTGTCTTTTAAGCAGATTTCTTTGTCTTTTCCCATGTGGAAAAGGACAGTGCTGAGAGCACAGGTGGCAGGGGTCTCCAGTCCCAATTCAAGTACTGAACCAGAAATGTCACCACATACCCTTTGGCTTCTCTGAGGCTTTCAGGCTTATCATGCTCTGTCAGTTGCTGATTGTGAAAAGCAAAAGTTGTGCAGCAGATTCCACCACCTCTGTGCCCAAAGCCTAGTATAGTGTGCTCCTGGCATTTCTGTGCTATGCACATGCCATTGACCATTTGGTGACAAACCAAGAAGTGCAGGCTGCCAAGCTGAGATGTCTCCAGGCTGGGCAAAGACTCACAATGACAAAAACACAGACTTCTACTGGGATTTTGGTTTGGGGTTTTGTTTGTTTTTGCAAGGAAACAACAACAAAAATGTTTTCTTCTATATTTTCTGTAGGCAGTTGCTCTTTGCTCAAGGGTGACATGACTGGAGGGTGCATGGAGGCCCACAACAATTGCTTCTCCTGGCACAACTCTGGTAGCTGGAGCTGGCCTCAGTGTCAGGCAGCAGAGCAGGAAGCCTCTGCAGTCACTGCTTGCTACCTCCACTTATTCCTTTTGCAGTCTCATGCTTCTCTGCCATCCCCACACCCTCCTGATAATGGTGAAATACATGGACAGGGTTCATCATGCTCCCATTCTTTTCAAGGCCATATCCTTCTGTCGTAGTGGATCGCCTGGCAGGGAGCACGGTCCTGGGAAATGACCCTAGCAAAGAGAAGATCCTGCCACCTGCACCAGCTTTGTGCCTAGGGACAAGGCAGAGCATGATGTGTCCATGATGCTGAGAGCACATGTGCAGTGAGGCTGCCCACTCCCCTTCACAAACCATGTATCCTATTCCAAGCCACCCTAATGGTGTTGGTTTTCCCTCTCTGAGCCTGTTATATGCTTTTGTTTCTCTAGAAAAAAACACCAGTGCTACCTAGCTTATTACTGTGAGGCTGTCTGATGGGGCTTTGACTGTCTATCAAGTAAACACCAAAGATTGTACTACAGGCTTCACTACGTTTCATAGTCCAGAGGCAACCACATTCAGATCAGACAAAGTTTGCCTGGTACTCCTGTCCTGTCTGGTTAGTGTTTCTCTTAATAACCCTAGCTGTCCATCTCCAACAATTCCTTACCATTTCTTGTGGCTTTGGCAGGGAATGCAGGAGGCCCATCCATCAGGGTGTGAATATTTCTTAAACACTCTGGAAAGCCAAACTGAGTAGAGTCCCTAAAGTTCTTGGAAACTGTGATCCTGCTGCTTCAGGAAAAATAACAAAAACTCCCAAAGGCAAGAGAAGGTGACAAGCTGGCCTAGATGGGAGAGGAGTGCTTTGATCTAAGTTCTCCCATTGGCACAGACAGGCATGCTGGTATGTTTTTGGGGAACAAAGGTTACATCAATTTAAAATTAGATTTGGAGATGGGCACTCTTCCTTGTAGCTGGCACTGCAGGTTTCCTGTCAGGGGATATAGCAGAGCACAGAAGGGCTCTTTTCCAGCTCAGGGCTACCCACCATTGGGAACCAACTGCAGTTTGGGGGGGTGAAATGTATGCTTTTTAGGGTCTTAGACTGAAGTCAGAAGCTAGGAACCGCCCCTGAGTCTTAAAGCATAGGCAAAGCCTCAGTCCACCCCTGCTGCAGTTCTCTGCCCATAAATTAGGCATCTTGCTTTCTCCTTCTGTTCTGGACTGAAAAGATGTGTGAGTATGAA
Organism: Nettapus auritus; assembly: GCA_011076525.1. NCBI lineage: Eukaryota > Metazoa > Chordata > Aves > Anseriformes > Anatidae > Nettapus > Nettapus auritus. The sequence continues at coordinate 55,124,244 of CM021765.1, read as the reverse complement.
GGACTGAGCCAGTAATAAGGAAGATGCCTAAAGTAAATACCTAACAATGTCAGCCCCAGACTTCATACAGAATATGTGTGATCAGTTCTGTGTGATGATACAGTTTTGGCCTTAATGATTCACAGCAAGGTTCAACCCAAGATGATTCATTGTCATTCTGTAGAACAGCACTAAGCTACTTACAGCTGAAGTCTTCCTTTTAGGCAGCAACAGGAACTAGTCTTTTTAAATGCAATATGTCAATGAGTGCTGAGCTTCTTACTCTTGACATGGATGTATTAGAATGAGTATAGAGGAGGTCCACAAGACCCTATCAGGGCTGGAGCACTTCTTCTATGGTCAGGGAGTATACTGTTAAGACGGGGAATTACTTTAAACTAAAAAAGCTAGACTTAGATTAGATATTTGGAAGAAATTCTTTTCTATGAGGGTGATGAGGCACTGGCACAGGCTGCCCAGAGAAGCTGTGGATGCCCCATCCCTGGAGGTGCTCAAGGCCAGGTTTGACGGTCAGGCTTGAAGGCCAGGCTGGTCTGGTGGGAGGTGTCCCTGCCTGTGTCAAGAGGAGGGTGGAATTAGGTGATCCTTAAGGTTCCTTCTAACCCAAACCATTCTGTAATTCTATGAGTCTATGTTTCTATGACTGAATTGGTCCTGAGACGTGTGGAAATCTCAGTGTCAAACACCACCCAAGGCTGCACTTTTACCAGTGATGGTCCTCCTTCCACAAGCCAGCTCAGGCTTCCCTCATTCCCTCCATCCTCAGTGGCCTGTATGGTCACTAAGTCTACAGATTGGACGCTGCTTATTTTCATGCCCATTCTTCAGAAAAACACCTTGCCTCTGTGAATGAAGGTGACCTGCGGTACAAGTAAAGCACATGAGCAATGCTTCTGTGGAGGCATTGACATGAGAGATCTGAAATAACATCAGTTTGGGAATCCCCATCTCTGGCAATGACCTGTTATGTATACTTGGATGTGCATCTCTGCTTCTTTTGACACGGGCTGTTGCTCTTAACCTCAATTCATGCTTTGTCGCTTTTAACCTCAAGCTCTTTAAGGTGAGGGCTGTTCCCAGCTTCAGGCTTGTAAAGCTCCTAATGCAACTTGATCTTGCCCAAAGCCTCCAAGCACTCTAATCTAAGCAATAATAACAATCTATTCATGGAACTGTATAAACATTAATCATTTTTCTCTGTACTTTGCAGAAGAATGGTTGTTGGAGGAGGGTTACACCACCCACTTTGAGATAGGGTCATATATCAGGATGCTATCACTATGCTTAATTGATCATTTCTTTAGCACTGAAAAAAAGTTCCTGCTCTTTTAATCTGTATTTGCTATACTTGCAATCTGTTTGCTACACTGTCAAAAGCTATATTTAATTTTTATCTTTCTATATCATAATAGCACTTAAGGACTTCCATTACAGAGCAAGACTTGCTGTTCTGTGAGTACAGAAGAAAAAGCAGTCTTTGCCCCAGAGAGAGATATAAATGGTTATAAAAACGGTGATAATTCATTCTTCTAACACTTTTGTGAAGTAAGCAAATATGATTATCATCCTTATTTTACAGATGGGGAAATATGTCACAGAAAGGTTAAGTGATTTATCTAGTACCATGCGGCATGTCAGTATCAAGACTAAAACACATGATCCCAGAACCAGACAGAACTCTCTAGTCTGTATTGTGGATCATTAGCAGCAACAACAGAAATGGGGACCAGAGTTTCTGACACAACTGGTTAATAAATGCCCATCAATTTTTTGAGAGAGAAAACTACAAAACAGGAAATTCCCAGGATTAATTTCATCTTTTGCCAATATTACAAATCCCTGGACTAAGTAACCTTTAATTTCCAAAACTTGTTTTCAAACAAATAAACCGATGTCCCCCAGTATGCTCTTTCTCTTCCATTCCTATTTCACCCATAACAAAATCCGACATTTAAAAATATTTACCTAAAGTGGCAAAGTTTAACGCACCAGATATTTGTTTCCCATTGTTCCTGATAAGACCCCAACGGCCACACCTGCTCTCAGCTGCATTCTGGGATGTGTTTTTAGATGGGGCTGGCCAGAATAGGTTCCCAAGGAAAGCTGGTTCTGCGCACAACCCCTTCCTCATGCCAGGTGGGCTGTCATGCATGGAGGGAAGAGACAGACCCCTTCCCACCACTTCTGTGGCAGTGCAAGTAGCCTTGGAGAGGGACAAGCTGGTGCTTTGCTCTGCCACCACCCCCACTGTGGTGGGACATCTTGGGGGTCCTGTTTGAGGTTTAGGACCAGTGTGTGGTCAGATCCAGACCTCAGCCTGCGGTGTGGTACCACCATATGGGAGGACACTTTGTGCCTCCTTACTCTTTGCAGTTTGTCTGTCATCATAGTTCATCCGGCATCACCACAGCAGATGCTTTCCTAAGGCTTCAGGCCACAAAGAGATGTTTGTCTGTTTTCTGAAAATGATTAATATTTAACTAGCCCAAAGTAACATCCCATTCCAGATGGCAGATGTGAAACCTCAGGTGTAGCCACAGCAAGGCATTCCTCCCAGCCTGCTGGGAGAACCAGGGCAGGCGCTAGCCCTGAAGTGCTGGCATGCCCTTCCTGCACACTCACAGCTCCTATTCCTGGTGGAAAAGTTTCTTTGGGAAATGGTATCCAGAAAAGTCTCCTCTGTCACAACCCCCAAAGGGCATCATCGTTTATTCCCTCTTTACCTTTTCACCTCTGCTTGCCCTGTTTGTAATGTGGAGTTTATGATGTAATTATATCTCACACAGCTGAAATTGTCCCCTTATCACCAGACTGATTACACTTAACAAGGCATAAACTCCCTCTGTCGTTCTCTGCCAGGAGTCCAATTTTAAGCTCTAATTGTTTTATAGGTCTTTTGCACTCGGGAGAGGAAAAAAAAAAAAAAAATAAATTGGTTGCCATTTACATATGTTGTGTAAGGCACATTTCTCACCCTCCCATCCACATGAATGCCTATCGGGGACTGCCCAAATGACCAACAACCCTACAGTTTATATGCCTCAGTGCTTTCCTAATGACTGTGAGAAGCCTCAGCTCTTCTCCATTTCAAGTACAAACAATTTCTTAGAGGTGAACAGCAAAGGCCCCTTTCCAGGGCAAGAGATGTAGAGTTTCTGCTCAGGGTCAAGAGCAGCTGCCCACAGCAGATGGGCTGGCAGCAAGTGGGAGAGCACTGAGCTCTGCTCAGACCTCTGAGTGTGAGAGCTCAGCAAGGGCACTTTGTCCTGAGCCGAGGGAAGACAAGTACAGCCTTAAACAGGCCAGCCAGGACAACCTTAATGACTTATGGATCTCTACAAGAGTAGCCATGGGATTTCACAAACATCACCTGGGTTATTCACAGCCAGCCCTGACATCTTTTCTGAGTGTTTTCCCTTTGATGTCTTTAATTGCTTCCCATTTTCATCCCTGAAGGAAAAAAAAAAAAAAAAAAAAAAAAAAAAAAAAAGAAAGAAAAGAACACAAAGTGATACAGACAGAAGGCATGCTTATTACTCTCTTCCTTTGCAGGAACTTAACTTATAAGTATAAATGAAGTCTAGGCAGCCCTTTGGAAACACCTTGATTAAATGCGTTAACAAGTCATGGAAGAGTGCCATTGCCGTGCAGCCTAGCCTTGCAGAGGTGTTAAAATATGCTGACTCTCTGTCACTTGCTTATTCAGTTTGGGCCATGTTTAATTATGGCTTACATATATTCCAGCAGCACCTATGAGCCAGTCAAGAAGCGGGTTGTTCTCTTGCTAGTGCTGTACAAATCCAAAGCAGCAGATAATTCATGCTGCATGTGCTTCACCCAGGGTCTTAGCAGGTACCACTTCTGCCTACAAATCCCGGTAGGCCAGGCAGAAAAAGTGCCAGGCTAATATGGAGAAATGCTCACACAGGCAGGGGGCAAGCTAGTTGTAGCAAATGTCAGATCAGCCTCACATTCTTGTTTTTATTGTTTCATTCTGAGCAATAAATCCATGTGGATTTGTTTTAAAGTGGAGAACTAAAATAAAAGTAATTTAAAAAAATAAATAAATAAAATAAAAGGGGCAACATAAGAAGATGGGACCTGAGGAAGGGAGGGAAGAAGGTAAAGGAAGAAGTCCATGGAGGCAATTTTCCCTGTGTTTAGGGCTTAGGATCACAGCCCATGAAGCTGATCCAAATATTTTTTGATAGTAATATTCTGCTCCCTGCCTGCATGCCCCTGTGGCAGGTTGTGTGAATATTTCTATGATAGGCTTTTGGTCTTTCAGTGCATGTACGGTGCCTTGCACATTAAGGGTCTCTGCTACCTGAGCAGAGGTACTGCTGTAATACAAGCAAAAGGTAGGTAACCACTGCTAAGAGAAAGAACTCATTAAGGGAGGGCTGGATGGCCCATCAGAGCAGTGAGACCACCAGGAGTAAACTAGCAGCATGGTCAGAGCAGAGAAGTTCCTGCTGATGGTTTTCTCTATCTTATCTGGCCGTTCTCCAGTTCCTTTGGCTGCTAGAGCTGGCTTATTCTGCAATATCTTCTTCTTTTTTTCTCCTTCATTCCCCAAGCTCACTTGCCCTAGGGACGTTCAGTGCCTTATTTGCAGTCCAAGCAAATGGCCTTTCATAAAATCCAAGCCAGATGCCCAGCTGGTGAAAAAATCACATAGCTCAATTGATTTCTGTGGCACTATGACAATTTATAGCAGCTGAAGCTCTGGTTCTGTAAAGTGCAGTGAGCCTGAAAGGGAAACTGGAAGGGCTGCACACACCATAGGTTAAGGATGTATATCAGTGTGTGGGAAATTGGGAAAGGTTTCAGAGAGAAATGCTGTGAAGCAAAGCTGAGGAGCACAAGTGGAGCAGGTGGGCTGCCAAGAGAGGAATACAGAGGAGCACTGTGGGTCAGGTGTAACGGGAAATGATTAAGCACACCAGGGCATGCTGGCTTGCTTTCCCGACACGCTTGCTAACATGGTGATGATGGAGGAAAAAAAAAAAATGCACTAGATGGAGTTCTGTCAACTTCATAAGGACAGCATTTTGTAGAGCATCTTGTGGATTATTACAGTGGCAAAACAAATTCAAGAGGGCACAGATATGGACATGATAGAGTGTGAAGGCTCAGTGCAGGCCATGCCCTTTTGTATGTGCCCACCAAGGAAAGCATCAGGAGGGGTGATGCAGGGAGCTTGCTGTTGTTCCATTGTTTATTCTGGTTCTGTTCATATCTTCATAAATGATCTGGAACAGTTTGGAGGAATGAGCAGAGAGTATGTGGGAGCCTGCTTTCAGAGGTGGACAAGGAGGAGAAATAAACTGGGAGATGGAGAAATTGAAACAACTGGAAGAAATTACCCAAATGAAACATTCAGCTTGGCAATATATATATATTTATATATATATATGTATATATATAACTAAGGAGATCAGGAAGGGGTGCAGGAGGAAAATAACCAAAACCACAGGTGCTTAATGGGAAAGAGAGAGCTGTAACACTGGAATATGACAAAGGGTCATAACAGAGGGCAAATTGCATACAACTTTGGCAAGGCAATGAAATGCCTTTCTACATGCACAGAAGCACTATATACATTATGCAGCAGCAAGCCCTGCTCTTCTTTCTGTATAGATGCCACACCTAAATTATTATTTTCAGTTCTGGGCACTTCAATACCCAAAAGCTATTGACGGAGCAATATACATTGATTACCAGAATGGAGACATCTAATTACAAGGAAAGGTGGAAAGAGAAAAGTATGTACCATTTCACTAAGCAATGAGTAAAAATAAATAGGATAATTGCTGACAGGTAGTCAGATATAAAGGAGGGACAGCAATATTACTGGAAGGAAGAGAACAATAATGATAATGTGTTACTTTGTATAAGTTTTCCCTGGGGAAAGCAGTCAATCTTTGAGACGTGGGATACTGAAAGGTGCCGTAAATCACCAAAAATGTTTTGTAGGGAGCAGAGGTGTACCTGCTAGAACGGGATAACTTGTTATACCCCCTACCATCATTGAAACCAGAGATGAACACCATCAAAGACTAGAATAGCCAGCCTTGCTGCAAGTCAGGATCAAGGCGTTATTAGCAGGTTGGAAAAAAGTCAGCTCCAGTGACTAGGTGTGTTTGGAGGGGCTGTGCAAAACCATAACTTGCACAGTAGCTCTCTGTGGCCAGTAATCCTTTGTCCCAAAGCAACATGCACTGCACATGTCCGTATCAGGGAGTGCCATCCAACCATCCCCCTTGTTAAGCCACTACTGCACTGACACCACAAGGAGACTCTTCTGGCTGAAGGGGACTCAGCCACTCTCCATGCCACTCCACGGATGGAGCCAGGGGCCTGATTCCCACCTTGTACTATGTTTGTGTAAGTTGAGGGGTGGTGGTGGTGGGTTTTTATTTGTTTTGTGTTTGTTTGTTTGCTTGTTTGCTTGAAGGACACCATCCATACTGCCTTCAAATGCTTCCTAGAAAGAGGTATGTCTTTATCCTCACCAGGCCATGCTGCAAGTGGCCTCTTCCAAGCCCTAAATCCAGGCTTGCCAGGCCCACCTCTAGTCTACCATCAGACTTGCACCAATTAACTGGCTTTATTTCAGTGGCGTTGCAGTTTCTCAACCTGTAAATTAGAGGAGGAGAGGAAGGACAACCCTTCTGAGTCTCAGTTACACAAGACAGTAGAGGGTTAAACTGAAAGTGGAGTGAATGAGAGCAGAATATGGCTTTATTCTTCCCTTCGTGCCTCCTGCTCTCCTTTTCATTTTGCTATTACGAGAGGCCAGAAGGATAGAAAAGCCTATATATTACTTCCACTTCAGTTGATATGATCTGCCCCCAAGGGACTCCTCCCCTTTGTATTACCACAATTCCCAGGCCCTTCTTCCTCTGTGCTATCCTTTTCCATTATTCCCCAATTATTGTGTCTGATAAAAAATCAATTATTCCATTCAGTCTTCCCCAGACAGCTCCAATTCTGAAAGGAAAGGACATGCCTAACCTGCTACCAACCTGTGCTAAGCACTTCTGCTAAAAAGAAAACCTTTTAACCAATCCAGGAATTTGGAGCCAGATTCAGGCCCATGTGAAGCACACGCAGATCTCCTCATTTCACAGGGAACTGTACATTTTTTATAGCAGGTAGGGTTATTTTTCAAAATGCAGTGATCTGAACTGTCATGCGCTAAATAGGATGTACAGTTCCTTTTCTCTCAGTCTTTTATTTGTTGTTCTCCCCCCCTTTTTTCTCTTTTGGTCACTATCGGAAAGTCCAGTGGCAACAGGGTGCTCCAATACCATCAGAGGGGGAAATCAGCATTAACTTCGCATGAACTCTGATACTCCTAAAGCAGCTTTGATTTGCTGGAAGGAGAAACAGATTCAGCCCCACTCTGCAAATAGAATAGTGGGTGCAGGGCATGGTCTAATATGCAAAGACATTACCAGAGAAACGGGAGAAACTGCAGGGCCATTTCAAGGACATGTTGGCTCTTCAATGGCTGGGGTCCATATTTGATGCTGTCTTTGGAGAATACCTGGGGAAACAGCAAAAACATATCAGCAGCCATCATTGCAAATAAATAGCAAATTATTAGCATCTATCTGCAAAACACACAATGCATATCCATCTTGATTCTCCATAAAGCACTAATAATTGCCTTGATTAATTTCTAAGGTCCCATTTCATCTTTCTGCAGTTGCACAGAAAACCTGGAGCACCATAAGCTATAAGACACTTCACAGCCCAGCTCTGCCTTCCCCCAAAGCCTGTCCTGCTCTCTACCACCCACCAAGGTAGGCGACTTACATGACACAAATCCTTGATGTCACTGAAGAGGTCACCAGAGTATTTCAGATACCTATTTGCTGTGTCATGGAAATAGAGGGACAGAGACCTCTAATTTCTGTGAATAAACTGATAAGTCAGCCTGCCTCACATGTGAACAAACATTGTTCATAATTTTACATGTGTGCATTCCTGCACGAGTGTGCATTTAGAAAGCCTACAAGGGTCTCCTAAGGGACTGAGAGTCCTGCAAGAGAACAGGAGTCAGAAGATAAACTACCTCAGCTTATCTCAGCAGGATTCTGGTCCATGCAGCTCCATCCTGTGTACGACACATGGCAGCTGCTGTGACAGTCAATGAGCAGCCCTTCCTCTTTTCCCACTGCTCTTCAGGCACTGCACATCTTTCGTTTCATCACCCTTTGAACTGTGGCACTGGCTTGGAGACGTCCTGGTCACAGAGACAGCCAGGCTGTCCCCTCTCCAGGACACTCAGGCTCAGTGTCATCTGCCAGATGGTACAACTGAAACCTTCTGGGGCAGAAGGCACATCTCTGTCTGGTTGGCTGGGAGACCTTGGGCCCAGGAGATGCTGGGGCTGTTTGTGATTGTGAGCAGGAATGCAGCTGAAGTGCCAAATTTGCAGCTTAGCGGTAGGCTCAGGGACAAACATTTGGACTACAGAATTAATCTTTGCAAATTGTCAGGGAGAAAGACATGAAAGAGCCCCATCTACCTGCTCCTTTTTATCAGGGGTGTGAGTTTCACAAACCAGCAATCATTTGCAACCATAACCTGGGGGGAATATTTACTGGAGTTACAGCCTTCCATAAAGATTTTGGATTAAGAGACAAGGCTATTTGCAAATGCCATCTAATTTCAAAAGCTGCCAAAACATCAGCAGATGCATTAGTTAGGAAACTAAGTTTTCAAACAGCTGCCCAGCATCTCCAACTTGTGCAGCTGGATTTTTCAGAAGATACAGCTCAAACTGTGCAGCCACTGGCCTGACCTTGTAGGCTTTGTATTGTATGCTCACAATGGCCTTTAACCGGAAACATTTATTTTATGAGAAAAAAATATATATATATTTCATGGAGCTTAAGCAGACAAGCTACAGCTGAACAGTCCCCCAGAAAGAGACATCATTACAATTATATCATCAGCAGACCGTGGTGATACCTCAGGAGCCAAGGCTGCATGTTGTGCTAGTGCTGCTTGGTCTACAAGACCAACCTTCTGGCTTCATTACTTCAGCTGTGTCCTACTGCCATCCTGGGGATTTTCCCTTGCTTATTTATGTTTGTGCCCTCTAGGTCACAAAGTCACGGCTGCTGCAGGTAGCAGAAAGGAGAGAGGGAAAGAAGACCAGCAGACCTGGGGAGATTGCAATCTGGAGTGAAAAAGAAATGAGTCCAATCTCACATGAAAAATGCAAGTGAAATGTGGAGGGAGAGGGAAAATGAAAAAAATGAAAAAAAAAAAAAAAAAAAAAAAAAAAAAGAGAGAGAGATTTGCAACAGACGTTCAAAGGGAGGAAGGAAAATAAATAAATAAATAAATAAAACAGTAGAATGAAGGGAGCCTTGGCAATGACAGATAGTAAATTCATACTCAAGCAGGCTGTGAAATATGACATGACAAAAAGCTGGAGGAACTTTGCCTCCACAGGCAGGCTGTGTCTGCTGTAAAGGAGAGGAGTCACTGCTAGCACACGCAGGCTCGACCTCTCCTTCTCCAACTGCCATTGCTAGTGCTGGCACCAGGCAGGGCTGGGTGCCAGCTCTGGGCCAAAATGTGGTTATCCACAGTGGGCAAGGCAGCTCTGCTGCAGCCTGTCTCATCTGGTAAAAGGAGACTTCTTAGGATGAGAGCATGGGCTGGCCTGAGAGAAATAAATTATCTGACTGGTTTGCAATAGCTGGTGAAGAGCAGCAGCTTACAGCTCCTGCAGCAGTAGGTTACTTTTCTCCTGCCCCTGAGGTGCTGCAGGAAGTATTAGCCCCTTCCAGATGAACAACACCGAGAGCTGAGGGGTTATACTCTGCTTTTAGCAGCTAAGAGCTAGAAAGACGTGCCCAAAGGGAATAGAGTTCAGAGGAGAGCAGTAAAAAAAAAAAAAAAAAAAAAAAAAAAAAAAGATGAAAGGGGCAGAGAAGCTGATTTACAAGGGAAAATAAGGGAGCATATGTTTAGTTTGGCTTAACAGTGATTGTGAAGAGATTAGCAGATAAAAGACGTTTGAATGATGTAGTCAACAAAGAGGGATCTGGGGGATGGAGAGGAAGGCCTGTGGATCACTGCTTCACAGATCAGCAGGCTGAGAATAGCCCAGACTGAGAATCTCCACCAAAGATGCCTCCAAGGCCAGAGAAGCCCCTGAACAGCCACTGGTCCTGGCTGACACTCAGATGTTGTGTTGCTGTAATCCCCATCTCTAAACAAGGGGTCTGTGACCTCCCTCTGAGGAACAGGGTTGGTACTCCTCTACATTGGTGCTGTGGGCAACTCCAGTAAAGCCCCTGACTTCTCCAGAAGCAGGATTCAGCCCTGCACAGTGAAGACAGCTGCAAAATGTAGCAGCAGTAAAATGGATCCCTTTGCCTGGGCAAGTGTTAGCTATCTTCCAGTTCCAATTCCCACAGCAGCCTTCTAGCACCCTGTTTTGGTTCCTGCCGGTGCAGAAGTCCTGCTTTTGCTGGGGAGGACCTTTTGCCAGAGCCCTCCTGTTGCTCACAGAGACATCTCCAGGCTGCTCTAGCAGCACAAGGAACTTTGGCACCATTCACAGCTGAGGGAAACGGGAAAGCTAGCCAGAGCAACGTTTATGAACAGCCAGGGCTTTGGAAGACATGCAGAAGGCCATAAGAGACAAGAGTTCACATTTCACCAAAATGAATGGATCTATCCATCTATCCGAGGGCTATAACAAGCAAGAATACCTTCACAGGAAATATAGCATACATAAAGTACAATACCTATAATGTATAAGAGACTCTGAGGAATGCTAGCAGCTAGTCCTGTACTCAGGAAAAGTATAGGTACTTATTTACTGAATGTGGGGCACAGCAGGAGAAAGGATGAGCATCAAAAGATCAAATAAGTTTTTTTGGTTTGTTTGTTTGTTTGTTTGTTTCACATAATATATCCCCAAAACACTGTGCATCAAAGCACTTGGCAAAATATTCTCTGGTATCTGGCTGACTCATTCCTCCACAGCACAACACAGAATCCAGAGAATATATACTGCCATGAAGGACAAAGCATCTCCACAAAACTTGCAGCATCAATCTAGTTCAAGCATAGTCCTTAAGTGTTAATTAAATATACCACTTAATATTCTCCCACATGGCCAGTACACAGAAGATACGTGGCCAGGGGTCTGGAAAGCAACTTGTTCCGTATCTGTCATTCCTGGAACAAATCTGTGATGTCCAGTCCATCTCTGATCATGTCCCCTATCTTAATGCTACCTGTGTTGATGACAGCAGGCAAAGTTAGGAACTTTGCTGAGCTTCTGACACTTTCAGCCAGTGTGAAACTGCCTCTGGAGGGGGGAATGGGGCAGGAGAAATATCCACCCAGGCTGAGCTCCATCCAGAGCCCCCATTGCCAGCAGGCTGTCCCAACATAGCTCAGAACAAGCAAGTCTGCTCTGGCAGCAAGCAACACAGCCGCTCCGAAAAGCCAACAGAGAACAGGGCTTTGCATAACATCCAGAAAGCAAACAGAGCTCAGCATAAGAAGGCAAGATTTTAAAATAACAGGATGGCCAGCTGCCTACCTGTCTAATCAGTAAGCTCAAGCAGAGGTGTGCCTTCAAAGATGAGCCCATGCTCTGTGGTGTCTTAGCCCCTGTACTTTGACTCAGTGCCTAAAATCCCTGGGTGGGCTTTGTAGAGGACTGGAGCCTGTTGCCAAAACGCTGCCATGTGTGAGTGTGCTGGCCCCTGCCTCCCCTCATCTCTCGAGGTAGTGCCAGACCCAAGGCAGCCCCTTAAGCAGCTCAGCCCGCTGCAGCTGTGTGCCACTCTTTGCAGTGCCAAACACAGCCCCCTTCCACACAGCAGTGATGAGCAAACAGGGCTATGTGATAATCTGATTTGGGGCCTGGGAGGCATGCTGCAGGGAGTGGGATGCTTGATGGGAGTCCTCCGCTGCTGCATCACTGTCTGAGTAGCGAGGAGGGGAGAGGTGGGGAGCACCAGTGGGGGTATCCAAGGCAGAGCCAGCAAGGGGGCCCACAGCCTTCACCCTTCTGTATTCACATCAAGTTACTGACCTACAGGTATCAGAAAAATCAGCAGCATTTAAGTCCTAGGGGAACAAGGAGGTGAGCAAACCTTGGGTGAGGTCCAGATCTCTGCCAGCTCAGGACCTCCCCAGGGAAGAGCTGAGCCATGTTGCTGGAGAGCCTGTTTCCCTTCCTGTCCTGCACCTACTCACCAGCACAAAAAAAAAAAAAAAAAAAAAAAAAAAAAAAAGGTACAGGCAGTACTGGGAGGACTGCTCCCTAAAGCCAGGTAGAAGTGTAGAAAATTGCTCTCTCGTTTTTAGCAGAGGAAAAGCAGCTGCATTCCCACCTGTTCCTCTCAACCATAACTTCTGGATTTCCGTTTCTGAGGCCTTCCGTCTGCTGTCAGTTTAAAACATGTTCCCATCCCAGCTGCACAAATTACTCAACTCTGTACATCAGCGCTGGTTTAAGGGAGTCATTTTAGTGACATTAATTTATACCTGGAAAGAAAGCTTCTAAACCGTTTCTTTGGAAGTAAGGCTTTGGTAAGGCTTTGATAATAAGAGGAGTTAAACTGATGTAAACTCCCAGAGATTGCTGCAGTAAGAGGGGTCAGGTCAGTTTTCATCACCTATGAATCCAGCACATCAGATACTTTTTTTCATTCATTTTTTCCATAATTATTCCTCTATTTGCCAATTACCGGTACCGCAGCATCATGTGTTCAAACAAACTCACATCTCCCAGCCTGTCTTTGCATCTTATTAGATCCGGCAGTGAAATCATCATGCTAAATTTGTGCCTTCCTGTTTATTTCCACCACGCCAGATTGCAAGGAGCTGTAGACTGCGTGTTCCTTATAAATAATGATAGTGCTTTGCATTTATATAACCTTCCATCTGTGGATCAAAGAACTACACAAAACAAGGTTTGATGTTTGCGGTTTATTATCATTTTCACTTCTAGCATGGGGAGAGAGGAAGCACAAAGTGAAAGGTCCCCATTTACAAGCGAGCTTCACTGGCTAGGGAACTGCTTCTTTTAATTCCCTGATTCAACAAGCCCAGGGTGATTTTAAAGTCCTGAGGCCAAACATGGATTGAAGGGGGAGCTGTAGGTACCCAGGACTCTCTCAACTTCAGGCTTACCAAAAGCCATTACCATCTATGGGCTTTTCTATGGGGAGATGAGGGAGAGACTGCCTTGCTTCTGCAAGCAGACCTTGGGTCATCTCAGGCAAAGCAGGAGCAAGGCAACAGTGCCAGCCTGGCTGCTGGCCCAAGCAGACGTGCTGCCCCTCAGAGGGACTTGGTGAAGTGGATGACTGCTCTAGAATTAGGTGCTCATAGCCAAATACCAATAACAGGGAGAGACAGACATAACAAAAATACCCTCCTAAACAGCAAGCCTGGAGTGACCGCTCGGTGAAGCCCAAGTAGCCTTTCTGGCTGTCACCTCTGTGACTGCATGAATAAAATCGTTTCTGACGCAGCAATCACCTCCTATTCCAGTGCTTTTCATCAGTGCCTTGTTGTTTTCTCCCTCTAGTACACACAGCTTAAAGTCACTATGTCAGGAGGTAGCACCTCAAGCGAATGGCCTGGAAACTGCTCAAGGTGCTGTGTTTTTGGTGGCAGTTCAGTGCTTAAATGTCCTAACGCACAGGGTGGGAGTGAAGGGGAGAGGAAATGTCCTGCAGAATATGAGTGGCAACTTTTAAGTCTCTGAATACTATTTCAAGGAGAAAAGCGCAAACCAGTTGGCAGAGGAAGCTGCTTTTAGTCTGTTTGCTTTCAAGCTGGCTTCCTTAAGTCTCCTTTAAAGAAATTTTGTGTTGCTCTCTCTCCCTCCACTTTTAGACATTGCTTTTCCCTTTGAAAGCCTGCAACATAGTGATTTTGAGTAGCTCTTCCTTTATCTATGGGCTGGAGATACACATGCCAAATAAATACTCTGTATCCCCTGATGTGTTCTTATCCATCAAAGAACAAGCATGGCTTTAGGCAGCATGAAATTGATTCTGCATTTTGTATTGTTCCCTCCTTCTTCCCTTCTTACTTACTGGCCCCAGAACAGCCCAACCCTCTCTCACACACACCAAGACACAAAAATTGTCTTTCATGGCATGGAGTTGCCTCAGAAGAGTCAGAGTTTAAATATGGCTGAGGGAAATGCAGAGATAAAGAGCTTGCAGGCAGCTAATCTGTGCAAGAAAGCCCAATGCAATATCCTTAAATAAGGAGAATGGCACTTCCAGGCAATGGCTATATTAATTTAAGAACATATTTTAAATTAACTTTGCTGCAATGTGTAAAACCACTGTATGTGTTTCACGTGTGCCACCATAGTGATCCATATTGTCTTCGTATGACACAGTATTCCACACCTCATAGGTAGGATGCCAAATCCCACATGCTCCTGAGCCAGCCAGCCCTATGCAAGGATTTTCAAGGGGTATACCCGGTTATTTCATGTATCCTCCTCCTTTAGAATATGAGCATTCCCATCCAGGGTACGTTAAAACCAGAACCAGTGCACAAGCCTCCATCCAAGCATCCCTGGACCTCTTGTCCTCATGTGTTTTTCTGTATTCCCCAGCCAACTCTTCTGTAGACATTGAAAGGGTAAAACACTAGTCAAGTAAGGTATGCAGATTGATAAGGAAGAGCTTCTTAGCTTTGTACCATTTTAACTGAAGAGTTGAAAATCTTTGCAAATTGTCAGCCAACCTCACAACACCTGGTACTCACAGTATCTCACCATTTTTATAATTATAAAGCCTACCCAGGAGCTGAATCAAGGCAAGTTTTCTCATTTAGCAATGTGTCGTACCCTCTTAAATACAAGATTTATTATTTTCATAATTTCCCACTGCTCACAGGTAGGTGGTCAGCAAAAGTAGCTGCCATCACTTATTCTCAGCTGGATGTTCTGGTTCCTGCCTCCCTCCAGCACCTTTGCTCTGTTTCCAGAGACATCTGGTCTTTGCAGAACACTCAGGTGTCTCGGAGACAGTCCTGCTATAAGTTTGCAAGGTCTTCTAGCATAGATGGATCACCCAGCACTTGAAGGGGTGGTGGTGGAGCAAAAGGATCATCCTCTGGCATCACTAAGAGGGTGGACTTCCAGAGATGAATGGCACTCACATTGGGTCTGTTCTGATACAGGATTTCCCTCCATCATGCACACACATATATATCTCAGACTTTTGTCTGCACCCTCATGGTCTGTGTCCATGGCTGTCTGCCTGGTCACAGGAAGAAGAGATTTCTCACCGTTTTGTGACACAGCAAAGAAGAGGTGAAAGTGCTGAGGCAGCTCAGTTCCTTCAGGCGTCACATCCACGCTGCCAGTTGGGCTCCTCAGCACACAGAAAGCACAGGATGAGTACCAGGGAACTGGTGGGAACTTCTCAGAAAACTTTGGTCCAGACGTTTACAATCTTTTATATAGCATGCCCTTTCTTCCCTTTCCAAGCACCACCATCAGTCCTAGTGTGAGAAGCAAAGTTGTGTTTTTGCAGTAGAGAATTATTTTTCTGTATTCCAAGGTAGTTGTGTAGTCATAATAAGGAGAAATGCTAAGCAGATAAGACAGCAGAAGGCCTCACTGTTCCAAAATAAGGTAGAAGCTTGAGAAAAACAGGATGAGCAGTGTGACAACAGTAAAACAAAGACCACAAGTTCTCAAAGCATAACAAAGGAGAAATTACAGGGTTGGAAAAAAAAAAAAAAAAAAAGGAAAAAGAAAAAGAAAAATTGTGCATATATGGTATAGAGGAGCATTGAGTAGCTTGTGAACCTGTAGTACTCAGCCAATAAGGAAACAGGAGGTAATCAGGCGTTGGGTAATAGGGAATAAAAGGTTATGATTTGTTTACTAAAATGCGCTCCTAATTGACAGGATGCCCGCCATTGCAATCGCGAGTAAAATAAGCTTCACAGAAGATCCTGTCTGAAGAAAATTATTTGAGATTTTTCTCACACAGGAATATCTTCTCTCTGCTGGCCTTGGAAAGAAGGCGACAAAGCCATTACAAAGAACTACAAAGAAAAGGCACACACACCTAAGGAGGGGGGTGCAGAGCTGGCAAGTCGCTCTCTGAGGACAGTGTGATTCTCTGAGTCTGAACAACACCACTGAAGCACTGCAGATTTTAATCTTCACTGTAATTAACTTTATCCAAACGAACAGCAGGCTGACTGGCTTTGTTTGGGAGTCTTCTGGCAATTTAATGTGTCTTTAAAATGACTTGGCCCTTCCAGAGGATGAGGAGAGGGAGAAGAAGATTGATGCAATGCCAAGCATTTACTCCCACTAATGAAAAGGAATTGCTAGGGCTGTTTGATCATATATCGTACCCTATTCACTAGGTGCTACTCAGATGGAGCTGTTGTAACCACAGTGTTTTCCAAGCTGACAGAAAAATACCTTTCCCAACACGTGTTGCATGTAGCACAAAGTGAATGGCACAGGTATTTAAAATTGCAACTGCAGTGTGTAAAAAGGTAATGCAGCATGAAATCTGTCTTGCTCAGATTGAGGCAATGGAAATGACAGTCTCTGCATTTCTGGGCAGACCTTGGCTCCAAGACTTGCACAATGCCCTGGCCTGACAAGCTGCACGTGTTGACATGCAGAGGCCAATGCCAGGAAGGCTCCTCTGTTCATTCAAGCCTTGTGCTTGAGAAGGGGATGTGCTATATCCCCTGCTAAACAACTTGCTGTGACTGCCTTGGCCACCTCAAGAGCAATCTCAGAGCTTTGGGTGGAGCTGAGAGCTCTGGGACAGGGTGTGTTTTGGTGGACAGGAGGTAGGAGATACTTGATGGCAATTCTTGGCCAGGCAGATGGATTAAATGGTACATACTTCCTGGTGGTCAGTGCTTCCTGGGGGCTGCCTCTGACTATAGTCTCACTCCACACCACAGAAAAATTTCTTAGAGATCTTCAGAGGTATCAGTTTTTTTCCCCAGTGAGTAGCACAGGAATTTTGATGAAATTTAGACCACCTAAGTGTGGACAAATTTAACATATTTATAAAAACTGCTTTTCTTTCTGCACATATTTATTTTCCCTAGAAATACTACAGTGTTACATGCTCTTGTAAAACAAGGTACATAATGGAGTATGCTGCCTTTTGGATGGGATTTAGGGTCTGTGAGGTCAGGATCTTAATGGGGATCCTGCAATACCTCCTTCTAGTATCAGACCTCATCCCCCTGCATACTGTCCACATGTCAGCTCATTGGATGTACTTTTCTTGGTGTTCCTGCTGAAGCTGGCATTAAATGTTCTCTGATGCTGGTGTTCAGGTCAGCCCTCATGGTGTTGGCACAGGCAAGCCTGGTATCATATAACTGGAACAAGTGTGCCCAAGAAGTCTAACATATTAACAGGATAGCCAAAATAATATTCCCACATCCAAGAACATTCCTGGGCACTGCTTAACTTACTACTGTAAATGTAGTCACTGTGTGCCACCCTGCTAAAACCATATTCCTTTGCAAATTACCTTTACTGATACCTCCTCCTTCTCCCAAAGTTTTGGCAATAAACATGCCAATTCTCCACCTGTTACAAAGAATGCTAGGCCTGCAAGGATTAACATTAAATATACATATATATATATATATACATAACAATGGTGTGTGCCTGACATGAATGCGTGATTAAAAACATGAGAAAAGACAGAAATGAGGAGGAAAGAGAAGCTACTGGCACTTTCAAGCCGCAGTGTGCAAAGCATTGCTGCTCTCCATCCTGTTGTGGTCAGGTGGGGATTGCCACACTCCCATATTTCAAGGCAGATTGCCCATGAGCACAAGTGATGCTGAGCACCAGGGTGGAGGAGAAATCTCAGTCCCCTTGAAGTCTGCAGAAAACTTCTCTGGGCACACCAGGCTGCTTCATCTACCCAGAGAGAGTTTCTGAGATGCTCAGATAGCTTAGCCCTGGGCTGTGGTCTGCAGGCACGACTTTGAAGCTAGTGGGAACCTGAGGGTACTCTCTTGGACAGAGCAACATATCATTCACTCTCCCTAAATCCACATTCCTCACTCTTTAAAATAAAAGCTAAGGGATGCATATGCTCATCTGCACTGAGAGCAACACTGTGGGAAGTCAGGCCGCTTTATTGCTCAATAGCATCTTATTTAGCATCCAGCTCTGCTGAGTTCAGGAGCTTTATCCCAGGGTAAATCACTAATTAAAAACAACATGAATATTGGGAAATCTAGCCCCATTGTACCACTCTGTTTTACAGTTTATTAACTTAGCTTTGTTTTGTAGACAAATGTAAGGATTAACTCTTATTGTTTGTCTGCTTTGGGGCTACTTTTTGTTTAAAAATAGAGCATTTATTGAGAAATCATTGACCGAACATAGCCTTGTGCTCCTTGTGAGAATCTGATAACAAGATGAATGCCTGGACTGCTTTGAAATGGACAGATCGATATTACAATATGAAAGTGAGAAAATGATTTAGGGTTAGAGGTGGCAAGCTTGGTTCTGATCTCACACAGGACATAAATCAGATATTATACCACTGGAGTCAATGCCAGTGCCCTGGGGTAGATCTATTAACACAATCCTGAATCAAGCCCAATAATTTTCAGGGTTGTGGAAAGTGAGAAAGGATGGTTAAGTGGGACAAAACAGCAAATGAAATAATGTATGGGGCTATTAGGAGTGTTGAAAGAAAAAAGTCAGCTTTCCACTTGCTTAAAATTGAGATGCTGTGGATTTCTGCTGGGGGGGAGGGGGGAGAAAGAAGGAGGGAGGACAGTGGTTTGGAACAGATTTTTGCATTTTTCCTTGAAATGAGCTGAAGTGCATCATCACTGTATGTGCACGTAATGCAATCAAAGCTCCATGGAGCAAAAAATGTAAGTTCTGTTTCAGCAGAAATCCTTCCAGTCACCCAGTGGTAGAAGGAGGGGGTTTCAAAGTCTAGCTAGCCTACAGGAGTCTTTGATGCAGCCTGCCTTTGGCCTGAGGAGCTAACTCACATCTGGCAGATTGCCTTGGGCAGAAGCTTTTGTTGTCTTTAAATATCTCTCTCCATAACAGCCTTAATTGCTCCTTCCAGAAGGAAAGGGTTGATGACCCCTCAGCATCACCCAGGCGTACAATTGCTACCAGCCATCGAGGGTGTCCACTGCGGCACCAGTAACGCACTCCCCGATTTCCAAAGCGCTTGTCCAGTCTGTCCTGCTTACAGTACAACTTCTTTATCTCTCGTAGCAGACTTTTACCTAGCATCCCTGCCCTCCCTTGCTTATTATCTTTTTACCCTCTACCATGCAATGCACACTTCAATGCAGCAGCATCTGGAAGGCTGTCTGTAACGACAATCCCCTTCCTTCTGTAGACAAGCAACAGCCGTGCCAGGATTAAACTGTTCATTTAAGAGCGATCAAGTTTACATGTGTTGTGTTTTCTTTTATTTTACCAAAGGAAACACATGAGTGAGTGATTAAAGCAGACACTTGGGTCGGTGCAATTCATCGAGACTGCCGTTGTTTGCTTTGATGAGATTCCAGTCCGCGGCAAATTTCCTCCCTGTGATTAGCCTGGTGTGGAATACACAATGCTCGCTCCGCTGGCACAAGACCTGGGGAGAGCACAGACAGCATGTTTATGCACTGATATGCTTGATTATTTATTGCAGCATCATCTCGACAGGATAGCACAGGTTAACGCAGGGGTTGCAGCTAATCCGCGCCGGAGCTGCTGTTGTGCCTTTCATCAGGCACTGTGCGATGGTCCTGGCTGGGGAGACGGTGCCAGCCTTCACTGAGCTCATCACTCCTCTGCACCCCACAAATGGCCCGTGGCAATTTTTAACCCTATTTGAGAGTCAGAGATTCTCACCACAGGGGAAAAAAAAAAAAAAAAAAAAAAAAAGGATGAACTGTGACAATATGTGGCTGCCCACTGTGCTTTTCTCCTTCAGTCAGGGATCTCTGCCTGCTGTCACAGTTTTGTAATTACACGGAGTTTTGTGGAGCGGGGAAGGGGGAGCCAAGAAGAAAGCCCATAGCCCAGGACTGGGCTGCTGTATCAGATTAGCAGCCTTCCAGAGAAGAACATCATTTTGCTCTCCATCCTCTTACATCACTACCAGCCTTTCAGGAGAGGTCTGGGTGAATCTGAGCATGACCCAGCCTTTCAGCCTCTCCTGTGTGACCAGCCAGTTTTTGTTCAGCCTTGTCTTATTTGCTGGGGAAGCCCATGCCTTGCCTGTTAGAGCAGCTCAGCAGTCACCTGCCCAGAGCAAGATTATTATTTATGCAGATAATCTGTTCTTAAAAGCCAGGGTAAGGATGCACCTGGACTCCCAGGGCACAGGCTGCAGCTGCTCTCCCTGGCAGCCTCAGCAGGTTTCCTTTGCTGTTAGCTTTGCTGCAGAGCGGTCACTTGGTGAGGGGCACCCACAGTCCATGGTGACAACACCACTTCCTATAAAGCAATGGGACCAACTACAGTCCTCCAGGAGGTGTAATAGGCTTGCATTTGGCTAGCAGGTCATGCAAAAGCCAAATCATATATAACTCAGATATTTTATTTATTTATTTATTTATTTATTTATTTATTAAAAAAAAAAGGGGGGATAAAAAAAAGAACTGCCGAGGATAACAAAAGCTTTGCCAGCCCTAATCTACTGCAGAACAGGCATGCTAAAATGCTGAGTGCATTATGGGCTTTGTTCCTAGAGAGGAGTGATATTTTGATCTGCCATCCTGGTTAGCACCTTCACCTCTTTCTGGCCTCCCAGGAGCATTGTCTCTGTGTCTAGGTCAGCACAGAGGGAAACCAGCTGAGCCAATGGCATATGGGGACACCCCAGACCTGAAAGGGGCTTGATGTGGTCCTGACCACACTCACTGCAGTGGTCTGCACATCCTGCCAGGATAGCCAGCCCCCCCCACACACAGCAGAAAACAGCCCAGGGGTTGTCTGCTTGCATCCCCTGCTTGCTACTCACCACCTGCTTCTCAGCAAAATTTGCAATGGGTTTTTGCATGAGTAGGTTTCTGGGTCAGTTCCTCACCACTTTGTTGCTTCTACCCCTGCCTGATCTCCCTCATCATCCTGTTTATTTTCCATGCTGGAGCATTTTCTCTTACAGCATTCCTGTTGTAAGCCAAATTAGTCTTGCTGCCCTTCTACAAGCACCTGTGTCCTTCTTTCACCTTCATGGCTAACACTACCTTCCATCTGCCCGATTTACTGCTATACCCTAACCTTTTTGCACATCACAAAACAGCTGCCAATACAGAGTCAGAGGTCACTAAAAGCCCTGACAAGTGGAAGTCAGGGCACCCCTCGGCAGCTCAGAAACCTCTGGCTGTCCTGCGAGCCCTGGTGCATGGCACAGCAGCTTTCTAGCTATCCAGCTGCTACTCTGGAGCCAGATACTCCCCTCCTATGCCTTGTGTTGAGCAGAGCCTGGCCACACAGGCTTCATGTAACTGCTTTGTTTGCAAGAAGACCCCAGCTTTGCCATGCTGCTGAAATGAGCTTGCAGCTCACCTCTGTATTACAAACCCAGGGCAGCTCCATGCAAATATCCTGCCCCTGAAACAGCAATTTGGCCCCGCCTGCTTTGTGCCAACAGAGAGATCCTTGTGTTCTGAGGGAGCTTCAGAAGAGCTTTATCCCTGGCAAACAAGGCAGGTGAGATAAGGGAGGAAGGCATTCCCTTCAGAAAGCAGGTTCATATAAATAACCAGTCCCTCAGAGTCAGATGGTACTGCCCTCTCGACAGCATATAGCATGGAGGAGGCTGTGGGAGGGGGATCCTGCACTACAACAGTGTGCTTTTCATGTGCATTTAGCTTAGGCTCCTTCAGGGAGCAATGGAAGACCATGACTGGACTTGGCTCAGGTTGGTATTTATGTCTCAGGCACATGGAAAATTACCAGCATTGAAAAGACCCTTCCCTAAAAAGAAACCATTGCAGGGCTTTGGTTCTGCCGATCTTCTAAGCTAACTTGCTGACAAGTCCCAGCCTTCAGTAAGGATAAAAGGCAATTAAAACAAAACAAAACAAAAAGAAGCAAGACCTGCACATAAAGGTGTCAATCGTTCTCACTCTAAGATCTATTGTTTAATTTATTTGGCAATTTTATTTTTTCCTATCTCTTTGTAATTACAACATAGTACGGAGTGTTAAGATAACATCCAGTCACTGTAAAATAAGATTTAATTATGTCATGATGAGATTCATTAGTTAATATTTGTATAGCACACTGAACATGTAAAGTGGTTAGCAAGCGCTAATGCTAGTATTGCTGCTTCAGAAAACAGAAGGGAATTCACTTTTGGGGGGCAGTAAAAGCATTCTAAACATATAAACCTTCAGCTGGAGTACACCAGTGCTAGGTCTTTGCCTGGGCCACCCTTGTGCTTCTGTCAGAAGCCTTGCCCTCCTCTTGGACCACGGTTATAACACAAGACCCTCAGTGTTGGGGATCTGCTGAAGCACAGGACAGGATATTTTCCTACCACCATGGTCTGTTGCATCATTTAGCATATCCAGTGCTGGAATGCCTTACCCTCTCCACCTTCCAACTTCCAGGATTTCCATAGCTCCAAAAATACTGTGTGAATATATGGTGAAAGCCAATCTCAGCCCCTAACCCAGTGCTTACAGTAGTCAGGATTTCATTTTCTCTGTAAAGGTCTGGGACACCACAAACCTAATTTGAGTGGCTGTATCAGGGATACAGACTATCAGCTTTGCAAATCTTTCACTGGCTCTACTCACACTGTGGCACATTTAGCAAAGCAGGACACTTCTCCATAGAACAAAGAAAAGACAGCAGTCTGAGAGTTGATGGTCTATCGCTATGCTCTGACATTATTCCTCACCTGCAGCAGTTACTGCTCTGGTATTGCTTTTTCTGTGACCTACAGCACCAAGTGAAATAAAGCCAACCTTAGGTATGTATTACGGGCCACCAGTTCAGGCATACCAGCAACTTTCTTTCTAGGCACTGAGACATGCAGAGCAGAAAAACAAGAGGTACTTTGCTGTCATGAGCCAGACCATTGTTATGCCAGGAGCAAAAGTGGTAGGTCTGGTCCCTGACACTTTTCCTTCAACAGGCTATAGAGAAGCATGGAAGACAGTGCAGAGACAGGCTTTTCTTTAGTGGTCCCTCTAGCAATTTCACTTTGGCTGCTATGTATAGCCCCTAGGAAGTAATGAATGTGTAATAAGATCCACCGAGAACTATGCTATGAAAATGTAAAGGCCGTAGGGAAAATGCACTTTTGGGAAGGAACCTATTAATATTTAATAATAAGCATCTCCTAATATATACAGTGAAGGGACTAACCTAATATTGTGCAAACTTGACTTAGAGGAGCGTGTAGGAAAAAATGCTACATGGTCATGTCACTATTAGTTGACTAGCTGCATCCCAGCCCATCATCTCTCTGTTGTATGAAATAGCACAGTTCACCCACTCTGAGAAGCAGCCTCGAGGCTGCAGTCTCCTGAAACTGGCTGCCCTGACCTGGCTTAGCTTCAGCACTCAGGAGGCTGAAAGATTACATTGACAGGGCCAGGCAGTGCCCCCAGAGGTCTTCTTGACAAAGATATACAAAAGAGAACAGCCCTTAGGACATCAAATGCAGTGGGGTTGTCTCTGTCTGCCATGGGGGAGCTTGGTGAGTTCTTCCCTGCATGAGTCCTCCAAGGATTGCATGACTGAGCTTGTGTAATCTGTCCCCTTAGATCACAGTCCTTCCTTACAGCTCTGAGAAGAGTTCTGTTACAGGCGTTCATTCATTTACATCCTCCCCATCCTCCCTCAAGCATGAAATGTGGTTTTCTTGCCATAAGGCCAGTGTTCAGCTCTCAGTGCCCAGTCCACCACCTTAGCTGGTTGCATAAGCCACCAAAGCCACCAGCTGCAGTGTCCCTACCTGTGTGCGATGAGGTATGCCACATTCTGCAGATTAACCCTCCAATCTCTCCACATTCACTTTTTCCACCTTTAGGCACAAGATCATCATGCACAGACGGACTAAACAGGGATGTAACAGAAGAGGAGTGGATGGTAAATGCCACGCAATGCAGCAGTCCTGTGAACCTTGCTGTGTAAGGCGGCTAACAAGCGAGACCGCACACCGGAATATTTATTGTTGCTGAAGCACTTTAATTAAGTGGGAAGTGTTGGGAGAGTAAATACGGATGTAAAGCAGCAGCTTCCCGTGCAGAAACACCTCCCTCCACTGGCAAACCTGCCCTTTCTGCCTGCAGAGACACCCTCCCTGCCCTGAGAGAGGCAAGGAGGCAGTAGGCCCTGCACCTCCATGCCAGCAAGGCTAAGGGCTCAGGGAGGCACCACGATGCTGCAGGCTCTTCATGAGCTGAAAGTCTCTGACCACAAAATAGCTCATTTTCCCCAGAATTTTTGACTTGGAGACACAATATATGGACATAAATGGACATAACAAGGTACCAGAACAGCATGGCAGGCCAGGATTGCCACAGGCTGGTCCCTGCAGCCAAGGCGGGTGGGCTGGTTGTTGTTGTACTCGTTAAGGCACTGGAATGAACAGATGTATTTCTCAAACCGCTGAGCTCAGCAGGAACTCTGCAGTTGCCAGCGTTTCTTGGAATCAGCTTCCTTATGGGGCTGCCTCAATGAGGTGCTTACCCACCTCAATTTCAGTTGCAATTTCTTTTCTTTATTTTAATCAACAGCAAGTCATGAAACAACGCACCAGCGAAATGACGGAGCGCCTTCTCCAAAATGCCGAGTCTGCTTCTGGGCTGCCAGCACAAATGTCCCTAAAGGCAGAGCAAATGAGGAACCCAGGGCTTGCTCCTGTCTTTGCTCACCATCTCCTGAGCTTGCTCAGCCAACACTTCCACCTAGCGGCCTGCCCACGCACGCTGGGACGATGGATGTCCTTGGGTGTAAGGTGGGATCTGAACTTTCTGCAGAGGAAAAGTGATAATCGTATGAAATAATTGGATTATTCGTCGGCTGGTGAGGGGGTCTGGATGGTGTCAGGCCAGTCACCTTTCCCCTCCAAAGTGTAGGGCTGATTATCATGTAATGCTGTGCAGCTGCATACAACTAGCATGCACGTTACAAAAGTAATCAGTAGTAAATTACTTCTGAGGCAATATTCGGTGGCATGCAAATGATTACTTTGGGTAGTCATTTGGAATAGATGAGTTTTGCAAAGTAAGTTTAAACAACCCTAGTGGGGGGCTCTGCTCTCCCGGAGGGGGCGGTCTGCACGGCTGAACAGCCAGCTCAGAGGCGTGCATGTACTCGGGTCGGTCTGGGCGCTGCTCCCACCCTGCTCCCAGCTTCCTGAAGTTATAACAGGAGGGAGAGGGGAGTCTGTGAGCTAATTACCACTTTACTGGCTTGCACTCTTATTTATACCCGTGCAGAATTCCCTTAAAGATGATCTCTATTCCCCGTGTGACACCAAGCCCTTGGACCTCTAGGTCCTCTGCAGGGTAAGAAGCAAGAACATCACAGCCTCAGCAGAAAGCACACACCATACTCTGAACCAGGGTTAGGCAGCAACTAAGTGGAGATGATAGCGAACACCCATGGCACAGACCAGAACAGAAGTGAGGCTGCTGAAGTCTCCCTCCAATGCCTTATTTCTTAGGTTATTCTTTCTCCTTCAAACACCTTACTACGGGATAAAGCCTCTGGGCAGCTGCAAGACAAAGCTCTGCTATTATTCTTTCTTTCAGGGCAGAACAGCTCTGCTTAATACATTTTTAAAGACTGTATTCATCTAAGAAGACTATCAATAATTAAAAGAAGAAAACAATATTATTATGGAAATTAAAACACCTCTGGGTATGTGAAAACATGGTGTTTCCTGATGACTTACTGGCATCCCCTCCAGCACTGGGACAAGCAGCACGGAGGGCAAGTGACATTGAGATGTTTGTTCCCCAAATGGGCCACCCTGCTCAGTCCGGGCTGGTGCACAGGGCTGATGTTCTGTAATGAAAAATATGCTGACAAAGGATTTTTCACAATTTCTTGCATATTCTTTGCAGTTTGTGTTAGGGCAGTGAGAAATCCTTTTTTTTTTTTTTTTTTTTTTTTTTTTTTTTTTTTTTTTTTTTTTTCGTCTTGTCACCACTGTGTCACCGTCTGTGATGGAACAGCAGGGATCAGTCCTGCTCTGCCACAGTGGGACAGCGAGACCTGCCAGGCTCTGCACACCTCCATACCCAGGGCTACATCATTTACAGTGGTGGCAGAAGTGAACATCCTGCTGGGCTTCATATTTTCAACACGTTTAGCAAATATTAAATGGCTTGTGTTGGACCTGAGAAACTGAGGACAAGTTCTGGTCTGTGTAATTCACACGAACCATTCACAGACATAGTGTCACGCACAGTCATGCACACAGACACTGCAGCATATGTGAATACTGCTCTGACAGGAGTTAACTGCGACCTGAAGGAGTCCCTGCCATAAAATTGCTGCGGGCAAGACAGGCTCAGCCCTTCTGGAGATGTCTGTGCTGCAGGCACTAGTGCCTAGCAGAGAGACTTCAGCTGTTTTGGATGCCAGTAGCTGTGTAGCCTTGGCAACACGCGAGTTTCCCAGGGCCTGCCTGGCGTGTACTCACAGCTGACTTCACTTTCATTGAGGGCCAGAGTAGTCCCCTGGCACTCTGGGATGTGCAAGTGACAGGAAAAGGCCAGCGCTGCTTTGATGCCCATAAGTGGAGGTTAAATACAGGGAATGGAGCAGTGCCATAGGATGAAATGGCTTACTTCTCTGAATTTCTTTAAACCAGAGAGTTTACTTTGGATTGAGCTAGGTCTGGCAATAATCATCTAATCTGAGGAGGAAAAAGCTGCCTTATCTCTCAGCAAAAAAACACCAATGACCCAGCACCCCGCCACCAGACAGGAGTGGGGGCACCAACAAGCCTTTCCTTCTGTATATTTTTTTCCTTTTTTTTTTTTTCTTTTTTTTTTTCTCCTTCAAATCTCCTGATTCCCTCTCCTTTAAAGCAATGGGGGGATGAGCAGTATATCTGCAGTATGTAAGTGACAGAGTGGCCACCAGAAATTACAGCTCATTGGCAGATCCAGCATAAGTGATAGAGCACAGCTGTTCCTGTCTCAGTCCAGAAGTAGAATATCTGAACCCCGATTACCTCCAGAAAGCCAGTGAGCTACATTAACTCACTTGCCTGTGTGCCTGGATTCTGCATAGGTACAGGATTTCAAGCTTTTCGTACCAGCTCTGCACCTATGGAAACTTTCTTCTCTATATTAGGAGCTACAAATAAGCTCTGTGAGCTTTTGGCTGAGTTTTAAATGTGGCTCCCTCCTCTCTAAGTGATGCATGTAAGGACAGGTGTGTCAGCTCTTAGGACCTTGTTGCCTTCCAGTGTCTCCAGTAAAAAACAGTGCCCTCAGCACAGGCTGGTTATGCTACTAGGCAACTCCACTTCCAGCTCAGGCTTGTTTTCCTGAGGGTAAGCAAGAGTTAATGCTATCATACCAGCTTCTCCAGGGTGCCATGTCTTTATCCCCATGCTCTGTGCTGTATGCTACGGTGGGTTTCTTTATGGTCGATGAGTGGCATCCAAACCAGTCTCAGTGCCGCTTCATTTATTTGCTATCAGAAAGACACAGAAACAAATTGTGTGCCAGTGCCTACCTCTTCTTTAGGGTTCATCCTGGAGAGGGAAATCAATGACTCAGGTCTTTCTTGAATCATCTACATTAAAACAGGGGGAGCGAAGTCTGACATTGTGTGTGTGTGTGTGTTTGTGCGCGTGTGCTTCAGAATTGCCATTCATCTCCAGTCTCCAAATCAACAATTATCTGGAGTCCCCCAGGAGGGAAATGTGCTCCTCTCATAAGCAAGGAGTAATGACTCGGAAGCAGTGGTGTGTAACAGGATCCCCAGTGCTAGGCTTTGCCTGATAACCACATGCGTTAATAAAATAACCTGGAGTTGGTTCCAGCCCTTAACGTTGCCTTATTACTATTCTATGGGGCCTGTGTTGGGAAGAGAAACTCCACTTGCATGCAAACTAATATACAGATGCAAGTCGTGCCTGGCTTCTTCACAGGCCATCATAAATTCGAGCAAGTGTTCGATGTCTCTTCCATCTCATTGACCTGACAGGATGATCACTCCCTGCTACTGTGCGGGATGTGTCCCTTGTCAATATCCTGTGAGGAAAAATTCTACATTGACATATTTCCTTCCTAATTTCTTGACGTGTAACTTTTTTTTTTTTTTAACCTTTTCTCACTGCCTAACTCGATCACACCTGGGAGCAAAGAGCAATCAGCCTTGAGGTTGACTTTTTTTTTTTTTTTTTTTTTTTTTTTTTTTCTCCAAACACCAACCTTCTTCCTCAGAAAGGCCAAAGGAAAAATCAAAGGAGGCCAGCACAAGATATGCATGGAGGATCTTGTAATAAAAATATCTTGGGTTTGGGATGAGGTGGGATAAGGCATAGATCAAAAGCAAATGTTGAAATACAAATATAAAACAAACAAACAAAAACAACAACACAGCAGCTATTAAACTATGGGTTGCATCTAACCTTGCTTGACATGGGCATTCCCTTCCAGTACCTCCATGTTCCTCTTATGTGCTGACTCCTTGTGTTTACATGAACAGGGAGAGCAGACACTTGTATATTTGTTCTATGATGTTATTGATATTATTGATTATGAACATTTTCCTGTACATAAGTCTGCTTGCCTCCTGACAGAAGTTATAGTTATACATGCCAATTTTTAGTTATATTAAAAGATGTCTGTCTCTCACTCAGGGGACCTTGACATCAGTTAAAATTGCAGCCTACACATATGAGAAGAAATCCAGAGCACAAAAGCCACAGCATTCATCTTGTGGACCAATATGCTGTGGATGCTTGTGCTTACGTGTGTATGCATTTGTTTTAGTCAGACCCTGCCTGGATTTGATAACAGCAGCAGAAGCCCAGACAGAGACAAGGGTTAAGAAGCAGGCAGAAGCAAAGAACAGACTGTGGGGAAGGTGGGAGGGAGAAAGAAACAAAAAGGCAAAGAATACATTAACATTTACTTCCTCTCATTTAGAGACCACAAAGCTCCCTGCCAAGAAACAATCACCCCTATTTTGCAGGCCAGGAGACTCGGCATGCAGAGTGAAAGCCACTTTTTCAGGGTCTCTTCCCAGGCAGGAGGCAGAGGGTCAGAGACCCCAGCTCTTGTCCCAAAAGCCCACAATGTGGAAACCAGCACCATGGTGTGGAGAAGAAGAAAGGCAGCATGTAGCAGTGCTAGGAGGAAAGAGGGACCTGTGCTCCTGGAAGCCAGGCAAGTGAGAGATCATGGCCAAAGTCCAACTTTCCCAAATATTTATGATGATGCCAGGGAGTCTGGGGGACATCTTTAAAGCAAGGCAGGTGATGGGGAGCCAGAGAAGATGGCCCCATATTGCCTTGTGCTGCCTTGGCTTCAGCTCCCCGTACTATGAAGGTTAATTTTCCATAACTCATGGAGCAGCAGGGAATTTCCACAGGACTGACAGAAAGCTTGTGTTGAGCTAATATTTTAAAAGGGTAAAGGAGACGACCCAGGTAATTATAGGCTTGTCAGGCTGACATCGATCCCAGGTAAAATAATGGAGCAGCTAATAGGAGGAATATAATTCATGCCCATCAGCAGGGGGTTATGGAAAATAGACCCTGTCAAATGAACTTAATATCTTTCTTTGCCTCGAATACAAGTTTGGTTGATGAAGTCGGCAGGGTTGATGAAAAAACACTTTGATTTCTCCAAAGCATTCAGCTTGGTACCAAACACCAGTTGGATTTAAATACTAGAACAATACAAAACCAACAGGGCATGTAGTAAATGGATTAAAGTGACCAATGACTCTGAAAATATGATTGAACACAGAGAGATGTCGTTCTGCAGATGTGGTACAAGTTGGGTCCCATGAGGTCTGGTGTATGGTATGATGGTATTTTACATAAAAACCTATAAGCTTCTAAAATCTGTAACTAAAAAGTGGGCTACCACTAAGAATGGGTGGGTGGAAAATTGTACTAGAGGTAACTGATATGGGCACATTTGTAATTTCTTGGTAAACTGGGCAGAAACAAGTATGGTAGAATTGGATAAATGTTTCAGTTGAGTCATACGTGAAGTAAACACATCTAGGAACAGAAAATGTAGGCAGTGCCTACAGGACAAGGAACAGGCAGGAAAGTTTACAAAAATAAAAATAAAAAAGAGTTATGGTCCTCAGTTAGTCAAGCAGAAACATCCAGTGTGACACTGATAAAACATTTGATTAGGGGCATCTCTGAGGGCAGTAGGGAGACAATTCCACCTTTTTTTTTTTTTTTTTTTTTTTTGAAACTGGTGTAACCATTCTGGAAATTTAGACTTCTCAGCTCAGGAACCAACCTGATGAGTTGGAGATTCTCTAGAGAAGATCCAGGAGAATGTTTCTGGGATGAGCAAAACTGCCTTTCAAGGCACAACTCCAATAGCCTGTATTTGGTTTGCCAGAGTGATGGCTGCAGGGGTGATCTGACCACCATCCATTGGCATTCAACAGAGAAGGTTTCTTGTGGTCAATAGCAATAGACAGCGATAGCAATGTTTCATTTCAGTGAGTTGGTCCTTGATGCATGATTCTGCTTCCAGTACTTATCTCCTGTGCCTATTGGAAAGCAACATTTACTTGTTCGCTGCATCAGGACACTGTGAAAACAACTAAGATAACGGTGGAAAAGTACTGCTTTGGTGCCAGCTCAATATACAGTTATATATTTTATTTCTGTGTTTGCTCAGCACCGAGCATACTGCAGTTTTCCTTTTACCCCAAATTTTGTTTTGTTTTCTTTTTCACTTGAGAGGCACTGGGAAGGGCTCAAGATAGCTGGAGATGCTCTCACAAAACCTTAATGCTAAGAATACTAATGTGCACCACACACTACTTAATTGCATACCCTGTACAGTGATTTAAGCCATGATACCAAGTTGAGCTAGCACAGATGGTTGTGTGTTATTAATTGATTGCTAATAGTAATAAATGGCTTCACAGTGTGGACTTGTAGTCTTATAAATAAAGTCCCCAGCATCTGCATTAATGGTAGGCAGCAGTGGAAATGTTCTGGAGAGAGATGAGCTCCCAGTCCCTATGGAATGCAAGCTGCCAACCTGCGTCTTATCTGAGTGACTATTTATTTCTTATTTCATTTAGCAAAGAGATCACCAGATCCTTTTGGGAAAAAATAAATAAATAAATAATACAGCTAACCTCCAAGCCTACTCTGGGGGCTAGATTTTCCTATTTGCTTAACATCTCCCATGTCCAGAAATAGGGTGACTAATAGACATCTTACTACTAGGTGAGATGATACTAGTGACTGAAGAATATGCATTAGCTGGCATCAGCACAGCCAGAAGAAGGAGAAATCCACTTAGAGCTGCATCTCCTGTAAGATAAGCCCCAGGTTCATGGAGTGAGATGCCTCCTCCCTGCTGCAGCACTGAATTAAGTTTGTCATTTGTTATTGTGTCTTGCCAGCGCACAAAATAGCAGCCCTGGGCTGTAATCTCCACTCATCTGAGTCTGCACAGTAATTGCTGGCAGCCATGGAAACCAAACTTCCCACAGTCATTTATAAACTTGACCCTCCTTGCTTCCTTATTGCTGTATTCAGCCAAGCCCTTGATGGGGGTAAGTGAAGAGAGAGGAAATTGTAAACTGCATTTGCAAACTAACGTTTGGCGGCAGAGCACAGAGAACTGGCCAAAAGCCCATCCTGTGAGCAGGAGCCTTTCCAACAACACCACTAGGCTCTGTAGTGGGCTGCCAGTGGAGAAGATGGAGCAGTGCCATTGGCTGCGATAAGCTCCAGTTAATGACTAACAAGCCTTTATCTGCATCGCATGGGACGTGAGGATGGCCTTGTCACCTCCAGATCCTGCCACAGACTTCCTGGGGGCCTTTGGCCATGCCATCGAAGTCACCTTCTTCCTGAATTTCCCCAGCTGGGGATGGCAACAGCCCCCTTTTTCATAGCATCCTCATGAAGGTGAAATTATGAAGGCCTCCAAGCAGCTCTATGATTTGTGCCATAGAAAGCCAAAGTACTCGTGTTGTTGTTTTCTTCATGAAATGCTCATGGTACAGTAAAACTTCCAAAAATATTTCTGGCCCACCTGAGTCTGAAGGACTATTTCTTCTTAATATGCTGCACCAGGTTATTATAACTTGTCGTGATGCATTAATCCAGGCTGAATTATTTTAAAAATAATGCATCTGTGCAGGCTGGGCACTCAAAGGTGGCCCTTTCTGGCATGGTAAATTAAGTAATCCCCCTCATTCAATGTTTTCCTTTGGAAGCTAATTAAGGTATGCTAATCTTGGTCAATTTTTCTCAAAGATAGACGTCCACAACTATTTAGATCTTAGTTAAAAGGAAAAGAATATGTTTTGCTATCATTATTTACCCAGGAGCTGTGTGCTAAGCCGTAAAGTTTGGCTCTATAGTTTAATTTCCCTCATGTTCAGATTTATTCCGAGCCAAGGTTTTTTGCTCAAGCCTAATGCTACATGTTACAGAGCTGGGAAGGATTTAGACTCTTTCCCCCCCTTTTTAAAGTACTGCATGATGTAATGCATTATTTCAGGTTATAGGAAGAAAAAAAAAAAAAAAAAAAAAAAAAAAAAAAAAAAAACAGCAGCGGCAAAACACTCTTTTCTTTCCCCCAGTCCATGTAGCCCCTAGGTCAGTCCACAACCTCCTTATTTAAATTTTCCACCTCTCTCTGCTCTTAAAGTCTCTCTGGGGCTTGTAAGAGCTTTCGGACATCTGTGCTGTTACATCAGAGACTGGAAATGTAGCAGGAGGGGAGTTCAAGCAGCAGCATTTGCGGTGTGCAGTTGCATCCAATCAAATCTGGCCTACTAAAGACAGTTGAATATCAACCTTTCCCATCTGTTTTTCCTCTGTAGAGCTTGCTAGTGGCTGGTTACTAAACTTAGTTATGAGAAAAGCTGCAGAGGGCAAACAAAAAAAAAAAAAAAAAAAGCAAAAAAAAAAAAAGCATGTTATCGTGTAATTAATGAGTGCACCAA
The DNA here is from genome assembly GCA_011076525.1 of Nettapus auritus. Taxonomy (NCBI): domain Eukaryota; kingdom Metazoa; phylum Chordata; class Aves; order Anseriformes; family Anatidae; genus Nettapus; species Nettapus auritus. The sequence goes on along the minus strand of CM021765.1, from coordinate 55,091,069 downwards.
AACAAATTTGCATGAAGGGGTAGGATTGGGCGTGGAGGGAGATCTTTAGTTTTTATGTTTTCAGCTCTTTGGGGTGTTTGGCTTAAAAAACTGAGTGTATCTTTAGTGTGCTTTTTTTACAGAGGTACAGAGCTCTTTCTTATTATGCAAGTCTACTACCCCTCAAGCTCTTACAATAGTCTAGAGTCCGTGCATTAGCTGACCTGCTTCAGTTGCACAAATGCAAATGAAACTTAAGCATCAGAAGTGCATTCACAGCTAGTAGTCTTAGGGGAGAGCACAGGGACAGCGTATGAGCAAACACACAAGGTCAGCAAACATGCTGAAAGCACCTTTTTCACAGGCTCCAGTCCCACCCAAACCCACCCTGTGACCTAGAACACATATGAGGTCACCACCATATGTCCTGTGTGTCCTTGCAGGCAGCTACATTTGGGATGGTCACTAACACTCGTATGGGCAAGGCACCACTGAAAGGAACTGAATAAACCTACATATTTCTTAAGTACCCGCTTAATTCGGTGGCTGTGATTTCTGTGTATTGACTTGACCTAAATTATTCAATAGGGAAAGTTTATTAACAGAAGCAGCACATACGCTTGCTCTGTTCTTATTCTTCCCCAGACATCTGCTTATGGCCACTGTTTGGTTGGAGGTGATGAAAGGCTGCTGATTCTTGTTTGTTTGCTTTGTTTTGTTGTTGTTTCATTTGTTTATTGTTTGTTTGCAGGCTGGCACATCTACTAACGACTACAAAAGATGCTTTATGGGTGAGGTGGAGAAAAGCACACCAAAATGTTCCACAGCCTGCAGGGCATGGGACCTAGGTGGGCAGGATTGGCCCCACTCTTTCGCCTTCCTGGCGAGGCCTGTGAAGGTGCTGTCTTGCTGCCAACCATGCCAGTGGGCAGGATGGGTGGCACAATACTGCCACCAGTGCTGTACAGTATGGTGGCTGGGCACAGGTGGGAGCAGGCCCCTGGGACTGAAGGGAAGTGATGTCCCCAGACAGACAGAGGGGAGATAGGGGTCAGCACCCCTGTTGTAGAGTCTCAGCCCTGAACAGCTGGAGCAGGACAGAAAAGGAATGTCATCAGACCACAGCATCAAGCCTAGACCCTCCCTACCACAGACAGAAAGTATGAGGTGTGAAACTCTGAAATTTATCTCCAAAACTTCTTCTGGTAGTCCCCAAACCCACCCCAAACCACCATTCCCTCCTACCAAAGGACTAGCCATGGCAGAATCTTTGCCCACTGGGCTTAGTATAGCATTTGTTAGCTTCAGTGCAGCTCTGTTTGGAGGTGTAAACATTTTACAGCCCATCTTTATGTAGTCACCTACTCTATCTAAAAGCAGGATTCGACTTTCAAAAGCTGTTTCTGGGGGCACACAGCACCTTGGTAGAAAAACCTCCATGAGATTTTGCTCATGTTCTTCTTCTGAACCTCAACTCTACCCCAAAGCATAGCAGGGCTAGGCTGGGCTTCAATGCTTTTCACCCACAGGATCAAGAGAAATGGGGAAAGATGTGGTGATTCATCTCAACCTGCTCTCCAGCAGACAAAAGGGAAACTGCTAGGCATAATTCCCCCAAAATCTAACTGTGCATGGGAATATGAGCAGGCAGAGCATGGATTTTTATGTCATGTCCTACATGACTTATGAGTATTAAGACTAATAATATCAGCACGAGACAAACAAAAAATTTTAGAAAACAGGGCTGGAAGGTCTCAAACAATATCTTGTCCACCTTGTTTCCATAAGGAATTATTTACTCTATTTATAGTCTGTTTTTCAAAGCCTCTCATGATGGAGATGGCACTGCCTTCCCAGGCAATCTACTCTTATTTGCCATTACCATCAGGTAGCTTTGTCCTAATGCCAAATTTAAATTCCCTTTCTACATATTAAGGCCATTATTTCTTTCCTTCACCCCATTCTCCTTACTGTGGCTTTCTGTGTGTTTTAAAATAATTGTCAAGTCTATCTTCATCCATCTCTTCTTTGGGTTAGGCCCAGTTCATAGAAACACAGACACTCTTTCCTCACCCACCACATTTTCCACCCTCTCCACTCTCTGACTGCTACCAGTTGGCTCAGACCTCTCTTGCAGTGCCTGGTGGTTGTTGTGATAGTATTTTACCGGGCCACATTCCCTGTTAGCCATTTCAAATTCTAGCCCTGCCTTTGAGACGTGTAGATCCCCTTTCAGCTCACCGCCATCTGCAGATTTAATAATTCCCTAGTCCATCCAACAAGCTGATAATGAAAACATGGGATTATAGGAGACCCAGAGTACCCACTCAATAAATCTTTACAGTCTGACAGCAAATCATTGAAAACTTATCTTCAGATCTGTTCATCCCTTTTTAGCTACACTATTTTCCAGTTTCCATGACTTGATGGCTGTAGACAGGGGTCTTGCTGTTGCCACAGTTCATGCTGTTGAAGCACAAGCAGTGGAGCAGTGTGAGAGTAACCCTTTCCAAGGGGTTTACTCTAGGTACACCCTCTCAAGGGATGGATTTTTCCATTAGAGGAGCTCTCAGTACGGGAGCACAGCTATAGATGGCTGAGCTCCACTTCTGCTAACCGCAGTAAATGAAAGACCAGGCTCCACAGTGTATTTAAGAAAGGAAACCTTTCTGGAGCCATTAAGTTGCTAACATCCTTGTACGCAGACCTGAAAGAAAGGTGCTGAGTTGATGGATGTACTTGTCATATTTATGGGTTGTAGCAGAGTGATGAATGTGCTTTGTGGTTTATAATGCAATGCTCATTTAACTCTCCTCTTTAAGATCGGGCTGATTTATAGAATCCAGCATCACTACTGCATTTCAGTGGGGTGACAGGGATAATATTATATCACAGAGGTTTGTCAATTAGTCTCGTATGACAAAGCCTGGCTCAAAGGGAGGCTTCTGTTTGAGAAGACTTAGCCGTGGCAGAACTGGATTCCTTTTAAGTAAGGTTTAAGTAAGATTCCTTTTAAGTAATCTGTTGCTGGACTGACCCACTGATTTATACCCCTATCCACCAACTCAGCTTGCATCAAGGACTGAGTTTAGAATTCTGCTTGGCCATGGAGTATTTTGTGACTTTTGTAGCAAATCTCTCCATCAGCCTCATCTTTCATGTCTTTTTAAAGATAATGGAAGTATGTACCTCAGACAAGTAATAAACAATTGGACAACATCCTAAAACTACCAGGCACATATGCATTTTAAACTTTTTCACCCTGATAGGGAAATAATTGGAAAAATAATCCTAAATGTAACACAAAATAACATACTTTTTTCAGTGGGATTTTCCATATTCAATTAGCTCAAAATATTTTGTGAGGTTACTGGAAATGCAGTTAGTTATCAAACTAAATATAGCAAAACATCGGAGATGAAGGCAAGAAATTTAGAAAAGTGAAAATGCATGCAGACAGAAAAGTCAAGATGGCCCATTTACATCAGCCAACATGCCTTATTCTTCCTTCGCCTACTTGGATTCTTTGGATACATTTACTGAGGCAGCTTTTGCAACAGTTTCCCCTTGGAAGTCTGCTACACCCTCAGGTTAGTCCCTGTAACAGGGACATTGTTAAGTGGCTGGACAATGTGAGAACCAGAAGCCAGGTGTACCAGCTAGGACAGGCACTTGGAGGTGAGGTTGCAGGAGCACAAAGTGGGGGTAGTTTCATTTTGGGAGAGGAGCAAGCAAACCCAGCCAGAGATGCCATCAGGCAGAGCAGGCAGGGGCAGCAGCGGAGAGGTGCCCAACAATGGAGGGGTCCCGGGGGCAGAGCTGGTACAGGGCTGGAGGGAAAAAGATGTGGTGGGGTCTGGAGAGGAACCTGGGCCGTTGGCTCAGACAGAACCCAAACCCCCATGATTTCGATGTGTTGAAGGCCAGTGGCAGTGGCCCACCTCTAGCACCTCCCAAGATAACCCCAGAAAAAAATGCTTTTCTATCAATGGAAAATGCTAACAATAAACCATCTGCTGGTGATGATGTAGCAGTCAGGCTCTGTCACAAGAAAGGCCACAAACAGCCTATATATTGCTCTGATGTGGGTCTCCTGCTGGTTAGTTCTCACTGCTATTTTTAGGCAGAGGCACTTTATGCCTCTAACTCTCCCCTTTTTCTTTTTTTTCCCCACCATCAAATGGCCATGAACTCACTTGCACTTGGCAGGAATTTGTATCCTTCAGCAGTAATAGATCCATCAAGAATAGGCTGAGGTAACTGAATGCAGAAATGCGTATTTGAGTTGCTGTTCATTTTAATAAACTACACTGCATGAATGGAATAAATATTGAATTTAACACATACTGGCATGAAATAATTCTTCCTAAGTGGTGCCTGGAGTCGGTTTTCAATCTAATTTCCCCTTTGTAGATTTTGTTATAAATAGATTTTATAACAGATCAGCAAATTAAATTTTTTTAGCATGTAGCACTTTTTACCTATGATGAGGAGGTCGAGTCCGATTAAGCATCCACCTGTACACTTACGGGACTGAGGCTGTTTGTTGGCCCTGATAAGCTGAAACTCATCTGAATGCTCCTCATCAGCGGAAAAAAATATTGAATTTTTCAGAGGTCCAGCAGGGTTTTGGAAAGCTAGGACTTGTGTCAAGGTTAATTGGGAGATAACACTGGAATGGCACCAAGGTAGCTGGCCCTACAATGAAGACAGAGATGTCGGGCTGGCCCTCACCCAGCCCTGATGAGGCTGTTTGCAGTGATGGGGCCAAGGAGGCTCCTTCACATCCCCTGGGGCAAACTGGTGGTTTTGCTAAGCTTAAGGACATCTCTCCACATTGACCCCTCTCAGCACTTCTGCCCTTTCTCCCCACTGCACCCTTCAAAACAGGGCTCTGGCAGGAGCGTATAATCTCCATAAAGGTGCGGTTTCCTTCCACATATCTATTTTCTTCTTGTATTCTGTGAAGTGTGCACTTACAAAGCCGAGAAGAACATCATGATTATCCAACCTGCCCACAACAGGCAGTGGGAACAGAGGTGGTGTTGATCCCCAAAGCCAGCCTCCATAGATGTCACCATCAGGCTGTATGCAGAGCAGATGAACACATTCAGTGATAATTTCCTATAACAACAAATAATGGAAGGACAATATAATATGTCACAGTCATTAAAAAGAGAAAGATGCTGATTTCCCCAAAGGCCTTACTCCAGGGCATCAGCCCAAAGTATCTTGCACTTCATGCCACATGGCCACCATCCAGCACACTATTTCACCCTCTCACTGGAATAGGAAGACCTTTCTGAGCAAATTCCCCCATTCTGGCTGATGGTTTGACAATGAAATCTGAGCCAACCTTTTCCTCCATGACAACATGCTGAATCCAGACCAGCCTGTTAGCAACTAGAGCTGTTGCCATCTGATGGGTGGTTGGGCTCAGTCCAGTTCCTTGCTGGGAATATATATATATATATAAGCATGCTTCACCACAGGGCTCTCCAGTTTTTGGCAGAACTCCCAAGATGGGAGAGCATGGGGAGCACCCCATCATTCCCAAGAGATGTACCTCCAGGTCCAGCACACTGCAGGGAGTCAGTGCCCCACTCACCATCCCAGTTCTGTTAATAATTAAAGTTTTCTTCATAGTCCTGTGTGTAGTGACAGAAAGCTGGAAAGGTCAGATCTACCTGCCTTCAGTGAGCAGCTGATCTAGAGACCTGCAGCCACCGCCAAGAGGCTAAGTATAAGATAACTCTCAGTGAAGCGCATACCCATGATGAGTCTTGAATCCAAGCTCACCTGGTTTGAACATTAAGCACTGTCACATCCTATATACAGGAGCTCACTTGAAGAGTGTTGACAAATATGACACTCTCATATGAGACCCACACTCTCCTCCAGGAGGTTGGGAATGACAGGGGAAAGGGCCAAGCATACACCAGCACTTCTTACCAGCACTGATACTTCCAGGTGACTTCCTACGAAGAATGGGGACACACTGGCTTTAATCCACAGGTCATAGGACTTGGAGCACACTTAAACTTAATATGGCCTTGGCAAGTCTGAGCAGACTCGAAAGGTAAAACACACTCTCCACTGTTCCAAATTCCCCCAGCTCCAACCCAACCACAAAGCTGTGACAAATAGCAGAGACCAAGCCGCAGGCATATTATCAAATAACTGCTGTACAGACTGTTTATTGTCCACTTGATGCTAGTCCTTGTCAGCATCAATATCCCAATTTCTCTTGCTACAAACAAAGGTTAAGTGAGTCCAATTACTCTAGTAAAGTAATATCAATAACGTTACTAATTACAGCAATTGCATTATGGATCATTAGTTAGTGATTATGACTTTGTCAAGTGCTTGGCAATTTTATGCAAGAATCACTCATGATGTGTCATGGAAAAGAAATATCTTTTCAGCATCACTAGTTTTTCAGTCTGTATAAATGTTCAGGTGAAGACTGGCAGAAGTTTCTTAGGAAAAGAAATATCTGTCTGGTATTTGTAGCTCTGCAATGCAAAACAGCAAGACAGTGATGATAAGGGAGGGGTGGAGGGCTCCCGCCATAGGAGAGGACTCATTTTGAGTCCTGAAGAGTTTAAGAAAGCAGTATCCCAAACAAAATATCCCTGGTTTGTATGAGGTGTTGACACTTTTTTCTAATAAGAGACATTATTATCCTTATAGCCTCCCTGGAGAATCTTGGCATGTCTTATTTTATTTGAATAAATAATTAATTTAGTTTAATTAAGATCATCCAACAGCCTGGAGACAGGTTTTACTAATTCAAGATTCATGTGGGGGTCTAAGTATATAGATGGTAACCACAGAGACCATTTTTTTTTTTTTTAGATTAAATTGAGGGTGGTTAAATGTTCCCTCTGTCCTGTGAATTTTCCTTTCTCTGTAGCTCCGCTGCCAAAGCAGTGATGACCAAAGACCCCATGTTCCAAACCACTGGTAGGAGCCCTCTCTGTGACTCCTTCCTTAATCACACACAAGTGAGTTCCAAGTGTGTCTGGATTGCACTGAGGATCTCTGTGGCTGATTTGAGTAGCTTTTCCAGGGCTTTTCACAAGACCCTCTCCACCTAATTGCAACCCATATTTTCAACCCCTTGCTTAGATGAGGAACAAAGTCATTCCAATTCAACTTTTATGAAAGATAAATGGAAAATTGAATTTAAAGCCAGATAAAAGACCATTAAGATCCGTTAATCTCACTCCTGCACTCAACAGAACGTAAATTTCATCCTCCACTTCTTGAACCAAGTAATATGCAGTAGGATTAAAATGCTTCATCTAGAAAAGGTTCTTGTCTGGAAGATGATGAGCTTCCTCAGCTCATCATTCCATTAACAACTTCAAGGACTCTTTAGCATTTTGAAGGATCTTATGAAGGTGTGGAAACCTTATGAAGCTAAGGCAAACAGCTGGAAGCTAGATTGATTTATTCTCAGAGAATCCCCAGAGTGCTGGAATATCATTGGAGGATGTACTCACCTTTCTTCACAGGTCTTGACATCTATACTGTACTCCTAACCGGCTTTCTGCAACTCCTCTAAGACTCAAACTGGTGCAAAAAAACTATGGTGAAATTCCAACGTACAGGAAAGCAATAACCTACCACCACTCAAAATATTTTCAGAAAAGGGGGGAAAACTGTGTGGCTGGACAAATGGTTCAAAAAGCAAGTAAAACCCAGGGACTACAAAGAGCATGAGATAGTAAATCTGAGCTGAACATGACAGTAGAAAAGTGGTACCCAGCAAATGCAAACTCCCGGACCAATTTCTGTCAACTTTCTGTCAAAACGAATCTCAATAGACACCACTGCTCTGTTGGCCGTAAAGCTGTACCACAAAAAATGATATATTTGCACCACTTCTGTAAGGGTTAGAGCAAACTTAAGAAGTAGGTGGGAAATCCAGCTCCTCACACGCATTGAGTATACCTCAAAGAAAACTGAGAAGACAAGGGCATGACCTCATTTACTGCCACACAACCCCCCAGACTTAGGGAGGTGGCTCAGGCTGAGCAGAAAGTCATGTTTGGTCTGTAATCATACGAGATAGCTAACAGAGTGAATGCTTAGCACGATTTTAAATTATTTGTTGGAGGAAACCTTATGCAAGAGACAATGTACACAAACATATTAAACAGGACAGCATCATGGGTTTTCCTATTCCCTTTTTAATGTAGAAGCAATCAACTAAAGAGGAAAAAAATAATCTGTAAACTGTTGTAATAATGTAGCTCCTATCCACATCATAGGAATACCGGCTGAAAATATGACATAATTCACCTCCATTTTCATTTGACAAGATCAGATTAATTGTGATGGTGTGCAGCTTTGGGTCACGAGTGTAAAATCTGTACTGTTTGTTCTCCACGGTCAGCATTGATTTACCCTCACTTGAACCAAGAGGTTATTTAAGCAGTAATTTCAGCTTCCTGCAACTCAGAAGCAATAAATGGATTCTCTCGTGCATTTGAGACATTTTTACTAAGCACATTCATGGGGAGACAACTGTTGATTATACTCCAAGGCATCTGAAATAATAATTATGATAACAAAATGTCACAAGAAAAGCATACCTTCTAATGGCATTTTAGCGCTGTTGCTACTAGCTTCTCTTTTATCTTCCTGATGCACTCATAAATATCCACCTTCCTCCTCTTCCTTCCTTGGGCTCCAGGCAGAGAGGTAACAGGGTGAGTAGAAGGGAGTGAAATTCAGGCAGTGAGGCTGTCGGTGACATCCCTGGTGACTGGGGCAATTGAGCCTTGTCAGTCATTAGTATGTGCTCAGCAACTTCATGGCAACTTCCTGGGAAGTGCTGTCAAACAAAAGCATTGGGAGTTAATTCCCTTTTACCTGTGGGAATTCTCAGCCTGACCAACACAACAAGCATCCAGCTCATTGCTTGGTTTTCCCTGAAGTGGGCCAAGAATCCCTACTGAAGTCTGAATTCACTGTTTGCCTCCAGTTTTCACCTGCCTCCAAGAGCACAGAGCAGGGCCCACAGCCTAGTCCTGTGCATCAACATGCCCAAAGTCTACGATGGGTGTCTGGAGACCGCTGCAACCATTACAGCTGAAAGATGGGCCACATGTAGCTGAGACAAGGATGTGAAAAGTTGCACAGCTGTCACTCCGTCCCCAGCTGGGACCATGTGCTGCACCAGACAGCACTAAAGGAGGAGGTGCAGCTGTCTGATTCCTGCTTTCTCAGTACATCCATCCCAAGCAAAGCATCCTTTGTTCATAGTGTGCTAGAACTAGTTCCCTGGCTGAATAAAACACTCCAGGCTGCAGAGCTGTCATTTTGGTACTTCTCACCAGCACTAAATTCAATTTTGAAAAGAAAAAAAAAAGAAGAACATATCAGTTGGGTTTTTGGCATTAATCAACGAAAATTACTTCACTGGTACTAAATGAAAATAAAGGTAATTGAAATGCAATGGCCAGCAGGCTGACCACCTCAAACTCAATAGCAGTATAGTCTTTGTGTCAATTTATGAATTATTTGGATTTTCTCGGGGGGGGGTTCATGTGTATAATTACATTTGCATATAGAACTCCTGTAATATGCCAAGCCAACAACCCTAAAGACCACATTCCTCTGTTTTTAAACAAAACAGATTCAGTCCAAGGAGCAGATGTTCAAAATGGCCTTCTCAGAGAATTTCATCCTGTCCATCAGAGATGCAGCCAGTTTAGGTTATTGTATAGCTGCTGATCAGCACTGGGACAGGTGCTAGAGAAGTTTGAGCAAAGATGTTTATCACCATACCTGTGCTTTACCACATCTGGCTTTAATCAGGAGCAACCAACCTGTGATTCTTGAGCCAAGACTCCTGAGCAATTAAGTGCAGCTTAAATGCAGGACCTATCCCACAAAAGAGGCATGCAGGTAACCCACATCCCTAGCTACAATGGGAAGTGAGTCAAACCACCCCAGCCCTATCCTCATGTCTGAGTTAGACACATTGTTCAAACTGCTCATATGGGGGATGCTAGAGTTTCTTGAAGATATGTGCATTTTTCCATAGAGACTCTGTCTATCCTGGCTTTTACAGGGTTTCTGGAGAGGCCCCATGCATCTTATTTAATGGTGAGGACTGCTGATGTCTCAGGGTCTGTGAAGAAGACAGACATCTCTACAGCCCTTCAGCAAGAGCACCATTCTATCCAGCACACCTCCCTGTAGCTTCTTTGCTGAATAAAAGCCAAAGCCACAGATGCGGCCCAGCCCTTTTTCCCCCCACCAGCTGATGGCAGCTGGGACTATTTCACCTCCCAGCCATGGTGCAGCCTAGAACTACATGAATGACTTTCCAACAGAGGCCTTCTGTAAAAGAGCCGTGATGATTTAGGAAACCACATCACCTCTCTGTGACTACAGAGGCTAAAACCACAGATCCCAAACACTTAGACAAGTAGTGGTGCCGGGGTCACTCAGGGCTGGCTCCTCTCCTTTATGCATATGTGTATGCAGCCTTTTAGGATTTGACCAAACACACCTCAGTGATACCATCAGCTCATCTCCGGTGTCCCCCAACCAAGCAATTACTTAGCTCACCCCAGGTGTAGCGCGAATGTTGTGTGTAAAACCAGGAAACAAGGACCCAAGGGCTGACTGCTGATGCAACAGGCTCATTTCACGAAAATTTACCAACAAGTACTGCTGGCATTTTGTCTCCTCCAGTCTCCTCTGAGCCTGAGCCGTGAGAGCCTTTTGATTTTTCATTCTCAGTTCCCCAAACCCAAATTGTCTAGCAGTGAGTCTGCTTTTGAGACTGGGCAGAACAAGAAAAGTAGCTTGCTGAAAAGTAGAAACAGGAAGGTTTAGCTGCAATGAGCATCACCTCTATCTGTAATTCAGGCACAGGATGGAGGGTGCCACCACGGGGCATGGCAGAGCATACTGATTATTCTGTCAGGAGCAACTCAAGCTGGCAATTTTTAAGCTCTTACTTCTGATCATGAAACGCCTGCAAACACATCAAGATTTTAGCACCTGCACTCATTATTCTGAATTATTTGATGAGCGTTTTGTGCAAACATGTTTAACTGCATGCAGATCATCCACAAATCATTTGGTGTGACCTTCACTCAAGAGCTCAACACTCGCAGAGTGCCAAGGGACCTGCCAACCACGCTGCTCTTTTCAGCCTTGATTTCTTCAGGCTGAAAAGGGGAACTGTTCCCAGGAAGATGGAATTGGAGCAGAAGACAAGCCTAAAATATCATGGGACGTTTCCCTTTTCCATGAGATAAAGCATTTCCTCAGACTTTGAAGGAAGGGAATTTAGAAATATTTCCATCGCTCCCTAATGGAAGGATAAGACATAAGTCTGATTGATGAGCTGTTTGGAAAACAGCCTCCCGTTTTCTCCATAGGGTCTCAAAAAGCAATTGCACTTGTACACGTGCTCTTTGCAGTTTAATCTCTCTCTCCTCTCTCCTCGCCTTTCACATCTGCTAATTGCCTTAGCACTGAGGCTCTGGCTAAAACTATTACAGGCCCACAGTGTGGTGTAGCCACCTCTGCAGCACAGCTCCCAGAGATGCAGCCACTCTCCTTCCCTCTCTGCTTTCTTTTTCTGCTAATTTTCCCCCCTTTCTTCTGCAGCCAGAAAAGGAGGAAAGGGGAAAGAACCACCTGTGACAGACACCGGTGATATTGGCTGATAAAAGGTGCTCCTACACTGTAGTGATGGGTGAGAGGAACCTGGAGAAAATCAAATTTGACTGACAGCATCAGTGCTGGATCTCTCTCCTGGGGTAGTGGTGTCACAGTGCTGAAGGTCCCATTTCTAACACAATAATATTTCATGTACCTGCCAGGCACGCTGATTTGAATGTATTCATCTCCTACTTTCTGTCACCGCCTATCATGGTTCATCACAGTCACCAATGCATTATTAATAACTCTTCCTCTGTGTGGATGTGAATGTTTGTAGCCCAAATGGAAAAGGGCTCCACCTAATCAACAGCAATCTCAGTGGAGGACACCATCTAGGGATGTGGGAAAAATTCACAACAAGCATGCCTTACCATCTCAGTTTGAGGAATAGTCCAACTGTAGCTAAAGTGACCTCTCTAGCTGGCCAGGCACAATGCAAGCAAAGATGGGGAAGAGAAAAAAGGTTTATACATTGATGTCCCTTGAAACAAGAAGATAGAAGCAGTCCTGATAAGAGCAGTATGTGAAGAGTGTGCATCTGTACATGGTGATTTTACTCCCAAGCACTGCAGGAGCATTGAGAGGACAGGTTTGCCCAGTCATAGTGGTCACTGGGAGGACACCATGCAAGATCCTGCAGCATTTTAGTAAGCTGGCAGCATTGTCAGTGGGATGACAATATCCTGTGGTGTCTGACTGGTGAGATGGGAAAGCTTATATCCAGTGGCAGAGCAGAGCAATAAAGAGCCCTAGGTGTTAGTGATGTCTGCTATCAAGAAGACTAACCAGAAGACCATTTGCATTAAAATAAATGTTGGTGGCACTGACACTTAATCCCTACTCCAGAAAATACCTGGGAAAGAGCATTATGTTAAGAGTCCTCTCTTTCTCCTAAAACTGGAAATGGCTAATGGCTCTCCAGGACATAGGAATGTGACCACTGAAGCTTTCAGTGTAGACTTCAGTGCTAATAAACTTTTCTAATCCATGTTTTGCTGGAGGACAAGCTCTCTTTCAAACAACTGTACAAGTCCTATCAACCATCTTCCTTTGAAAACAGAATTGCAAATGAAACTGAATCCCAGCCCCCAAAAGTAAAAGCCCAGCACACTGCATGAGGTATCTGTGGCACATTAAAAGGCTGTAATTTTATCCCTAGGGCCCAGCTGTCGAAATGGCTAGATCTTCATCCTCAGCAGACTCTCCCCGGGACTCACGTCATAGCAGATTTGCAGCCTTACCTGTCCTTTGTTCACTATTTTCCTAAACAGATGGAGTTTCATGGCCAATGAATAATGAAACCATCCCTTTCCAAAGAACAGAACATGATGGTTGCTACCTCACTTAAGAAAAGACAAGGCCGAGACAAACCTGAGAGCTGAATTAATTCTTCAGTTCTAAGCCCCGTTACTCTTGAGAGCACTCAAGAGCCACGTGCTGGGTTTGGCATGTATTTATTTCTTTGACACAGAGCTCATCTTGTCAGTGTGACAATAGTGCTTGATTCTCACGAGCACTTCACCAACCAGCACATGCATCTTTAATGCCCCTTAGTCTGTTCCAACTGAAGCCAGATGTGAAGGTGAGTTTTTGTTAAGACACCATCCCAGGAAGAAGAAAGGCTGGGCTGAGGCTTGTCATCCCTTCAGCTACCTCCACAGAGAGGCAGAAGCTCCTGGCAGAGGAGCAATGCACAGGGGTGGGCATGGTTTAGCCTACCCCAGCCACTCTCCAAGCCCTGATAGGGAAGTTTCCATCCTGGCTCAGGAGCACTGAGGTTTTGCCCCAAAGCATGTGATTCAATTCCCATGCTTTTTTTGCCTTGCCCCAGGTAGCCACAAATGTTGTAAAGGGTTGTGAAATTACTCCAGCCTCTTTAAAATCTAGCCACAGCCTTTGCCTCCATGACCCCAGGAAGAGGGACAATAAATTCCATGGATAAACTACATGCAGTATTTTCAAAAGAAAAAAAGGTTTATTTTTATCAGTTCTAAAGCTACTGCCCTTTAATTTCAGCGAGTGACCCCTTGTTCCCATGTTGCAGGACAGAGGTGAAAAAAAAAAAAAAGAAAGAAAGAAAAAAAGGGAAGGAGCAATCAATTTCACTTTCCATCTTTAATCATTGTGAATGTCTCAGACAAGTCTCCCACTAACTAGTCATCATTTCTGGCTAAAAAGACCCTGTGATCTCTCATCATCTGTACATTCAATGACACTTCTATCTTCATTGACCTTCTCTGGACCTTTCAATATCTCCTATATTTTCCTCACGTGACAAACAATGATTTCTGACCCACAGCTCACAGGTGGCTCAGTCCTTCCTGCTCTCCTCTGGAACAGAGCCTGCTGCAGTATTCAGCCAGTCCCTGCCCACTGCTTCCTTTAAAGAAGTTTTCAAAGCAATGTCCTTCATTTTAGGCAGATATTCAGTGTGAGAAGTTGATAAAACCTCTGTGTAAACCTCCAAAGAAAGCTTTCAAAATTAGTTATCCCCTCATTCCTACTTCTAATATATGTCCAGAACTGGAACCTGGTGTTGCTGTTGACAAACCTGAAGGGAACAATGGAGTTTTCATTGCAATGACATCAATGTACTCTGGAAGCTGATCACAGTTTAGCTTTTCTGAGGTTATCTGCCCTTAAAGGAGACTGTTGTTTTTGGGTAAAGCACATTATAAGATAGAAATACATAGAAAACATGGTATCTGTTGTTAGTGTAGTCTGTGAGCACATTGCTCTATGTATTTTCATGATTCATTGTCACCTTATATAAAATAGTGAATGATGCCGTTGACCTGCTTTGAACAACATTGATGGCTGCTAATAAGGAGCACTAAGTGAGAGCTGCCTGTTATCTCAGTGGCTTTTCCTTATCTTTGGGCCAAACTAACCCAGCTTAACTAGTTTCTGCTGCCAGCCCTCCACAGGACAGGTCTCTGATAGCACTGGGATGAGAAGAAAGTCTCTTTGCTACGCCCAGCAGTTGGAGAAGTGGATGAAAGTGATGATTATCATGGGGATGATGAAGTGATGATTACCCAGGAACCTCCTGGAAATCTGGAGCCATATCCCTTTCATTCCTTGAACCACTGACCTTGAACAGAAAATAATCTGCTATTGAGCAATGTTACAATGGAGTACATGCAGCGTGAGCACCTCTGCTGATATTTGCTGTCTTTGTTTTACTATTTATATCTGTAATCGTCCTGGAGAGAGAAATTAATTACAGCCTGTCTCTCTATCCAGAAATTCTGTTCATATCACAAACCCCTGAAAGCACAACTCAAGCAGTTTCTGATTATCACTGAAAGCCTCAGACTGGAATACAAGCTTCTTAATTAATCTCTCTCTCTTTCCCTGTTTTTGATTGATGATTTTATGATGTTTATGGAATAAAAAATAAAAAAAATAATTAGGAAAAAAAAAAAAAAAAAAGGAAAGGAAAGGAGAGGAGAGGATGAAGAAGAAAGCAGCAGTGAGAAATCAAGAGCAGAAAACAACTCTCTTCCATTAAAAAAAAAATATTGCAGAGGGGAAGCTTGAAGTAGATGCTGGCAGGAGATTTCAGGCACTGTGTGTGGCATTCCTCCTCCTGAACAATGATGGGGGCTGGACAAGGAAAACGAAGCATCCCATCTGCATAGTCCTTTACTTCCTCAAGGCCCTCAGGAGGCTTCAGTCTATCTTACACTTGCTGAAAAATTAGAGATTTTGATCCAGATTTTCTCAAAAAATGGTATTCACACAACTATGCTCTTTGTGCAAAGATGTTAATGCATGTGTGTCTGTCCATTCAGTTGTCTAACTTTCCTTTCCTTCACTCCCCTGAGCTCACTGTACAATTTCAGTTGAATTTCACTGGCATGACTGGCTTAAATGAAATGGAAAAAAAAAAATGTCCAGGTAGAGGACAGAGTCTCTGTGGTCTAAATGGTGGAAAATCTGAAGGCTGAATGCACAGGTTATTCAGGTAATTAGGCACAAGAGAGCCCACACAGATGAAGAGCCTTATAAATGTCCCGACCACAAGAAAAGTTTCAGTTGGACTGACAACTGACTGGGAGACAAAACTGTATTCAAACCAGGCCTCATTAGTTCCACTCTTCACAGACTATTTATTTCTTTCCTCTCGTGTCCCTTACAGGCTCCCAGTAGATTTTCACCACCTTCTGATTCTATCAGCCGTGTCCTCTCTGGGCATCAGCCCCTCTCCATCTCTTCTCTTCTTAACAGGGCTGGGGAATAGGAGAATTGTCCCTTCTGCCCAGACCATGTCTACTTGCCCCTCTGGCTGCCTAGGCAGAGAAAAGGCTCTGTTTTCCCTCTTTGTTGTGTAATTATACAAAAGGAGGAGACTATCCTTTGCTCCCACCTTCCCCTAAACTGCCATTAAGGGAGAGGATAACTATTTGCTTTGTGACTGTTACCCCACAGGTGATTTCCCTCTTACCAAGTCCATCCCTGAACCTAGTGACAGCATGGGCATCTCAGTTCCCAACGCACAACCCCTTTTTGTAAGCTGGCTGAGGAAAGCAGCCCAAAATCCAGGGGAACCATGTTAGGCACCTCCTCTGTCACTGCTGAGCTGCAGCCAATGATAGGGCCAGTAGACTATCCACCCTGCACCAACCAAACCACACTGTGGGACCTGCAAGAGAGAAGATGACAGAAAGCCTCGAAATGGATGGCAAGCAGAGATTAACTGCATTATCTTTTCAGCTCAAGAAAACGGGCTTCAGTTTAAGGGTTGTGCAAAAAGAGGCAAAACATCCTTGCAATCCTACAAGCATTAAAATCCCTAGGTTTCCAGAACAGTGTGTTAGGTAGAGAGCCCTTTTGCAATAGAGAGCATCATGGGCCATTTATGGTCTGCACAGCCAGCCAAAACACAAGCGTATACAACTGGGGATGCTGGCGAAGGCAGCAGTCCTGGAACCACACCTGAGAATCACGGTTTTAGAAGTAAGGCAACACAGCAAAGGGAGGGACTGCCTGCATCAAAGCAGTGCCAACAGCCAGGGAATCCTGCTTAAAGCTGCTGGGGCAGCTAAGTAGGTTAGTTCAAGCTGTATTGCTGTCTGTTGCTGGGGGTTTCACGCTTGACTGCTTGCTTAGGAGGGGAAGCTTGTGATGGAGTGCCTCCTAAGGGGTTCCTGTACAAAGCTCCTGCTCAGCACTCAGATAAGCGGCCTGTATCTGAAGGCAGTGTTTATTTTTGAGTTAATTCTTCTCCCTTAGAGGTTATGGAGGAATTTGAGCAGTTTAGTCCCAGGAGGAAGCGAGAAGGATTCCCTCCCCATGGCATTATACGTGGGATGCCCTGAAGGAGGCTGGGTGCTTCCATCCATGCACCTGACTGAGCTTTAGCCAGCAAGACCTGTGCTGCCACAGCTAAGGGAAATTCATGCTCTGGTTTTCAAAGGGAGGGTTGAATTTGCTGTTAATTAAAACAAGAAGTGTAATTGGTTCTGTTGAGATAGTGTAGATAGGACCCCACATGAGATCATAGTCTTGTTGCAAGGCGGATTAGAAAGAAAACAAACAAGCATGTTGGGAAGGCCACTTGGGAAAAGCAAAGCTTGCTTGCTATCACCATTTCCTGGCAGAGTGTCTGCAGAGTAGCTTGAGAAACCCACAGACACATGAGAAGCCAGGTGCATCAGTATTATAAGCCATCTCTCCTTCACTGGTGGAAAACTCAATTAATCTGAACTTATTACCTTGATTTCCAGTGGAACTAAGGATAATAAAACCATCATTTTGCAGTACCTCTGCCCTCTGTGAGTAACTTCTGAATCTATTGATTGATATCATCCAGGTTGGACAGAGAGGGCCCCAAGCTGTTATGTCCCAACAAGTCAATTAAATAAAGCTGTCTGAGCGATGGGGAGCAACTCTTGAATAGCAGAGCTGAAAACCAGCTTTAAAGTGTGAGCTCAGCTCTCACAGAAATAAGAGGATCTATAAGGTCAAGACACCTGAGAACATCCCAACCATAAGAGTACCTTATGTGGAAGTAGAATTTACCACCACACTAAGCACAGAGCCCTGGGATGCTGTGTTGGTGCTTACAGAGTCCTCCTTCCCCCTGGGGTGCCTTTCCTCCAACCCAGTCCCTTCTTCTCCTGCCTCGTGGGGACCTCTTGTTCCAGCACAGGCCAGGGCCAGAGCCTCAGCACCCAGAAGGTCCAGTCAGCAGCCACCAAAAAGGAAAAGCA
Source organism: Nettapus auritus (assembly GCA_011076525.1). NCBI lineage: Eukaryota > Metazoa > Chordata > Aves > Anseriformes > Anatidae > Nettapus > Nettapus auritus. The sequence goes on along the minus strand of CM021765.1, from coordinate 55,073,175 downwards.
AAACAAAACAAAACAAAACAAAACAAAAATCCACTGCATTGCACTGCAGCGAAACTTTATGAATGCTTTTCTCACAGATGTTCCTGACAGATGTGCTCAATACCCCATGTCTCACCTAATTTGGCTACCCTCTCATCTGCTGGCAAGGGATTTTGATGCTTGTAAACACTAGCAGATGAGAGCCTTTGGTGTCTGAAGGTGTTTATCACCTGGCCCTTGGAAGTCTGAGGCTGGACAGACGTTTGATAAGAGACATCAAAAGAAGGAAGCCACACCACAGCTCCTTAGCTCACCAACCAACTAAGGTGAGCTGCCTTACCTTGAAACACAGCTCTGAGCACCACAGACATTCATGCCAGGACTAATTGTGTCAAGTAAAAATGACACCAAGGGAAGGTAAAGTTGGCTTCTGTAAAAAGCAAACTCTGTGGTGAAAGCTTCAGCAGCAGTGTTACTGGGCAAAACAAGGAAGGCTGTCCAAGCATTGTGGGAAACATAGCAGGATGAAATAATTGGTGCATCACTTATCTTCTCTGAGTTGACATGGAAAAGCAATCCATCCTTCCTCTCTGATTCCACCTGGCAAACAGAAGAAAGCACCTTCTTTGTAGCTGTATGATCTGATAAGGAGTAGAGCAATGCAATAAACATGGAGCCACGCAGTGAGCTCTTCAAAGCCTGCTTTTCAGAGCAGAACGGCAACTTAAGGCAAACCTCATGGAGTTCCACAGACCTGACAATGCAGCCATTTGAATGCAGTGTGTGATGTTGTCTGTAACCCATAGCATGGATGGTTTTTGCAGTATGTGTTGTGTTTCAATGTATTAAATCACGCTGCTAATGGGCTCTGGATTTCTAGCTCTCTAATGGGTGGTCAAATAAAGTAAAATCCAGCTTTATGTATGGTTACTATCAAAAATGCTGTCATGAGCTATTTTTCTATACATTAAGTAAGTTGGGTTGAAGTGGACACAAATTAGCACTATGATCAAAGCTTTTGGACTTCAAAACTTTATTTAACCATGTTTCCAAGCAAGCTCTTGCATCCACATCCATAATAAACTGTTATGCTGGGGCCCTGAAGGAGCAGCAATTAGATTTGAAATCACAAATAACAAATCTTCTTGGTACATATTGTACACTGAGAAGGCTTCAGTTTGCCATGCACATTGTTCCTTTGCATTTCAACATTCTCTTGTCCAGTGTTGCACCCTCACCCCCCTTCCAATCTTGCTTTTTGTTTCCCACAGCCAACTTGGAATCCCTTTTCATACGACTGCACCACGAGATTTCCCTTCCTTTCTGAAATGCATGTTGCACATGTCAGTGTTGCCTGCTTACCTGTGTGAGTTTGGAAGGACAGTCAAGGGAGCTGAGGTACGCAGAACCTCAGAAAATTGCTCTCTCACCCCATTAGGTTTCAACTGATGTGCAAGATGGCAGATCCTCAAAGTTATTAATCCTCTGACTCCCTCTGAACCTGGTGGTATTTAAGCAGCTAAGTAACAATAAGGGCCAGAAACACTATCTTTTTGCACATTTATAAAGCTTTTTGTATGCTTACTCATGATGCAGGCTATCAGACTCTGTCCTGGACTCTCACCTGTTATAAATCAATAGCCTGCTGGTTTGCCCAACCAAAGAACTGAGACAATGAATCAAACTATTTGATTTTTTTCTTCTTAATCTGAACTCTGTAGTAGAACAAGGAGTCTACGCAGACCCCTGCCTGCATCTATTGTAACGCTTTGAAATATTAAATAAAAAGTATTTCTAAAGTCAACACTTTTCTTGTCCCCTATTTTCCCTTCAGGTTGAGCTGTAATGTAATACAGCAAAGCCCTGTAAAAGGAGGACTTGGTGCCCAGCAGCTGGAGCCTCCAGTCACAGCAAGTTAAACCCTGAAGCGGCGACAATCAGTTTGACTTCTGAACACAGTCCATCTGTGTTTTATCAATGATTTTGCTAAGCTCACATCTGAAGCATTGCAGGCATTGACAAAGCAGTTGGTCAAAATCACTGGTTTGATCCCAAGGTGTTGACCCAGGCAAATTTCTGAGCTTACTCTCAGGACTAGTCTTTCCACCACCCCCCCTTGTGAGCCACCAGATGGGACTCACATGGGTGCCCCATGTACTCCAGGTGGGTTTCCAGGTGGTGGGGAGAACATGCACTGGCTTTTTGTTGGGCCCAGGATGCTGCCAGTCCTCCCCCAAGCTGCTCCCACACTGCAGCAAGGACCTACAGCCATGGGAGGTGAGGATGTGGTGCCACCAGCAGCTGCTTGGGCAAAACGCGTTGGAGGCTTCCAAGTGGTGGGAGGCATGGGCAAAGCTGGGATGAGAAACATTGTTTCTCATGGGGGTCCTCATAGTCCTGAAGTGATTGTCCACATGAGGGTACACTCTCCTGTTAACCCTGGAAACACATGAGAACACCACTGACCCAGCAGTGTTGTGACTATGGTGTAAAAGGTGACAGGGGACCCTTTTTTTTCATGGTAACGCAATGAGATGTGGGAATTTTCTCAACCAGCACTCTCTGGAGCCAGAAAGCTGGCAGATGGGTATCATGCAAACTTCTCATGCCTCTCTTTATCCAGGCTCACTGTCAGGCATGGCAGACCCCACTCTTCCTGTGTTTCCCTTCTCCTTCTGTGGCTTGGTTTGTGCAGCTCAGTCCTCAGCCATCTCATCTCCTGGTCTATTCCAGTCTGGCCATCCCTGCTCTGCAGTGACAATACTCTCAGTTTTGCCCTGCTCCCAACTATTTTCATCCTGAGCAGAGTTTGCCACAGAGCATTGCCTGTGCGTTTCTTCCTCTCCTTTCCCCTGCTAAAACAGGTTATGTTGCAACAGGAAAATGTTCCACCTCGGTTTGAAGATCAGCTTCTTGTCATAAAGGGAATAACCATGGTCACAAGGCAGCTCCCAAGGCCCCGGTTCAGCAGTCCATCTCTGAGCAGCAAAGCATTTAAGCACATGTTCACCTGTGGGCTGATAATTATATCCCTTAGACTTTCCACAGCCATGGTTTTCTGCCACTGGTTTATGGACCCCTAGAGGCTCATGAACTACTTCTAAGGGGGGCTGAAAGGCACTTAAGAAAAGCAAGCTTCTCACCATGAGGCTTGTTTGCTACAGGTCCAGACTCCTGCTGAGGGAATTAAGAGAGTGAGGACCACAGCCTGAGAGAAGATTAGGTCTGACTGAGCCAGTCCATGGGCTTTAACAAGCTGGGACACATTTTCACTTAAAGGGCTGAGATCCCAACATCTCCAGGTACGTCTTCGTGGTACCTTGCAAACCGACCTGAACTTGTTTGGGAATGAATCTGGAAGGATGCAGCCAGCTCCCTGCTGAACACAGAGCAGCAGTGGCTGAGTCCAAGCTAGGTCCATGCTGAGGGATGGGCATTAACATGACAGCAAGCTTCTAGGACGATGTTTGTGTTCGCTGGTTTGGAACAAAACCAGAAGACGTTTATGTCTGCCTGCAAAATAGCACCTGCACTTCTCCTTTGAATGCCATGGAAAGCCTGCTGATTCTCCTCATCTTCTCTGCCACCTGGACAGAAATGTCATGAGCTGCTCATTTTTGCCTGGACAAAGCTTTATTAGATTGTTTTCTCACAATGCTGATCCTGAAAAGGTGCCTGATTTCAGCCCTGAGGGCATTGTACCCACATCTGCTCTCGCTTCCACCTCCCATGCAACCCCAGCAAAATAAAGAAGTCCGCAAATGGGGGGGGGGGGGGGAGAAGAGGGGGGGAACGACACTGTCACCCTGTGACTGTCCCATGTCCCTCTTTTATCAATCCATCTACAAATGGGCATATGAGAGTAGGTAGTTTGTGCTGAGATTCACTAAATATATATATAACTCACCTTGTGTTTTAACTGGCCGTTCAAATTACTTTCAGAAATCTATTATGTGCATTATCATTTTTATTTTCAGCACAAAGGGGTGTTATGTTGTTTTTTTTTTTTCCCAGCCAGTTGAGTTGCTGTCTACTTTTATGGAATAAATTGCTATAAATTAAGTTAGCAGCAGTATAAACAGAGGTAATAGATCCCTGTCTCTGTAGTGGCAGCTGACAGCATTATGGAAATGTAGAATGTCTATTTCTGAGTTTATTCTGATGCTGATGAGTTTGCACTGATGTTCATGTCTCTCATTTCTCATTTTATCGCCTCTAATGCAGCTATTTTTTCCCCCTGCAAGCTTCTCCTTCCTGAGGTTTGATTTAGTCATGTAAATCCTAAAGGCTATTCTAAAAGTGAGCTACAGGAAAATGCTTACAGTTGGCATAGTGGATAACACTTAGCCTTTTGTCTGAATAACAAAACTTTGTTGGAAAAAAAAAAAACTAAATGTTGCTGCAATTGAATGCATTCAGTTCAATAAAAGCATAATCCACTTTTCCCTTGAAATACGCTCATAATAAAGCAGAGCATGTATTTCTGTCTTAAGTCCATTTCAAACTTCCAGCCCCTGCTGGAGGACAGCATGGCTAAAGTTAACTAGGAAGGAAAATGAGGAAGTGAATGTTTGCAGCCCTGCATGTGTGAGTCTGTGTGTGTAAATACACATAAAATGGTCTGCTTTTCTTTTCTGTTTACTATTTTTACACATCTCTGGCAATGTAAAGAGGGCTTTAAAAGTGAGTGAAATAGCACCATTTTGGGGGCTTCTTTCCACAGTCAAATTGTAGTGAGGACACTCATGTGAATAAGAATTGAGCTCTTGAGGAAGGTATGGGAGGAGCTATTGGAGAGATTCGTCTCTGGCTGCCAGAGGAAACTTTCTACTGGTTCTGGCATTAGCATCTAGACAGTTCCTGGAGACTGCTCACTTTCAACGAGTTATCTTGGGAAAGCAGGCAAAAGGACACTGGCATCACCAGCTGGGCTGCATCTTAGTCCGTGCACCTATCTCCTTCCCTAACAGCCCATCCGCCAGACTGCTACAAAGCCTCGGTGTCTAATGCTTGTAGGTGGCAAAAAAAACTGCTTGGGGATGATTCATTTTTATTGGAAATTTCAGACTTGGGTAACTTGAGGATTGTTCCATACCAAAACTATTCTGAATTTTGTAATCCTCTGGGGTAATTCTCTCCTCTCAGCATTGTCCTTTTAGCATTTTATTGAGTAAAAACCACCACAGTGGTGGAACAATAGAAAACAGAGCCATTGACAAGATTCCTATTAGCCAGCTTCATTCTTGAGCCATTGATTCAACCTCTAGTGTTTCTGGAGACTGTCTCTGCTCTTAGCCCAAACTAAGGTAGTTACTTTGCACTACCCTGACAGTTTATAACATACGATCAGAACACAGCCATTAACATGTATATATAGGTGTTTGCAAGCTAGAAATAGCAAAAACTCTGGAGAAAAATAGGGAAACATTCCTTAAAACTCAGCCTTCATGAAGGCACCAAATGGAGACCATTGCTGAGGAAGTCGGGTATTTTCTCAGTAGGGATGCTGCCTTTGTATACCCTGAAAAACTTGGAACGGTGGCTATAAAGAGCACCCAGAGCATGCAGCTGTGACCAGGACAGAGGAGACCAGAAATGACTCTGCTGCCATCTGGTGATTTTTGTTAAGCGTTTGAGGTTAAGGAAAGATGCTGTAAATCTTGGCAGGTAGCACTCGCTAGCAGCACAAGGTAACACGTACATAAACTGTGAACTTAGCTGCGGTAAAGAGAGGAATACGGTGAAAAAAAAATCAGTGCTAGATGTCTTCAGGATGTTGTATAGATCCATCTATAGATCCAGCCATGCCAGCAGATATCGCTGAGGCATTGTTGCTGGCAATGACTGGAGCAGCTATTTCAGAGGAAGATTTAAGAAACGCTGCAGTTGACATTTATGTGATCATTTGTCTCCCAGAAAGCATTTCTTGACAAGTTCTCAAAATCCAAATTTGACTTCTTGTTCTCATACACGGTAGGTTCCTGCTTTCCAGAATGGCAGCATTTAAATAAAAATACACTTAAAACTACAGTAACTGCACTAGAGTTAGCATAGAAATTTCCACCCTTGTTTAGAGCTGTGCTCATATCTTGGCCTTCAAGAAAGAGAGGTGTTCACAAAAAAAAAAACAACTGTGACTAGTGGTCATGTCTCCTGCTCAGCACCTTATGCAGTCTATGTTTCCAAATCCTTTTCTTCTTCACCTCTTTTCTAATGTTTCAATCTTTCTTTCTACAGTTTTACCATGTGTAGGCTCTTTGTGGTGATTCAACCTTCCTCTCCTCCTCCTCCTGAGGTGATCTAAATCAAACTGAAACTTCTGCTGAAGGCACAGCATCAATTTGTGTAATGGCACTGCAATATCCCACATCCCACACTTTGTGCATTTTGCTTCTCTTTAACCACTAATTTTGTCCATCTACAGAAAACATCCACTTGCTGAATGTGCTGAAAATATGCAAATGCCCTTAATAGGACAGGGAGAATGTTTTTTGCTCTTCTCCTTGTTTGATCTTAGATGCTGTCCTCATCCTCCTACCTATCACAGCTTACAATTTACCAGTCCTATTTCCAGGATAAATGTATCTAACGTGTCTTAAATTTCATCTCAGTAATAGGATTGCTAAATCCAAATATAGATTGATTCAAATAAATATATAGAGGTTTTAGCCCAGCCTTATTCATTTTACTAGAACACTGCTGTGGGGGTGTTTTGAGCTGTGCTAATTTGCAAATTTCTTGGTAATAATCATCTTTTCTTCAGGTTTCTTCAACTGGAAACTAATGCATTTCAAGGAGGAAAATGTGAAGGAAAACAGCAACAACTGAAATAGACTCAGTGGGGGAGGTTTTCAGACTTGCTTTTTATTTGGTCATTTATTTCTTCAGAAAAAGAAAGCAGCTCAACTAAATAAAAAAGAAAACTCCCTGCTTATGAAATCTAGCAGACAATAGAACGGTGTCTCAAGTGATGTGGTAAAAGCTTCCATTACCTGAGACATTTAACCGTGAATTGAATTTAGCACCATAAAACATCCCTTTCTTTTTGCGCTCCAAGTGCTGTACCAATACTCAATATCCTTACCAGGCTGGTAGTGTTAAAATGAGAATGAGTATATGACAGGGGTGTACACTGATACCATCTTTCTGCTTCTCTTCCTATGTACACGGAGCATTGTGTCCTTCAGAGAAATGAGCAACAGTGATATTTTTCTTGCTGGGGACTCCCTTAGTCTGAAGCTGAAATTATGAAACACCAAATCCTTCTGCAGGCTTCCCACCAATGTAAATATGGGCTAAATAGGCCTGTGTGGTAAATTTGAGACCAGCACCTCTTGGGAGAGCTATTTATCCTCTCTGTATAGTGTACAGCTTTGCCTGCCAGGTGGAAAGTATAGTTAAAACTCATTTCATAAAGGCCTTGCACTCCTACATCTTTCCCAGCATTAACTCAATGATGGCTCAGACTGCAGACTTCCGAGTTAGATAGCTCTCTTGTGCCACCTTGCAGTGCCACAGGTCCATATTTCTAGGTTCTGCAGTAACCCAGCAAAGTGAGCTTGAGGTAATATTTATTTCAGCTTGTGGCACAATGAGAGGTGAGCAAGTTTATTAACAAACACTAGTACAAGCCTACAAAAAAAGTCACAGTGTCTCTGACTTATACTTAAGCTATACTTAACCCAAGGCCAAGGAGTAATTCCTTTTAGGTAGCTGGGAAAAGGTGTGTTGAGAAGTCCATGAGGTAGAGTTTCTCTTTCCTTTCCACAATTCCAGACAGTGTCAGCACTTCAAGGTCTTTCCACTGTCATATGTACCCTTGCACTTATAAACCAAATAACCAGGAGAAAGATCCTCCCTGTAATAAATGTTATAACCACCTCCCATTTTTCTTACAGCTGTGATTTCATCATGTGTTCCATTTGTGAATGCAACAAGCCTTGTGATCTGACCCTCAAGCACAATATAGCAAACTGTTAATTTTTAAGACAGCTTAAAGTGGTAGCCACCTAAACAGAAATCCAATATCATCCCAGACAGACATGGGTGAAATGGGCAGCTGACCAGTTCATGGAGAGCAGTAAAAAGTCATAACTATGTGTTCAGTATTCACCTAAGAGTTTTCTCTGGTACTGAGGTGACAGAGAGCGTACAGGCTGCCACAGACAGTATGCAGACTATCAGACTTCATAAGGCATTTTTGAGACACAAGATTTGAGGTATTTGAGAACAGAGAAAGGACAGGAAAGGCAATGGTGAAGATAACAGTGGCAGCAAAGGTGAAGGACTACACTCCAAGTATGAAACAAGATGTGCTGTTACAGTGGCTTCCCTTGCCTCTACCTTCTTCATCACAAATAACTGAAGCTGTACTCCAAGCAATAATATGAGAATGAAGGGTGTGATTGATTTTTTTTTTTCTTTTTTTTTTTTTTTTTAGCTGAATTACTGGCCTAACTGTTTTCCACACAGACAGGGCAGGTAGATAGGTAGATAGGTAGATAGTGGTGTACTGTCATTTGAAGAAAATGAGTCAGGAGGGGAAAAGGAAAAGGTTTAGGGGCGATTCTTTACAAGTGAATGCAGATGCATGTCTGACAGGCACCTTGACTCTTTCTCCCTTTTCCTCAGCAGAAACAGTGGCAGAGGGAGGAGTACAGAGAAAGAAGAAAGGAAGGAGGTACAGCCCGGCAGTATTTAGGGCACACTGGAGAAATGAAGCAGGAGGAATGCCAGCTCCAGATCTCCCATGATTGTCATCCCAAAGCCACCAGCATGACTGTGGTGGCTCACCCTGCAATGTGACACCAGATAGTGCCACCTACCTGATATGACAGTCCCTCCTCTACATTATATATGCTTCAATCACAGGGTAATCCTAGGGCTGAGTGGACTCCAGACTGGTCTCTGAAAGGACAGGAATAAGCCATGTTCCTTGTTGCTGTATCCCCTTGTAACTACAGGGGAAAGTATAATTAAACTCCCTGTTGCTGCTCTTTTAGTAGTATGTTAAGCTTTACAGGCAACGAGACACCCACAGCTGTTTTCAACATGGTCGCCTCTACGCATATTTTATCTCTTAATACATTAATGCCATTGTAAAATTCATTAATCTATAAAATTCATTAACCTGTGAGGATAGGGTGTGAAGGGAGAGGAAGAATCAGAAAATAGTATTGGAAGGTTTTAAGAAAGTATTTCACCCTCCTACTCTCACAAAAAAAGGTAGAGATAGGGAGTACCTCTAATGATGCAGTACCTCTAATACTTCCCTTTCTCTTTCCCTAGAGAAAGGGAAGTATTAGAGGTACTGCATTAAGACCTTGATGAGACCTCTGAGCAAACTGTGTCCACGACCTGTCACCCAGCTTCAGGAAAGAATGTGACTTGGAGCAAGCACAGCACGGGGCTGCTTGCCTGGGGAGAGAAGCGAGTAGCCCTCCAGCTACGAGGAAACGAAGAGAGCATGCCTTGTTTAGCCTAGCAAAATGAGAACTGAGAGGAGGTATGACGGCTCTCTATAAATACATCAGAACGAAAACAGCAACAGGAGACAATAATTATATTAGCTAAAAGAAAATGTTGGCACAGGAACTAATGGATGCAAGCTAACCATGAATACATTTAGCTTGGTAATCAGAAGATGCCTTCCAACTCCCAGACAGTGAGATCATGGAGCAGCCTCCCAGTGGGAGTTGTTGGGGGGGGGGGGAAAGATTCGATTGCTTTTAAGATAAAGATCGATCAGTTCACAATAGGATTGAATGACAGCGTGCCCACAATAGCAGGAAGTGGCCCTGGACGACCCACATCACCTTGTCTAGCCCAGTGACCCTGAAAGCATTGCAAATTACCTGCTGTGTGAAGGGCTGCCACACATAAAATGCTCTGCAACAACACTGCTTCTTGCGCATAGCACTCTGCAATGCAAATGGATGGACAGGGAACCGTTCTTATTCCCATGGCCCCAGTACCTGTTTGTCTTCCTATTGCCTTTGACATGCCTCCAGACTTTGGAAGACTATAGCTCTCTCCACGTGTCACCTCTTGCCCATATCTTTGCAGCAGCTCCGCAGATGACAACAGCACACTTCAGCCATGAGGTTGGCACTGGCCCAGCGGGCATCCCGAGTTTTGCAGCCAGCTCTGTCCTGTTGCCAGCCTCTCTCTGCACCCTCCACTGCCACTTGGTAGCTTTTCAGGGCACAGCCAGGTCTTCTGCTCTTCCCAAAAGTTCTCATCTCCAGCTCAGACATCCATAGCCAGAAGCAGAAGCAATATGCATGCTAGGTTCACAGAAATAGCCACAACCCATCTACATTACTGGAAGACAATAGGATTGTCTGTTCTTCCAACAGGCATCAAATGCAGGTCTTCTCAGCATGTCGCCTACGGCCATTAAGAGGTATTTCTGCTTTAGTGCCACTGAGGTTGTTCTTATGTTAAGGCATGGCTGGTAGGACATTTGAGTTACATCCTTGTGATTTGGAGCCTCCAGGCAGGAATGCAATTGAGGTTAAATAGCTGCACACCAAGGACAATGCCAGCACAGTTCAGAAACCCCTTTTTCTCAAAGTCAACTGCAATTTCACAACTACACCCACCAGCCACAAGAGAGCTGGCAGCAGAGATCACTCTCACACACACCAGCATCACGTTCACAACTACTTGCCAGAGCTAGCTGTGTAGCCTTGGAGTTGCAGCAGTCCCCAGTAGCTAACATTCAGGTGGCAGCACTTACTATTGCCATGCCAGTCCGGTTTGCCTTAATTGCAGATCCTGCCATCTCTGATTAAGCTTCTGTTCTTAACTCTGGCTGATTCTCTGCATTGAACCTTTTTTCTATGCACATTACTCAGGTATCGTCCCCTTCCCTTTGGATAACCGCATTGTGGGGTGCGCTCTTCCTCTCTGGCCTCCTGCTGTAACACATGGTGTTGCTTCCCCACCAGATGTAGGAGGACGCTGCCTTTCCACCTCTCCAGCAGCATGTGAACACAGAGGGTGCAGCTCTAGGAGCAGCAGGAGAGGTTGTGCGTCCACTGTGACAGATGCTGTGGCTCCGGGGAATATTCAGGATATTGCACTGATGTTACAAATGACTGCACGCACCCTTGTGGCTTTGTTAACGACTATATTCCCAGCTGAAGAAGCAAGAAAATGAATGCTTCCTGCGGAAACTGAAGACAAATGGGAAGTACTTTAAGTCAATCCCCAACACTGAAACAATGCGGATAACAAATCTTTTGAAGTTTGGCTTCTCCAGGGAAGGAGAGTACAAACAGTACTCGCTAGCCTTGTTTATAAATCCGACTAAGGAAATCATACTGCTGGGGTAATTGGCACCAAATGTCTATTTTACCTGAAGTCTGTTGTAACACTGTAGTCACTTCCTCCATAAGAATATTCATAACCTTTTAAAATGCATTTATTTCTCATAGAACCTATCCAAATGTAACAAGCCATGCTTCCTCAAGGGAAGTTTGATAGCTGGTGACATGGAAGTGTTGCAGTGTACACAGAGAAGAGTAGCGGTGGTTGTGCAAAACAACAAAACAGACTTTTCATGGGAGGTTTTAATCCAGGTCCCATTCAAGTTAATGTCAAATTGGATTGGAACCTAGGGAAAAAAAAATACAGAAAAACAAGGCAAGAATGAAAAAAAGATTTCTGAGTTGCAAACTACGACAGGGAGAAATGTTAATTGTTCAAACAGCTCTGAGTGCTATATCTAATTTTGTGCATAACTTGGTTGTGTTGTGCATAACTTGTGTTCATTTTACTGTTTGTTCCTTTTATACTCGTTGCACCTGAGGTTCACTGAGCTGAGTACTAACAAGGCATGGAACAAAAAGAGGGCTACTGAATCTAGAAACTTGCACCTCAGTGGAGGCAGGAGAAAACAGGCAGACAGGAACAGATGGTGAATATAATGTGGGAAAAGCATGACCATACTGAGTGGCTTAATGGGCAGTAGCCCCTAGCACACAACTCATCTCGCATCAAGCATAAGAAAATATGCACATCCCAAAATGTTCTGCACTGGCAAGTGCCCTTCATACAATATGTATCGCACTGCCAAGGAGACACCTGACTCTCCCTGGCGTGTAGACAAAAGAATGCAAGATGCTTTGAGCAAAAGGAATAAGCAATAATCTCACAACAGTTTGAGATTGACTAATGCTACACTTCAGGTCTTAAAAACTGTGGGGACTGTTTGCTTTTCCAATTTCCTCACTATGCACCTTTCTGGTTCAAGAGTACAAAGAAAGAATTCTGTCAGGTGTGAAGGATTTGAAGGGGTTGCAACTGTCTTAAATATCCTATCAGCATCCTGACATTTTCCCAGCTGACCTGCACAGTCTAGTTGTACACTCTGAAAATCCAGGGTCTCTGGATTTTCTAGAAAAGGGAAAGGCTAAATTGTCTGAAAGCCGTTAGTAAATGCCAGTGGCTTGTGTTGGCTGGTTCCCTGTGTTAGCTCTGAAAAATTGGAATGATTGAAATGAGTTATTCTGAACATTTTTGCACTGATGAAAAGTGCAGTAGGAAGGACTACATGTTTTCGTTGTTATTACTGTTGCAATTCCTATTGTTATTATTATTATGTGGGAGGAAAGGTGCATGGATAGATTTCACCAAGGGAAATCTGAATGACAGGTGCTTCAGTGGCTTTATGTGCAAGTATCCTGCTATATGCTTATTTTTGCAAATTCACCTGCAAATTCATTCTCTCTGCTCTACATGCAGTCACTATCACATTCTAATATCCCTGAAACATCCAGTGCTGAAAACATTAAGCTGCAGGGGAGATTGAATCCTTTCTCATTCTAGGGTGCAGAATATTAAACATACCTTCCCTACACATTTACTAGCTATCATTATCAAATACTTGCCATCATCAAACACTAGGATAATTTAGGCTTTTGATTTTCAAAGTGATCTCTATCTCTGCTCGTCCAGGCTGCACCTAGCCTCTCCCATCCATACTAATGTCATTTTGATTTGCTATCATTCTGCGTCCACCTAACCTGTAGGCCATCAGGTCATAAATTTGAGAGGCACTTGTCCACTGGTGAAGATCGTAGCTCCTCCCTGGGTTATGGGCTGGAGGGCAAAGAGCGATTTCAGAGAGTTTGACCAGCAGAAGGCATGCATGTACATGCACGACAACATCTGAACAGGTCTTAATGCTTATTAAGAGTGAGTTTTACTCTGTTGTGTTACAGCTGCTGGACTTGCAGCATTGATCTGTGTGCACTGCACTTGGTTAACTTTATTACTGCCTGTACCCCTTTGGATCACACTACATATTTATGCAGTATAACAGACGTAACCTTCTCTCCTCTTCTAATTCCTCTATGTCGTACTATAATGCAAATAATAATTGTCATCATTATGCACTTGTTAGGGCACAAAGTCACCGGCAAGACCAGAGGGCGAATGTGCATGAGCTGGGGAACTGGCATGTCTGTGATGGGACAGGTTTAACCTCAGGCATGACTGCGAATTGTAGTCTGCAGGAAGCATATGAAGGAGAGCAGCCTCTGACAAAGAGTTATGTGAGTGCTGGCTTCTAAATAAAAAGAAGACTCCTGCACTGGTAGAGATGATGGTCTTTAAGAGTCAATTGAGGTTTGTTGAATGGGGATCTCTGGAGTGGTCAGAGAGCAGAAAGGTTGTTTCTTGAGCATTTTTACCTGTCTCTTTGAATCCCTTCCAGGGATGCACAAGGAATGAGCTCTTTATAAGCTGAGGGTAGCTTGCTTTGGGCCTGCCTGCCTGCCACCCTTGGTCAATTGATTAGTAGGGTGTGACAGCAGCATGGTGCCTGCTCGGGCAGGAGCCCTGAGTGCGCTGTTCAGACACGCTTATCTCAGCCCAGCTGGTGGTCCCGACTCCATCTGCACCTCTGAAGTACATAGAGCTGATTCCTCAGGCAACCAGATAGGCTTGGAGATGTGCCCGTTCATGTGCGTGCATGACTAATCACACAGAAGCTCTCTTCATAACAGGATTTCACCCTTTATTATCGATCCCACAGTACCAGCCACAGCCACCCAAAAACCTAACCCCTGCTGGAAGCACAGCCAGCTCCCAGACCCTGTAAGGACGTGGTGATGTGAGAGGGGCTGTTGTGTCGTGTCAGCACAAGCACATGCACACTGAGGAAGCTCCACAGGGTGCCAGGAGCTTGGAAAGGCCGGCTCCGTGCGCCTGAGGGGCATAGGGCTGCTTCTGAGCACAACATGGCGCCCCCTCCTCCCCGCCCATCGACGCGCTCGGCGCTCCCGCCCCCTGTCGGAGGCGCTCGGCGCTCGGCCCTTGTCTCCTTCCCCAAGATGGCGGCGGCGGAGGGCGGCGAGGCGGGAAGCGGCGGCGCGGAGTGAGGCGGCCGCGGCGCCTCCCCCCCGGCCCCAGGGCCGCGTCAGGCCGGGGCCCGCTCGGGTGAGAGGGGGGACAGGAGGGGGAGCGGGGCGGCCGAGAGCCGAGGGGGGCCCCCGGGAGCCGCCCGGCTGCACGGTGTGGGTGGCGGAGGGGTCGGTGGTGGGGTTTGCCCCCCTTCTCCGGCCGCCCGTGTGTCGCCTGCGGGTCGTGAGGGCGTCGTGATGAGGAGAAAGTCGCGATAGGGCTGTGGAGGAAGCTGGGGGTGCCGTGGGGGGCGCGGGGGGCTCGGTCCCGCAGCCGTGGGCGGTGAGGAGGGGGCGCACGTTTATAAATAAATCTTTTTCTCCTCAAATCATCCCTTCGTGAGGGAGTGTCAGCGGCTTTGTGGTGCCGAGCAGTGCCTGCAGCAGGCCCCAGACCCCAGCACCATGCGGTAGCATCGCCCATGTTCCCGCTGAACTCCACCAGGCAGCAGGGAGCTGAATATCGTGAGGTGTTTGCAGGAGCTCAGTCACGATTGCAAGCCCACAAGTGGCAAGATGGTTGTTTTGCTTTGTTTTTTTGTTGTAAAGAGTGATGCTCTAGCACACGTACATCAGTTCTGCCTACAAATCACTGTGCTCGCCACACACGACGTATAGTTGTCAGAATACTGACTTAAAACACTTTGTGCTGGATGACTTCCCAAAACCCGAGTAATACACTTGTATTCTTATTAATTTCAACAGAAACATCTTTGTAGCTGTCAGCTTGAATTAGTCGTCAGTTTGTGCCTTCACTTAAATAATTGCCATAAGATGAATGCATTGTACTTTCTCAGCCAGTTATTTATTAAATTGATGTAAATGCAGAGATGTAGCATAAGTTCCCTACTCTCTAGATATTCAAATGTAACTTAAATGTGGCAGGATTACTGTGAGAGCTAGAAAGAACAAGCTTCATGGTCTTTGTGGTTGAACCTTCACGTGTGCACACAGACACAACCACCACACAAAATCAGTTGGGTACAGTTGCTTTAATCACTTATGAGAGGAGGTCATCTTTTTCATGCTAATCAGTTCACTGCCTGAAAAACAAAAGCAGTTTACTCAGAGGTGTGCAAGCTATTCCATACCTATTCCTGCATGCTAACAACTGTGGAATAGACTGACACAGAAGAGTCGTGAAACTGGGGAGCTTGCAGGAGCTTGGGTGATGCAGAAGTCCTAGCAGAAAGGAGCGCTTTCCTCCGTTTCCTTTCCCAGGCTGACATTCAGAATGGCTGCAACGGTAGTGTCAGGAAACTCATCAGAACAGTGTACACCTTCATTACAAGACGTACAACTCTTTAGTTCAAAAGATTTCATAGAATGATAGAATATCCCGAGTTGGAAGGGACCCATAAGGATCATCAAGTCCAACTCCTCGCACCACACAGGTCTACCCAAAAGTTTAGACCATGTGACTAAGTGCACAGTCCCATCTCTTCTTAAATTCAGACAGGCAATATTTGAAATAATTCTTATATAGTATGATGATTCCTGTCTGGTTTCGTCTTTTTCCTTCACTTCATCAGAGATTTAAAGGTTTGGTATTTCTCTTTAAGCATCCCACTGTTTGCTACAGTGGTTTGTGACAAAACGTGTCTCTGACAAGTTCAGATGATTTTGTTTGTCATGAAAATCAAACAGCTATATTCTCACCCTCTTTCCATTTTTTGTGAACGATTATTTTAATGATGCAGAGATTTTACATTGAATAGGTGGTCTTGATAGATCTTTAAAAACAACAAACAAAAAAATCTCCAACGTAAATAAAAAAAAAAAGTGTCAAACCCAAAGGATGGGTATCAGCTGAAGAGGAGATAGACTTCTTTCCTTTCCTGCTGTTTTCCAGAGAATTTTCATTTGTGTCAGAGGAAGTTTCCCATTTTACATTATGATCCTTTATGGGAGGGTTATTTTCATTCTCTGTTTCCCAGACCTTTTCCTTTAGATGGGAACGGGGGAAGGAGCCCAGACGTGGCAACACATTCTCAGGCTCCTGAAGGACCGCCATGGCTTATGATGACTCCAGGAAGAAAGAAGGTATGACTGCTTCATAATCTCAGAGGGAGTAGCCAAAAAAAGGGTGCCCTCTGCAGCCCTTCCCAGGCCATGGTGTCAGATAGTGGGAAAGGAAGCTAGTCTTCTGGGGATCATTGAAGGGTATTGGACCTTAAGTTTAATCTGGTCAAGATTTTGCAGCTTCCCAAGCACTTTACTTCCAGATGCACAGTACTGGGATTAGAGAAACGGGTGGTATTTCCTAATGCAGCCACCATGACTGGGAACTCTGTCCCTGCAGCCTTTCTTCTCCCTGCTAGGTCAGGGTGAAATGGGAGGCCAGGGGGACTTGATGATCTTAGAGGCCTTTTCCAACCTAAGCAATTCTAAGATTCTGTACAGTAAGTGATGATAACATTTCTAAGTCCAGTTAGGACTTTAGGAAGAAATCGACAAGGATTAGTAATGATATCTTGAGAATTTGAGTTATAGCATTAGAGCACTGAGCCCTGTCCCTGCTGTCAGAGATTACGGAATGTTATCTTTCAGTCCCCAGTGCTTTTTGGGTTTTGTGCATCACTCCATGCCAATGTCCACTCCTGTCTTATTTTGTGCATAGTCGATGTGTCTTGTTCTTTAATGTGGTATTTCATTTCTTCATTTATTTTTCCTATTTCGCATAAATTTTAGAGTTCTTAGACAGTGACCGAAGTGATGTGGAGCTGGCTACGGTCAGGACACAGCGAGAGAAAAAACGGTCTTACAGGGATCAGCTGCAAGAGGAGGAGAGAATAACAACACAGGTCAGGAAGCCTTCAGATAAAAGGTTTAAGGTGTAAGAGAGTGTGTAAAGCTTAAGATAAAATGGGCTGGAATGTTTCAGTGTTCTTTTCTATATAAAAATGCATGTAGAAAACAGCAAGTACAGGTAATCATGTCCTGAATTGTCCAGTAGTTTCGGTGGGAAAGTGGAGGGTATTAGTCCCAATTTCAACCAATTCTGTTTTCTCATGCCTCAGAAGATAGGGTGATAGGATCCCATCCTAGCCTTAATATGCAATGGTGCAAGTGCTGAGATAGCATAACTGACTTTTTACACAAATAAATAGGATTTTTAGAATTTATAGTTGTATTAACAGCCAGCAAAGAATGAATAAAATGTGAACTGATGCACTGTTGTCTTCCTGGTTCTGCATACAGCCTGAAACAATAGCTCTTGAGAAGTGTGAACTTGCCCTGTTTGTTTCCTTGGGGCCTTAACTCTGAAATCATGTTGCAACAGTTTCAAAACTTTTTTCTTTGAGTTGAAATTTCTGCTGTTAGCTCAAAGGTGACTATCTTGTGATTGGTTTTATTTTTTTTTAAATCTGCTAAAGATGTTCAAGTTTAAATTGGAAATCCTCTACCATGTAGATGGAATTCTGTAGAGGAGCTTCATTTTTAGACCATAAATCAGTCAAGAAACAACTAATAATTGGGTGACATGAGTTATTTTGGTCAGTTTTCTGGCCCATCGTTTTAATTGTCACTTCTCCATCCTTTCTTTCACTTTTTATCTTCTTCAGCACATTAAATATGAATTGCTTCAAGGCTGGACAGCCTATGCATGCTTAGTTATTTCTTAGCTTTATTAAGAGGTAGTTGTCAATCTTTTATCAACCCATCCGCTGATGTCCAAGTACTGGCTTTCATTGGCTGTTTCTTAACACTTTCCAGCGTGCTTTTTCAAGTTTTCTTGTGTAGTTCTCCTCTCACTGGAGGGGAGCTCCCTGTAGAGATTTGTCTTTCAGTTTCCTTATTGTCTGCAATGTCCACAGAAAGCTTGATGCCGGTTAGTTGTCTGATGTGCTGAAACCAGTTCTGACTAATACTGTTTTTTTTATTCTCCCACCTATCCATACCCTGCTTTTTGTCTCTTACCTTAAATCTACACTGCGGATGTTTGGGGGCAGACTACTGTTTCCTTTGCTAGTTTAGCTCCTAGAATGAGAATCCTCGTTCACACCCAGGGTTCTTTGGCATCGCAGTAGTACAAATGTCTCTTGATATCTCCCAGAAATTATAATCTACGTCACCAGTCCATGCGAATCTCAAATGATTTCCCTGTTGTTTATGAGCAATTTTTTTGTTCTTATTGTAGGACAGTGAGCTCTTTCCAGGCACAGAACCTCACAAAAAGAAGAAGAAGCATTCCTCCGATGAGTACTGCTCCAGAGGTAAGACAGCAGTCAGGCAACGGAAGGGGCTGGCAGTTCATGATTTTGAGCAAAAGATGCTGTTAAACCAATGTCATCAAACTTTGTGGTTAGCACTTTATGGGCAGAAATTCCTTGTCCAAAGAGTGATTGGTGTAATCAGAAACCTGATTCTGATCAGGTTTCTGCTGCGCCAGACAGCAAAAGATTAGAGAATGACATTTCCAAAGACTAGCATAAAAGTTACTGTTGTTAGGGCAGGGATCTTCCATGTCCCTTCTCATTGACAAGTTTGTTTTCTAACCCATGCCTTCCCTTTTGCATTTGCATTCCTTTTTTGCTTATTATATTATGAGTTGTAATTTCATTTGCAGATAATATTAATTAATTTCTGTGAATTTATAAAAGCAGAATGTGTCAGGTTACATAACGAATGCTTTTTGGGTTCAGTTTAAATACAGAAATATGATTCTCACAATGAAAAAGCTGGCCAGGAAATGTAATTCAGCTCATAAAAGCTTAACGGCAGGTTTAAGATTTATTTTTGTCCCGATTCCAAAAGAAGACACATCTTTAGAGTATCTTTATAAGCTGAAATTTTGTCAGAAGTCTGTTTTTAGAATGAAAAAGCTCATGTTCTCAATTCATTGGTCTCGGCTAAAAGTGATGTGACAACCTTGCACTTGAGATGTAATATTTCAGCTTCAGTAAGATGTATTTTCATCAAAATATGCCGGTGTATGATAGAATACAAAGTGTGATGAAACTTCAAGAACTTTCCCACTCTGTCTTTCTGCATTAAATATTTTGATCAGCTCTGTCGTTACAACTCCCAGTTCACACCCATAAGGACACGCTGAGCTGCCTGCAAATTTCAGAGGCTTTCTTCTTGAGACAGGACACAGATCAGTTAGCTGTAATAACAAGTATTGCAAGATTCCCCCTTCATTCCTGTTGACTGGGGTAGTGCTGTCTTTAAGGGAATCATCTTGATGAACATTTCTCTTGACTTTTTTTCAGATCTTTCATCACTGGATCCACCATCAAAGAAGAAGAAAAAAGCAGTTTCTAGCCCATCCTCAGCTGATAAAAACATGGATGTACTCAAGGCTATCACCTCACCTTTGGCCACAAGCTCCAAGTCTTCAAAGAAGACATCCGAAAAATCATCTTACTCTTCCTCTGGCCATTCTGAAAGCAAAAAGGAGCACCACAAGAAGAAATCGAGCGGAAGCAGTGGGGAGCACTCAGTGGATGATGGCAGCTACCACAAAACTAAAAAAATGAAACCTCTCTATGTGAACACAGAGACCCTCACTCTTCGTGAACCTGATGGCTTGAAGATGAAGCTTATCCTTTCACCAAAAGAGAAAAGTAGTGCAGCAGATGATGATTCTTTCTCCTACTCTTCAGCACCAGCAGCTGCAAAGAAATCTTCCAAAAAATCATCTCGAGATGAGCAAGGCTCATTCCATCTGGGTCATGAAGTGCAGAGCTTCCAGAAGTCATCCCGGAAGAAGCACAAACCTCCTCCAGACCCACATCCCCCTTCTGAGAGTTTTGGTGCCGACACATCTGTGTTTTCAGAAGGCCATGGGAGTGAGTATGAGACGTCGGGTGTGGAGGCACTACCAGAATCTGGTTCCTCTTCTGGTGGGGAGTTGGAGGCTGGAGAGCTAGTGATAGATGACTCCTACCGGGAAATCAAGAAGAAGAAGAAGTCAAAAAAAAGTAAGAAAAAAAAAGACAAGGAGAAACACCGAGAGAAGAAGCACTCTAAATCTAAAAAGAGTTCTGGGCACTCTTCAGTGGCAGTAGCAGAAGTAACAGTGTCATCACCACCTCCTTCCAGTACTTCCTATGTTCTTCCTCCACCTCACCCTACTATTTATCACTCAGATGGACAAAGTGAGAAGAGGAGGAAAAAGGAAGAAAAGGAGAAGGAAAAAGCTGAAAAATGGGAAAAGGAAAAAGAAAAGGAAAGAGAAAAGGAAAAGGAACGAGAAAAGGAAAGAGAAAGAGAAAAGGAAAAGGAACAAGAAAAGGAAAGAGAAAGAGAAAAGGAACGAGAAAAGGAAAAGGAAAGAGAAAAGGAACGAGAAAGAGAAAAGGAACGAGAAAAAGAAAGAGAAAAGGAAAAGGAACGAGAAAGGGAAAGAGAAAGGGAAAAAGTAAGGAAAAAATGAAGGGAAAATTGAAATTGGTTGATGGGTAATGGTGAATTGCACACTTCATTCCAAAAACTTGTTAAATTGAAGCATAATTAATAGTAGCATTGATGGTTTCAGTGCAGCATGTTTGGCAAAAGTATTTCAGCTACTGTGATTTCTGTTCGTAGCAAAAGAAATATAAACCATTGTGGTTTTTCTGTGACACAGGCAGTCTTTAGCTTTAGGTACTTTGAAAAGGTTATACTTAATCTGCTTGGTACAGACCGTGTCACAACTACATGGCTTTCTAAGGTAACTGGTTCTCACTATTACCAGGTAGAATTTTAGCTTTGTCTGGGAGTCATCTAGTCCATCATCACAGTTCCTGTAAAAAAAGAATTCTTAACTTGGAAGAGTGAAGTTATTCACCCATTTATTCCTGTATTAAGATAAAGATCTAATTCTTACAGACTACCACATTCTCGCTTTCATCCTGTACTCATAAATTCAGGTTTCCAAGGTTAATGCTCAGAAGTGCAAGTAGGAAAAGTTGTACCTGGAGTGTGTCTGAGATTTCCAGATAATATAATTATAGCCATGTAAGTGTATAATAGGGTGAAACAGTTTCTGCCAGATAGCCAAGAGTTGCTTTGTAACAGGAAATGGGTGGCCATAGCCCAGATTTGCTCAGCTCTCGTTATGTCCCGTGTGGCAAGTTTTCTCCGATCACAGTTTGGAAGTTGCTTATGAGTATCTTGCATGGTTTGTTCTCCTGCAAATATGAAGTGATCTGTAAGGATGCAATTAATAGTACAAAAAAAGACAGAAGAGAACAAAAACTGCACTGTTTTGACAGATCCATGATAGGTACTGTGAATAGTATGACAGGGGTTTTTTTGTCATTTTAATCAATTTTAAGTTTTAAAACTGAGATATATGAACAGCATTAAATGTTGATTGTGGATTTAGAATAGCAAAAGTGGTGATTTATGGATAAATTGTATTGATAGAGTTGTTGCAAGATGAGCCTTACGCTAAAACTGATTCTGGCTGGTTCTTGAGCTTTCATACCCACTAAATTCAGCCAGTAAATGTATGTAACACATGTAAAACTGCTATTTTACCTTCTTGATCTAAGTATATTATCTTTCTTTAAGTCTTTGACAAATGCAGAATTATTAATGAAATTGAGTAGGTCCCTTTATAACTAAAAATCTTTGTTTCCTTTTCTTCTTCTGACTAGCCAAAGAAGAAAAACATGTCTGCCTATCAAGTGTTCTGTAAGGAATATCGTACAAACATTGTGTCTGAGCACCCCAGGATAGGTGAGAAAATAATCTAGCCTTCTTTATTCTTGATTATACGTCAGTCTGATTAATTAACAGGACATACCTTCTTTGTATCATATCAACCTCTTAATTTTTGAGGTAGCAAAAGGACAGAAATGGATTTCATGATTTGCTTTCATTGTATATTAACCAGGCTGTGAATCTGGATTAAGGAACTGCCTACTCTCCCTTTCTTTTACTTAAAGAGTTGTCTTTGTTGTGTCATTTTCAGCACATGGGGCCTTACGATCTTACATTCCCTGTATCAGGCTGTGGGGCTTTATTTCTTTGTGTTTTTTTGTTTGTTTGTTTTCATTTTAGACAGTAAGGGAAATGATGCACACTGAAAGTCATTTTCTGGACAGTGTGGAGAGTTCCAGTGGTGGAACAGGTTGCTTCCTAAATGTGTATGTGTAGGCCAGTTTTTCACACTGTTGACATTCACATAAGTTTCCTATGTTCTCACCACAACTTTATTATTTAATTTATTTGAAACATTTTTATTTCTCCTCCTATCAGATTTTGGAGACCTGAGTAAAAAGCTGGCAGAAGTGTGGAAGCAGCTCCCTGAGAAGGATAAACTGGTAAGCACGTGTGAGATGGTTTTTCTAAAATGATTTTTGTAAACTGCGTGCTTAGGTCAGAACATGCTGACAGTAATTCCACCGTACCTTACAAAATAGTGCATCTGTCCCCGAAGTATGGAAAAGTGTATTACCTTGTCCTTGTGGTCATAAAAGCATCCATTTTCTTCTCATGGCATTGCTTCACCACTTAACTATGTAACGTCATTTTGCCTCCAGGTCTTGGCGTCAGGTATGAAAATTACCTAATGCTGTAAATGTCTCTTTTCATACCATGGTAACTGCAGGTCTGGAAACAGAAAGCTCAGTATCTGCAGCACAAGCAGAATAAAGCAGAAGCCACCACTGTGAAGAGAAAGGCATCATCTTCAGATGGTACTCCAAAAATAAAAGGTAATTGTTGCACTTCATATGCTCTACTTGTTTTTTTCTTTTTTTTTTTTGAAGCAGGGAAGATGGTGTAGACGGTAAAATAATGAACAAAGGTCCTTTCTTGTTTCTCATTCTTACCTGCTTTTGCACAAGTCTTGACATTCAACTCATCCTATTACTCAACAGCAGTGTTTCTTCAGGAGCAAGAATGATGTCAGAACTTTTCAAAAAGATTTCCGTCTAATTAGTAAGATGATATTGGTTTTAGCACTTCAGGGTTTGAAACATAAAGCAACAGAGAAGTTCTAGTGAGAGTAGGTAGGTGCAGGAGAAAAAAGGGTTGTTTGTGGCTTGGCATCTCTATTTACCAAATCTTCCAAAGCTACCAGATTGCAGACAGCTGAGGTACATACTTTGAAGGCAAATTCGTTCTCTAAAGAACAGGAAAAGATCCACAGAACTATTCAAGCATCTCGCATCTTTGAGATTTGAACTTTAGAAAGTAAATAGACTTGAAAGTAAAAGACTGAAAGTTGGTAATATGGAATTTTAATTCATGTATTTACAGCTTCTCCACCAGCAGTGATTTCCCCTCAAAAGAAATCCCCCACCAGCACTGTGGTGTTGCCTTCCTCACCAGCCAAAGTCCCTGAGACTGATCCTATAGATGTAGCTGCGCATTTACAGTTGCTGGGTGAATCTCTGAGCCTCATTGGACACAGACTGCAGGAAACAGAGGTGAGTCTGTAACCAGCAGTGTCTCAGTGATGTCATATGATTTACACATCGGATCCAGAGGTTATTATTTTGTTGTATTTAAACAGACAATGCTTTTCTACTAGGAAGAGAAATTACAGGTGGTGTGTCATGTTTCTTTCATGCATTGTTGTTTATTTTCAGTGAAACAAAAAGCCTTGTTTCTCAGTAAACAGCAGGCCTCAAAGAAAGACAGGTCCTTCACTTGCAGCTCTGTGTCCTTGAAGGCAATTGTCCTTGTCTCAACAAATGAATCTTCCCTTCCTATATGTTCACCTTGCATCTAGCATTTCCTTGCTGTCTTTGACAATCTCTGGCCCAGTTACAGTCTCACCCTTCTAAGAAAAGCATCAGAGGAGGCAATTACCGAGATGTTTTTGCCTGTCCTGTTGTTTTCTGGTGGTATCATGTTCCCAGTGCTTTAAATAGTGGCTACTGTTGTTTCAACTTACATGATGATGTAGAAAATGTAATATTTTCCAGTGTTTTTCTAGTGTTAGATGATAGTAATTGTGCACGCACATAGTTTAGAACTCAGCTTAGCCTGTAAACAGATCACACATTTGGCTCAAATATAAAATGTCACTGAATTTTATGGCTAACATGGACATCTCATCCCACTACACTTGCTTGTTTTATCAGGAAGAAAACTAGTATTACTGCATTTCTGCAGTTTCTGGTAGGACCTCATTGAGGTTATTCTTCAAAGGAAAAAAATTGGAGTGAAAATCTCTCCCTTTACAGAATGGCACGCAAACATATTCCATTTTTGAAGGTATATTGACAACTAAAGCGTTTTTCCAGACTTGGTATTTCTTTAGGCTTCAATAATAAAACAACTATTGTCTTTAGGACTCAGGTAATTACCATAGTAGATGGTATCAAATGGCAAGGAAACCATATTGCAAAAATGGTGGAATTAATTTAAATATTAACCCAACAACTTTCTGACCTTTTGTTTTGCTCCCTTTGCTTTTCCTACATCAGTGTGTTACCTGTTTAATTCTTTTATTCTTATTATTATTTTATTTTTTTTTGAGCCATCGGTCTTTCTGTGAACTCTGGCATAGTTTTGTTACTGTGTAAATAATGGAAGTGGTTGCTCAGGAGTTGAGGATACAGCATCTGAATAAGAATCAATATAGTTGTGAAGGAACTGCATTTTCCGGTGATTGTGCCCATCTATTTTTTCTTTCCTTACTTCCAGGGAATGGTGGCTGTTTCAGGAAGTTTGTCAGTACTTCTGGATTCTATCATCTGTGCTTTGGGCCCATTAGCATGTCTGACCACACAACTACCTGAGTTGAACGGCTGCCCTAAGCAAGTTTTGGTGAGTTGCTTGTGATTATTTTCATTCTAGCCCTGTTAATTTCAGCAGAGTCCAGGTAGTTTTCTGATGAATCACTTTTACGATGCAATTATAATTCCAGTGCAATAAGAAAATTGTCTTGGTCATACATTTTTATAGAGGGTTATTTCTTGAAACTCCTTAAGATGTTAACACTGTAGGGTATTGTACAATGTTGTGGTCTGTTTGTTTGTTTGTTTCCAGTAGAAACTGATTTAATATTTGTTCCATTGGTTGTAGTGTATGTCGGTCCTGTTTTAGGGACTGAATCGACACATCTGAATCAAATACAAGCACCTGTACACATACAATTTTTGAAAGTTCTGATTTTCCATTAAAAAAAAGAAGCACCTTCCAGATGCTCTGTGTTCACACATTGTTTTCTTTTGCAACATAAAAAATAACTTGTGATCTCAGTTAGGATTCCTAGTGTGACTGAGTGGGGCCTTTCACATGTGTAACCTCATCAAAGGAAAGGAAAATAGTCTGTGTTTTAAGGAACTAGATAACTACGGGTTCTTTTCCACTTTAGATTATACTTGTTATTGAGCCCTGATTTAGTAAGAGTTTGTGACCTCAATGTGGCACGATGTGGACATAGATGAAGATGGCAGCAGTAGAAAAGGAAGCAGAACCTCCAACAGGGGGCGCAAATAGGCAGAGGAGAAGAGGAGCAAAAATGAAAAATAAGTCTATAGTCTGTAAACATTAAGTGATTGAAAACCTATCTGAACGAGAGAACAACAAAAATGGGATACAAATTGGCATGTTTTTATAGGACATCCCAAATACTGATTCGTTCTGAGAAAGGACTGTTAACAACAGAAAATTTGGCAGCTTAGGCTGTGAGCTCCAACAAACTGATTGTCTACACAGAAGCTGAGTCAGCGGGGTGTTCCCATCATAAGCCATGGAAAAACATCCTATGCTTTTCTCCTCGCTTGCCAAGTTGCATTCAAAGCAAGTGACACCCCTTTTCCACATGACTAATGGTGCCTATCTTGGAAACTTGATCAACTTATTGTTCGTTACAAGGAGCAACGAACCTTCAGGTGGATTAAGGCACTTACCCTTCAATTCTGAAAACTGCTATCCAGTCTTGATAATAAAGAAACTACTCTGATTTTTACAGTCAGACATGTAAAAACCAGTATTCTAAGACAAAGTTGCCAGTGGTCGTGTTGCATATAGTGTGCAATTTATATTTTCAGTCAGTAGGTGGCATTGTTAAATTTTAGAATCACCATCGTTACAGATCCAGCTCCTCTGTTTTCAGCAGTTAAAAGCTATTCCTAAGGCCATCCAGCCACAGATGCGAAGTTACTGAAATGCTGCATTTGAAGAACATACAGATAATAAACTGCTGCCTGTTGTTTTCTAATACACAAAAAAGGACTCCTAGTCTCAGAAATTTGTTACAAGTAGTAGAGAAAACTGGAAGGCAGTTCTTTTTCTCTGACACCCTACTAGTGGGTGTTTTTGAGGGTTTTTCTCTGATATACTGCAGAATTTCTTAAAGGACTTGTGAGTGTAAAGTCAGGTTTAAAGTCAGTTTTGTTGTTCTTATTTTTATGTTCTACAACATTGATTGCTTTACACAAGTCCTTTACCACATCTTCCCAGTGGTTGATGAGATATACTCAATGTGGCTTCTTTCAAATCCAAAGACAGAGATGGGGTTCATTAGGAGGAGGTCACTTGAAAGCCTCGAGCATTTTCTTTATTTCTAGGTGCTTCCAAATACTTAGGCTACCTTTATGTTTAGTTAAGTTTCCAAAAACATGAAAATAAGCTTAGCAGCGGGGGGCTAGTGGTGACTACACAGTTTCATTGTCTCACGATACAGTAACTTGTAAGACAAATAAATGTGCTAAGCATTTATTTATAAGTACCCTGATCTATGTCATTTTTTTTTAAGGATTTTGAGTTATTACCTGACATTAAAATGCTGAATTTCTTTTCCCAGTCAAACACACTAGACAACATCGCCTACATCATGCCTGGACTTTGATGGGAAAAGATCCTGGGATTTACTCATCTTCTGTGTAACTGACCTGTGTACATATGCACTACACCGGCACTCCCAAAGGACTCTGTGTGGGGGGTTTTAAATTTTTTAACTGTACAGTATATGCATAGGATTGTAACTGTCTTCTTTTTTGAAATCTTGTGAAGTTAAGCTGAGAGAAGATCTTCGCTGGTGGATGAAACGTCACCCAGTCTGAAAGTATTTGTATGAAGAATTCAGAAAGGTTTTGAGATACTAGCCTTAAATTCAGATCCTTTAGTGAGGGGAAGCAGACAGAGAATGGACTTTTCATTATAAGGAAGGACATGTCACCATGAGAGTAGTCATAGAAACAACCCAGAGAGGTTGTTGAATCTCCATCCTTGGTGATATTTAAATACTGAGTGAGCGGCCTACTGTAGTTGGACTTTCTTTAGAAACAGGGGGTTGGACAAGATGACGTCCTGATACCCTTCCCAGTGTAAAGTATTCTTATATTCTGTGGGCACGTAGAGAAGGTAATGTAGTTTGGACCAAGAAATAGAATTGAACTCTTCACCAGCCCTATTTTTAATTTAAAATCTGCCTGAGGAGAAAGCTGGATAGTTGATCAAAGATGCAGAGAGCTCTCCCTCTTGGTCACATCTTCTAAGCCCTCCCTCTTCAGTCAGTAATAACTGAAAGTTGTCAGTGTCAGCTTACTGGTCTGGTAGCTGGCATTTGTCATGAAGTTGATGACGACAGAGAATTTAATCTTTTCTTGTCGACTTACATCCAAACCGTCACTAGCACCAATTTACCAACAGACTTCATTGGCTTGAGAGGATGCACCTCCTGCTGATTTTTCCAGGGCATGGTCAGCCTGATTTGATGGAGAGGAGTCGACAGCAGATGGGAAAAACTTGGATTGCTTCTGCCCATCTCGCCCCTGGTTTGTGAACAGACAACCCTGGTTTCTGAGTTTGCTGATCCCCCAACCCTTTCACCAGCAGTATGGAAAGAGCCATGGTGCTGCTGTCAGGCGTTGACTAATGACCAATTTGAAGCCGTTGCAGCCGACCAAGGTACCTGTGAGTGGATGGGACTGATCCCCCTTCTTTCTAGCCACATACTTGGTGTTTGGCTTTCCGTTCCTCTAGAAAGAGGAGCTGCAGGAGAGCATTTGATTTTCATATAGGCGTTTGTGTGTCTGTATGTACGTGTATGTGGTGTATCGTATGTATTTAACTTTGACCGATATCTGTAACAGATTTTAATTTATCCTGTATATTACTGTGTACATATATATATATATATATATACACGTAATTTAAAAGCAGAAATCCCTTCCTCTACCAACAGGGTGTGGAAGATAGCAACTCTGCCTCACAAATGCCTGCAGGAGTCAGATGTGTGTACAGTAGTAAGCATTGGCATTGCATGGGGAAACACCAGAAAGATTTTGTGTCTGTAGAAACTGCTTATCTTGAGAAGCTAGGTAGAACAGATGAAATATAATTTGACTTCAGGATATTCAGCCTTATAGCATAACAAATTGAAGATGACAGAAGAGCATTCCTTTTTCATGAAGTCTAGATGGCCTTTTTCCGGGCAGCTGAGATTGAGCTGACTGTTTTTATGGTTGAGCCCTGAAAAATGCTTAAATTAAATCCTGAGGTGTGTGGGGGGATGTTTCTCCCCATTCCTCTTTGCCATGTTTTCCCCATCCATGCCCATACAAGGTACTGTCTCTTACGGAGCTTTTCTCATTTCAGCGTTAGTTTTTCTCAGTCAGTTAGCGGAAGAGGCAGAAGCTTCTCCCTCCACCATCCACGTTCTCAACCCAAGCCTCAGACCAGCGCATCCGTGTTTTAGCAGTGCGTGACTAACCCCAGCGAGCCTGGAACTGGGAAGGGCCCAGCAGGGAGGCCGCCTGCTCCCGCTTCTCATCCCGGCCACTACCGCAGGATCCTGCTGCAAGCCAGCCGGCGCTTCCCAGCCCTCCACAGCGTTGGGTGCAGGGTCAAAACCCCCTCCACGAGGACCAGAGGGACATCGGCTTCAGCTTTGTCGTCTCTACAGTGGGAAACCCTTCCTCAAGGAGCTCGGAAACTGCGCACACCCCGCCCTGCGTTTGTACGTGAGATTTGTACACTTTGTATGCCCCGTTCGGTACCCGAGGGACGATTTGTGCTCCCGTTCTCGCCGGGCCCTTTTTTGTACCGCTCCGACAATATATTTTTGTTACACCCGCGGTGCCGCCGTCCCTTTGTAGCTCGCACCGACCCGGGGATGGGGGAGGGGAAGGGAGCGTGGCGGGGCCGGGCCGGGCGGCGGCCGCTGGCGTCACGGCGGGGCTCGGCCCGGCGCGGCGGTCACGTGAGCGGCGCAGTCAGCTGACCGCGGCGGCGATGGACTTTCTGCTGGGGAACCCCTTCAGCTCCCCCGTCGGGCAGCGCATCGGTGAGACCCGCGCGCGCGCCCCCGCGCGCGTTCCCGCGCCCGCGCGTCCCCCTCGCCCCCCCACCCCACCCCAAGCCCTGGGTGTGCAGCCCGCCCGCCTTGGACCCCTCTCCTCCGGGAAGCGGCCGTCCCCGCCCCCCCGTGGGGTGTCGGCCTATGAGAAGGGAGCTCCGCTCTGACTGGCAGGCGCGCTGGGCCAATAGAGAGAGCGCGGCCCGAGAAGGCGCCGCCGGCGGCCAATCGCGGCGCGCAGGGGTCTCGAGGTGGCGAGGCGAAGTTTCCTCGCTTAAAGGGGACGGGGAGCGGGGGCTCCGAGCCACGCCCCCTCCCGCGGCGCTGAGCTCCGTGATTGGCTCGGGGCCATTCCCGCCTGCACCTCGCCGGGGGTCTTCGCCGGGAGGGGGGCTGCTGATTGGCTAGGCTCCAGCCGCAGCGGCCTACCAGCGCCTGGGCGGGAAGACCCCCTGCCCTGCCCGAGGGGACGGGGTGGCGGCCATTACAGGGCTGGGGGCTGCCCGAGGAGGGGGCTTGGGAGGGCTTGGCGCAGCCATCTTGTGGCGTGGCTGGTGGGTGCTGTGTGCCTCCCCCCAGGGTGAGGGCACGAGGCGCCCCAGAGGGGGCCGCCAGCCCTGAGCTTCCCACCATGGAGGTCTGAGAGAAAGAATAAGACCACAAACAGCTACGCTGGTCTCAAAACACAGATGTGCTTCTTAAAATACTTAGAATAAAGATTATTTTCTTCCCGTGTTGTGTCATCTTAAATGCCTTCAGGTTGCGCTTGCAGTAATATTTTTGATGCTGCCTGTTCAATGTCTCCATCCCGTATAATGGCCGTTTGTACGTGTATGCAAATGCCCGCTCTTGCTTCCCGTCACTTGTGTAGACCTTTGTTCTGTTCCTCCATGAAGCCCCTGATTCATTGCGCTCGCATGGGTGAGCAGCGTGCTGTCGATGGGGCGGGTAGGGAGCAGCAAGCAGCTGCTTTAGGAAATGCTTTTTTTAAGTGCTGCCTATTTCAGAGGCTCTCACTGACCAACGCGATAGCAGGGAAGGTTTTCTGTAAGAAAAATCTCTAAATGATCTATAATGCCTCCCCAGATGACAGTCACATGTTTCATCACACTTTCCAGGAGAAGCGTTCTCTTGCCCTTTACAGAATGAGTCTCTTTGATTCCTCCAGGGAGCGTATCAGATACGTTGTTATGTTTGGGTACAGGCAAACTGAAGTAATCTTTTGGTGTTACGGGTTACTACACGCCCTCCAGATCTTCTGATCAGTATAGTAGTCAGATTGTGAGTGGTTTCCTCTCTAGGCTTTACTTCTCTTAAGGGATTTTCAAGCAGCAAACCAACAGCAAAGAAGAGGAAGAAGGTATTTCAAGAGTGTTGTCAAACAGGTGTTTAGAGTACTCTGTATCAGAGGTGTGACAGTAGAGAAATCTTAATGATTGGCGCTGATTGGGGTTATTGGAGTCCAATGGGGTGGAGGACTTGCAGCATACGAGAAAGGAATTGAGGTGTGGAGGACTTAAATGCGCTGGTGGCTGTAAATATGAATGTTTTCTCCTTTTGAACATTGCCTGACATCCCGGGGATATGGTTAAATGCTATCTTCTCTATTTAATTTGAGACGCGAACATGACTTAATAAAGTTGTTTAGAAGGTCTGTGGCAGCTGCATAGTGAACCCGTGAGTCTGATCACCAAACCTACACAGTGCTGCTGCTGCAGGCTGTCTGCAGAAAGCTAATATGACATCATTGTAAATTACTTGGGCAAAGTCATGTGTGTCTGATCCAGCTTATAAAGTCTAAAACAGCTTTAAATGAAGGCTATGGAATAAAAAATAAAAATAAATAAAAATAACCCTCAGTGGCACACTGCAGTGATGTTTTCAAATTCATACGGTAATGAGAATATAGTAAATCCCACTTATTTTGCTGTCAGGGAAATGGATACTCAAATAATCAAAATGGATACTCAGATAATCTCCGAGATTATGAGTCAGTTGCAGAGGAGTAAGTTTACACCTTCTTATTCCCAGTCTTGAGATACAGTCATGGAATTTGCCTTTGCCCTATTTTCAGGCCATAACGCCTCTTCCTAAGTAAGATGAATACAGACGTATTTAATTGAAATAAAGTATTTCTGACAAATGGAGAAATTTTCAGAGTGCTGAAGCATTGTAGTTTGGATTTTACCCTTGAAAGGGTAACCCACTTGGCCTCTATCTAGGAGCTAAAAGAAAAATGGAAATGAGGTAAATGGAGCTAAATAAAAAATGGAAAATCTAATTTCAAGGACGTGCTCTAGTAGTAACAAGGCAGAGTGAGAGAATGGAGAGGAAACCACTAGTGCTCTCTCCTGAACCCTGAAGCCTAGAATAGCCAGTAATTATAGCAGTACTGAAAGGGACAGAGAGAGGTTATTTCAGTGAGTGAAGGCAGGCAGGGGAGAGAAGTGAAGGTGTAATACAGAGATGGAGAGGAGTTTTTGCTCTTGGGGAGTGGATTAAGCATGAGAACCGGGGAAAGCTGAGACTGCAAACAGGGAGCAGGTGAGAGCAGATTGTCTGAGCTCGTGGGTGAGGGAGAGGAGCAGATAAAACACAGTGCCAGAAAAATCCCAGCACTGGCCATTTGGGTCCCACCTTGCGGATGTCCCTGCACCCTTCTGTGAGCAAGTTGTCTCCTCTGTCTTTGGAGAAGTACAGCAGGGCTGAATGGTGAAAGCCCACCTGAGCTGATGCTAAAGTTTCATTGTGGAAAGTGAAAGCATGAGGCTTAGCAAGGCAACTGTGATGGATGCTGATTTGGGCCAGGATGCTGAATTGGGCCAATCCGTTGTTACAAATTGAAGGGAGGTTGGGAAAAAGGACTGTTGCATTACTTTCTGCTGAACCTACACTGTCTTGTGCAACAAAATGTGGGTGCCCTCAAACATCTATTGAAATTGGTGAGAAAGTGCCTGATGCTTTGCCAAAGAATTTAAAGCCAGCGGGATAGAGTGCTGAAGGAATCCTGGTTAAGGGCCTGACTTGGAGCAGGGCACTGGTCTCTGATGAGCTGTGGTGGAGCATGCTAGAGGAAATGGCTTTAAGTTGCACCAGGGGACATTTAGGTTGGATATTAGGAAAAATTTCTTCACCAAACGGGTTGTGAAGTATTGGAGCAGGCTGCCCAGGGAAGTGGTTGAGTCACTATCCCTGGAGGTCTTCAAAAACCGTGTAGTTGTAGAGCTTAGAGACATGGTTTAATGGTGGACTTGGCAGTGCTAGGTTAAAGCGTCAACTAGATTATCTCAGAGGTCTTTTCCAATCTGAATGATTCTGTGAAGGCCTTCTGAATGCTACTTGGCTGGCTATGGATGCTTCAGATCTTTGAAGGACAGTAAAGGGAGCTGGAGCCTGCTTAGTATCTCCCCTGGGAATGGCTGGGTGGGATCGCCAGCCCAGCAGTGGGCTCTCCCTGCCACGAGGGAAGAGACAGGAGGCCTGTAAAGGAACAAAGCCACGAACTTCATCCGTGACACAAAGCAAGGTACAGCTCCGGTGTACCAGTTAGGCCGAGTTCAGAATAGTTTCTTATCTCATGGCTCCAGATAGTTTTTATGACTTAGTTGCAGTCAGCAGGAGTGCATCAGATGCCGGGAAGAAAGAGCCATCGCTTTGCTTTGCTTTGACCCCGTACCACAGCCCTCAGCAGCTGTGGGTTGAGGTGAGCAATTAGCGAGGCAGCACGCTGGAAGCAGACAATCCCCGGTGCTGTCACACCCGGGAAGCCAGCCTGGCTGCCAGAACAACATGGCTTTGAGGCGGGCCCGTGGAGGTCCTCTTGCACTCTGCGTGGTCCACAGCCAGCTGGTGTCAGGCTTTGAAGAAGACGGCATTGATATACCGCCGATAACCTCCCTCACAGGCATACCCTGCAGCAGGTCGGGATCAGCTCGCCACACGCAGAAGCTGCCTGATAAACCCTGCCAGGCAGTGCTGGGCGGGCAGCCATTCCCTGCCTCCTGTCCTCGCTGTTTTTAGGGACTTGTCGGCGTCCCCAGGCTCAGATTTCGTGAGAGCAGACGGCTCGTGTGCGAATTACAGCTCGTGAAACAGGGCCCGCCGTCCTGATCCTTCATGTTGCTAATGAGTAGACTTTGTTTCCTTCTCTTCTGCAGGCTTTAGCAAAAGGGTAAAGTTCAGGATTTTCAGAGAAAACCCCAACATATACTAGGCTTGGGCAGTCCCTCCGTGCTTAGAAGCAAGGGGGATTTAGAGGGCATTAGCACGAGTCCTCCCAAGGCCAGATAGGCCATGCCTTAATCTCTGCTGGTAAATTCAAGTGCTTTGTCCTTGGAGATGTCGTGTGGTTGCGCTCCTGTTTTCCATATGCCCTAATTCTGCTCCTCCACCTCCGTATTTTCTGATTGCATGTCACATTTATGGCAGCTGCTCTCCTGCAGGTTTTCACTGACTGCTGTCAGAAGGGAGGTGACGGTGGCAGGATCACAGCACCGCTGTGGGGTGGCTGTGGGGCTGTGTGTCACCCCAGAGGAATCCCCACTTTCCCGTACAGGCCAGCCAGGTGAGGGAGCACACACGGTTTGTTTGCATTCCTTTCTGGAAAGCAAACCTGCTCCCCAGCCTTGGCAGGAGGAGTGCATTTGGTAGGAAAAAGAGGGCAGGGGAGCAGTTTGCAGAGTAGCACCGAGCACAGGGAAATATGTTTGCAGTCTGTTCACTCTCATGTAGGGCAAAAAGGAGGATGAGGGGGGTTGGGGAGGTTTTTGAATAGCAAAGATATGCAGGTTAAATTCTGTTTTCATTTCGTCCCTAGTTTCTTCTGTAGCTTGGAGCTTCCGAGCAGGCTCAATCCTGTTCCCAAGTTGTGTTTTTTTCCTTCCACGTGCAGTGTTTTTCTTCAGGAGTGTGAAGGATGGATGTGGAATTCCTTTCGGTAGAGCAAAACCATGCGATTGACTTGTGAGTTTCATTGCCAGAGGCAACAAACAGTACACAGGAACTTTTGGGGAGGCTGGAGTTTAAACTGAGGTGCATCCTGAGCGGAAGGTGCCCCTCGGTATACCAGAGGAGAGCGATAGCGAAGTGTGGCTTTGTGACCACATGCACCAAATCCATCAGAGTGCTGATCCCAGGTTTGCCCTGACAGAAAACATTTCCCCTGTGTATTG
Source organism: Nettapus auritus (assembly GCA_011076525.1). Lineage (NCBI taxonomy): Eukaryota > Metazoa > Chordata > Aves > Anseriformes > Anatidae > Nettapus > Nettapus auritus. The sequence goes on along the minus strand of CM021765.1, from coordinate 55,038,418 downwards.
TATGGTAGACCAGACAGGCACCCCTGTAGTCCATGTAGATCACCCTGAACATATTCTCCACCACATCACTCAATGTGATGCTACCTCACGTGCTTCAGTGAGGAAGCTTAGGTCTGCAGAGGCCAGGATTCCTCAGTGGCATGAGTGACAGAAAGTTCATCTGAATGACCAAAGTGACAGAAGTTTACCTGAATCAAGAGGCCTTCAGGATATTATGGTGGTAGTCAGGCCTACAGAAAGGTGGAAAACTCTTCTTGCCACTCTCCTTGCCTTGTTTGCCCTCTTCCATCTGTTTGTGGCCACAATGTAATCAACTTAATCACAGTGTAATCAGTAGGTTTTGCAGTCAACAGAAAAGGTGGCGTCTGCATTATGATAAGATTCAAGCAGGGCGCTTCATGCTGTGGTGTGCAATCTGTGGGAAGGACACGCGTACAGGAGATGCTGTGTTGCAGAGAGCTGTGAACAGCTTTCTGATTGATCCTCAAAAACACAACACCCCAAAACATGATGGATGCGCTTACCACATCAGGAGTTAGAAATCTTTTTCCCATGTTTTGGCCCCCATCTCATTAGTGCTGCATGAGTGGGCACTTCGTTTCAGTCCCACAGATGGATCATTGGCTATTCGGGTCAGACGCAGGAAGAGGCAGCTCTGCAGAGGAGGCTCCCTCCGAAAGGCTAGAGGACTTGCAGCAGTAAGGGTCAACCCCAGATTGTGCAGGAACAGCAGTTTTGAAAATGGAGGCACTGGGTCTCCAGAAGAGCACCTGGTAGGTGCTGAACTGGTCTGGCTTCTTTAGTTTGTCTTGCCCCACTGCTGTCAGGCATTTTATAGGATGGGAGTACTTGGAAAGATGTCTCTCCCCTGCTGCTTGCCTTCTGCTGTATCTCAGTGTTTCCCTGTGGTCTGGAGAGTGCCTGGTCCTGCCCACACCACTGGTGGGTTCTCTTTCTCCCCAGCGCCGGTGGTGTCCCTAAAGGCATCAGTCAGCCCATGTGGCTGGGGCCGAGAGGCAGCTGATTACAGGGTGGAGGCACTGGTGTTCTCTACTAATAGCTGCTTCTTGCCCAAGTCTCTGCCTTGAATAACATCAAGGCTGACTGAGGAATTCCTAATTAAAGGGGACACAGTCAAAGCTGAAACAATATTGCTTCGGCTTCAGCCTGCAGTCCTCTTCTGCTCGTATTCCCCAGGGGCCAGAAATTCAGGGGAAAGAAGCAAATGTTAAACACGAGAAGGTCCCATTTCGGTTGTTTATGTTTGCTTGTTTATTTTTGTAGAACCCATGTGAAAGCAAGGTGACCCGTGTGAAACACCATATCAGTGTGGTGATAGGCGCTTTATGTATGTAAGCAAAGGAGCTGGTTCATTTGTTTCATTAACTTGATGCAACTAAAAGCGACGCCACTGACATTCGATCCATGGCAGTGTGAGGAGGCCAGACTCGTGGTTTCCTTTGCTGGCCGTGCAGCAGCAAAGCAAATAAGCCTCCATTTCTCCAGTTGTGGAGCTGAAGTCATGCATTTTCTGCTGAGGCCCTCTCCCTTTGTGTGTACACACCAGGGATCATGGGGTGCATGTCTGTGAGTTGGTAGCATTCGTGGTGTGGGCAAAGTTGAGTGAATGCCTGTCCCAGTGCCAGCCAGCAATGTGCTCTGTGGTGGTGACACCTAGTGGGAAGCACTTGGTGGCTCAGACTTTGCAGCCTGATTCACCTGATTACATTTGATGGTGGAAGCCGGGCTCTGGGGTGCAGTGACAGCTGAACAACAGCTGTGAGAGTCCCAGGGCCACTCTTAGCCTTGTCCTGTCTTGGTTTCTGTCTTCCAGAGAGAGCTACCGATGGATCCCTGCGGAACGAGGACTGGGCTCTCAACATGGAGATCTGTGATATCATTAACGAGACTGAAGAAGGGTAAGGGAGCTGGCAAGGGTTCTCCTCCAGCAGCAGGTCCCAGCACACACCCTGTAACACTACATCCCTAGGCTACAGTGGTAGCATGCAGTGGTGGAGGTAATCAGCCAGGCTGCCCAACAGTCACTTAGATGAGACTCTGCTGAGAGATCTAGAGACACAGCAAAGCTGTCAAGAGCAGCTGTTAGATGGCGCCCTGTGATCTTTGTGAACACAGGGAGCCATTCAAACAGGCCTTCAGAGTCCCCAGAGAAACCTAGATCCAAGCCAGGCTGCCTCCCATCTCCCAAAGGCATATTTACAATACTTTTTCTTTGGTTTATTCCTCCTTCACATCCCCATCTGTCCTCTGGGAATGTAGAAATCTCCAGAGCAGTGACTGTGGAGAGAGGAAAATCTCAGGCTGCTATTCAGTCCCCTGACAGTGTGAGTCCTGCTGGGGTTATGTTCTCAGCTATTTCCATATACAGTCACTCAGACATGCACAAAGTGGGTAGGAGAACCCTTATCTCCCTCTCCCTGGGGTGGGATGTTCAGAATTCTGTCAGCCATGTTAACTCTGTACCTGGGGATTTGCCAGTGAATTCAGGAGGGACCGCTCCCTCTCACAGTGGAGATGTCAAGAACAGCATGTAGAAAAGAAGGTGATACATAGAATAGAAGATATAGGTTTCACTCCTTATGTCCCACCCCGCAGTGAAGCTGACAGAGGATTAGCTAGCCCAATTTTCTGCTTCACAGTTGCATGTTAACAAAGTCGAATGTCTCTACTTAGAGATGTCACCCCTTGTTTTCCAGTCCTGCCGTCCCCGTGGTGCGGATATGCCTGTCTCTGCTAACAGATCTCAGTCCCAAGCTGTCACCACTTAGTATTTCAATTCTGGGTTGCTGCTAACACAGCTGTACCCTTCTGGTGAGGAGGTCTCTCCCATTCTCCAGCTAATGCCCATCCATTGCAGCGTAGCTGCCCCCTATCTGATCCACTCCTGCACTCCTCATTACCTTGATGTTTCCATCTCACTCTTGCTCTGCAGCACTGCTGCTCTTCCAGCCCAGTCTCTCTTGCCATGATCTGCTGGAGCGTGTCAGTCCATTCGTGCCCTCTCACAGGGCCACAGTGGGCTTAGACCACAGTATTTCTCCCCTCTGAGAGTGGTTAAGAAAGCCCTGCTAGGCTGCTTCTCTTGTCTACCTGCAGTATATGCAAGATTTTGCCACTGCATCTACCCTGCTTCTTTTAGCTTCCTTTCCTCCAGGGAAATTTTGTTTAACAAGCTTTTCTCTAAACATAACATGGATTGTTTCATCTCTCCCTCTCTTCTTCCTGTTTCTAACCCATGCCAAGTTTTTTGTGTTCCTTTCTTGGCATCTCTGCTAAGGGATTTTGCTCTATCCCCAAACAGCACATTTCTGTTGTTGCTTTTACTCTCCTCTCTGTTTTGTCTGTACACCTTGGATTGTTCCAGACAATAACACAAAAGCCTCCAGTTTCAGCAACAGCACTCACCAGCAGGACCTCGCTCCTGTTGCAGCACCACAGGCAGAAGCTGCTTTACCAGTCATTGCTTCAGGCACCCTGAAAACATGGGATATTGGTCACTGCTGAGTATGAGACTCTGGATGCCAGTGGCTGTTTTGCTTTGCTTCTGTCTCCCAAGGTGAATCTCAGCCTTCTGATGATCTTTCTCCATCTGATTTCTCCTGCAGACCCAAAGATGCCTTCCGAGCCATAAAGAAGAGAATTGTAGGGAATAAGAATTTCCATGAAGTTATGCTGGCTTTGACGGTGAGTGATCAGGTCTCTTTCTCAGCTCTGTGATGTCCTGCTGTAAAGCTGAGTCCTTGACTGCAAAGACACGAGTACCCAAAGACAACAAGGCTAACCCATGCAGGCAGGGAAGGCTGTAGCTAATGCTTCTTTGCCTTCAAAGGTCTTGGAGACATGCGTCAAAAACTGTGGCCATCGCTTCCATGTCCTTGTGGCCAGCCAGGACTTTGTGGAAAGCGTCCTGGTGAGAACAATCCTGCCGAAGAACAATCCACCTGCCATAGTGCACGACAAGGTGCTGACCCTCATCCAGGTGAGCCAAGAAGAGCGAGCATCTGCACCAGTTCAGAGTGTGTTTGCCTTTAGGTGTTTGTGCACTGTCAAATGATGATGGGCTGCGTTGTCTCCTTTTCCCCAGTCCTGGGCAGATGCTTTCCGCAGCTCACCGGACTTGACTGGTGTCGTGGCTGTCTATGAAGACCTTAGACGGAAAGGCCTGGAGTTCCCCATGACCGATCTGGACATGCTGTCACCCATCCACACACCACGAAGGGTATGGGAGCATTGCTGAGGAGATGGAAATTGGGCTGCTACTGTTCTGGAGCTATGAGGGCACTGCAGCAGCTTTAGGTCGCATTTAGAGGAAATGAGGAGGGAGGAGCTGTAGGAAAGCCTCTTTGCAAGGCTCTGGTGGGCAAAGTGGCTACAGCTACAGCTACAGGGCAAGATATGTGGGGGAGGTAAGGCAGAGAAGCTGGAAGAGCTGTTGAAAGCAGATGAGGAGTTGACATCAACGTTTCTTTCATAATTGTGCTACCCTGTCAGCTGGGAGTGTCTTACATCTTCTTTCTGCCACTTTTCCCACCTCTGTCCACAGACTGTGTACAGCTCCAACTCCCAGTCTGGACAGAACTCACCTGTGGTCAACTCCCCGCAGCAGATCGAGTCCATCCTCCAGCCTGTCACCTTGCCTGCTGGGAGAGAGACATCCAGCGAGGCGCCCATCACACCCACACCAGAGCAGGTGAGTTGGACACAGACCTAGCGGTGCTGCTGACCATGCCTCCACTTGGGGGCTGTTTCACAAATGCTCTTCTGGTACTGCTGTCCTTGTCCTTCCCCAGCCTCTATCCTTAAGGAGTTGTTCTCCTTAAGGGATGTTCTAAAACATCCCTCCAGGGCTCACCAGAGCTCCTTCGTGGTCATAGCGATGAGCTGGGATACCACAAACACAGAGTGGTTCCACTTTCCTAAGACAGGGCTGCCAGCAGGATCCAGGAGCATATTTGGCTGCAGGGAAGAGGAGAACTGAGACATGCAGGCTTTGAGCGAGGTCTTTGCAGAGCAGTGCAGTGCAGTGTAAGCTTGCTCAGTGCGTGCCTCCTTATCATCTTTGTTTATCTTGCCTCACTGCTGACTTTATGTAAATCAACCCATATCTAGTTATGCGGCTTGCAAAGGCCAGGGCTTTCTCAGTTGTTTCCCCATCCTGTTTTCTCCTTCCTCACCCTGACTTCATATGACAGCAGGTTCAGCACTAATCCTCCAGCTGTTGGTAGGTTGCGTCCCCTCACAGAACAGAGGCTAGAAACTGCTCTCAGGGGACTCATTAGTAGCCTCTGAAACCAGAGAGACAAAGCTTCAACTGCACACTTAGCCCAGGCTCACCTATTGAATGGGAATTCATTTTTTTCCCCTCTTCCACTGCTTCAGAAATGAAATGATTTGAGTGGCTGCCACACAGGAGCCGCTAGCTGGGGAAAGATTGAATTATAACAGCATCCTGTGCTGGCTGTTGAAATTCAAGGTTAGGCGTAGTGGCAAAGGTCCCCGGTGAGAGCCTGGCATCTTTTACCAGCAAATGAATTTGATGGTGAGTAATGGGGCTTCCTTCTGCTGGGAGCTCCCAGGAGCAAAACTAAGCAGTGACAAATGAGTTCTCCAGTGGCTGTTCCCTTCGACTCTGTGAACATGCACAAGCTGTGTGCTGCCACTCAGAACTACATTATCTATCCCCCTAGCCTTCTGGGCTGAGCGGTTAACGCTTCCCCTCCCTTCTGCAGATCGGGAAGCTGCGCAGCGAGCTGGAAGTGGTGAACGGGAACGTGAAGGTCATGTCGGAGATGCTGACAGAGTTGGTGCCGTCCCAGGCTGAGACTTCCGACCTGGAGCTGCTGCAAGTAAGGAACAGAAGGCAGTGCTGGTGGGCAGAGGGCTGGCGCATGGAGCTCAATTTAGCGATGACTTGACGGGCTGAAGCATTATGCGTGACAGGAATGGGGAACAACTGAAGTGGACAGGGAAATTGTACAGTTGAGGTTGGAGTTGTCTCACATAAGGACCTGCAATCCCTGAGGGCCTTTATTTCTAGATGATACATTAAACAAGAGGCATGCAATTGTGAGGGGAGAGCAAACCAATAATTGTAAAGCTCATATTCAGTTTAAATCTCATATCGCTGTCTGTTCCCCTCTACGCTTGCTGATAGGCTCCAGCAGGCTTTGGGGTCTGTCTGTCCCAGTCACACTTCCGAATCTGTGAGTGCTCAGCCTCAGTTTGACCTTTGTGGTAACTTTCCCTTGCTGCGAGCAGGAGCTGAATCGTACGTGCAGAGCCATGCAACAGCGTGTGCTGGAACTGATTCCCCGTGTGCTCCATGAGCAGCTCACCGAGGAGCTACTCCTCATCAATGACAACCTCAACAACGTGTTTCTACGCCATGAAAGGTACCTGTCTCCCTTCTCTGCCCTGGTCTTCCACAAGAGTTGTCTGCCCTTTGGTAGCCTTCTATTCCACCCTTTTGATCAGCCCATGCATGTAATGCATAAGGTGTCAGCCTGTACCAACGATCTTTGAAAAAAGAGCCAATTCTTACCTCTTGCTGACTTATTGCTGCCCCTTCTAAGATACTGTGTTGTTGGTGGGATATAAACCTAACCCAGAAGAGGGAGGCAACTGCATGGAAAAGATATGGTTTTCTAGCTCTGAGGCAGAGAGGCACAGAAAGGACTTTCCCCGGTTGGCATTTGCACTTTCTTTTGTCATCCATTTCACCAAACTCATCTCTTCTGCTAGAGTGAAGTCTGGAGAATTTAGTCCCTTGAGTCTGTCTGAAGGAGAGCTAGGTTTGAACAATTTTGATTAGAAGTAGCTCTGAAGAGGTACCTCTTCTCAAGCTCTCAAGAAGTTTCCTTACACCTTTGGAGATGTGAACTCTGTGGGCTCCATTGTGGTGTCTTCTGTCTAGGGGGGAGAACTGGGCCCTGAACCATGCTCCCCCTTTCCAAGTATGTAGGAAGAGGCAAACTATGCCAGGCCTTACTGAGGTATCTGTTGGGTTGAGGGTGAACAAGCACACACTATTGTAATTCATCCTGTCACATCCTGTTATTTTTCTTGCAGGTTTGAGCGTCTTCGGACCGGACAGCCTGTTAAGGTAACTCAGAGCTATTGCCTTCTGTACAGCTCAGTTTGCATCCTGCAGCACCTGCTGTGTCCAGCTGAGTTGGAAAGGGATCCAGTCTGCCCCACCTGAAAGCTATAGGCTTTGTTCTTCCTGCTCAGCTGCACCAGACCACACTGGTGTGCAGGACGGTCCATTTCCCAGTGCGAGCCTCTCCCTCTCTGGCAGTGGGTCCTTTCCCCTCACTCAAAGAATAAGAACAGACCAGTAGTAGATGTGTTTTCTGGGTGCTGAGCATTGAGAGGACCAGTTTCCAAATGAACCTCGCTGTGTCATCACTGCCCTGTTGTGTGAGCCAGCACCCAACCTATGGACATCCAGCAGAGCTGGGAGGCTGACTGCCAAGGCGCATTCTGCCCTGGGACATTATTCCCAGCCAGTTCTCCCATCACGGCCCCTGTTCTCCCAAGATATCTTTTGATGGGTACAGAAGGGCTTTCCCCTTCAGTGTTAATGAGCTAGAAGGGAGTCAAGGTGTCCAGGCCTCAAAAACTGTTCACCATCTTCTATTTTTCTCCAAAGGCACCAACCGAGGCACAGAACAGCTTGATTGACCTGGGACCCAGTACTCCTTCTGCAGCGAGACAGCCTGAAGTCACCAACAACCTCTCCTCTCAGCTGGCTGGAATGAGTATGTTGCCATGTAGTATTCCCCTCAGTCCTTCTGTGCTGCTCTGAGAATCCTTTAATACCCTTGAATCACCTTCTAAAATAATTTAGCCATATTCATAAAGTAACCTAAAGAAATAGGGTATATTGTCAACTAATAAACTCATGAAGAAACCTACGTATGTGCCAAGGGACACAAGCAGGTCTCAGCAAAAACAACCTTGTTGTGCAGGAGGTGGACATGGTTTAAGGAGGACCTCAGCATTAGGCTGTGGCTAAGGACTGGGCTTTCCAGCAGGAAAAGGGAGAAAGATGCTCCCCTTCATATCCCTAGCAGCAGTGCAGTTGCCTCTTGCTGTGTTTTTGGGAGGAAAAAAGCTACTGCAAAGGCAGCCATGAGCATCTTGGGCTCAGGACCCAGGTCTTGACAGGTTGTCAGAAAGCCTGATGAGTCCTGGTGGTCTTCAGGACATACCAACAGCCTACATGGTGGTGCCTGAAGTCTTCTCACTGACTCTGAGCACATTCAGTAGAGCTTGGGTACAGCTACAGAAAATCAGGAAGGCTGTATTTACAAACAAGCCAGTGGAGATATTTCTCAAGCCAGTTTTTTTTTCAGGTGACACTTAAGTCATGAAAATCCACTTGTCTGTCTCAGAGGTGCTTGCCAAGAAGCACAGGTCATTCTCTTCCACAGGTTATGGAGCAATTCCCTGTGTTGTCTTAAATGGTAAGGAACATCTGGCCTTCAGAATCAGCGCAGTAAATCGATGCCGCTGTTGCCAGACTGAGCTAAAAATATCCTGCTGAGCAGGTGAAGAAGAAACTGAGTCTGTCACTTCACTCACCACACTGAACGCATGCATACGCTGTTCTGCTGCTGAGGGGCAGGATTGATGAGTGGGCCTAGAGCAGTTCAGCCTGTTCCAATGCTGGCTTTCCACTTAGTACTCCAAGCACATGGCCCTCCATTCACTGCTCTGTCCTTCCTGCTCACCCTCCTCTGTCTCCCACAGACCTGGGCTCAAGCAGCGTGAGTGCGGGGCTGCACTCCCTCAACACCTCTGGCAAGCTGGAAGAAGAGTTCGACATGTTTGCCATGACCCGGGGCAGCTCGCTGGCTGACCAGCGCAAAGAGTGAGTGTAGCACCCCTTCTGTTCTTGCCTTCTTGTAAACGGGGAGCGTGCAGGGGAACGGGGGCTGTGAATTCAGCTAGCAGCAGTTCCTGGGAGGCAATCGGATGTGACAGAAATATGCTCTTCCCATGCAGTTTTCGTAGGATGACCTCAGTAGTTCCCCTGCTACCACCATCTCCCCCTCACTGTGTCCTGGGCACGTGGAAAAGGAAGTGGTCTGTGTGTGTGCGTGTCCCTTACTGCTAAACAGAGGGGCTGCATGTGCTGGGATGCTCATTGTCAGGAGATGAAGGTGTGGAGTGGGACTGGCTGAGTTTCCTTGTCTGTCTGTGAACTCAGGAGTTGCTCTGTGCCCTGACTGGGAGATGTTGAACTTGGTTATCACTGAATATCAATGAAGCCTAATGGACAGACTACTGAACTGGAGTGCAGGAAAAACACAATCCACTGCGGCTTGCAAGACAGGGCACTGCTCTGTGCCTCAGTTTCCCTGTTGGAAAATGGGACTGATGTTTGAGACCTTATGGAAAGCAGTAAGAGTTGGGTCTTGTCCCATCTGGACTGAAGAGGTCTTTACTGCAAAGAGTGGACTCCTGAGTCCTGTTTCTGAGAGGAGCCAACAAGAGCTGTACTGACGGGATCCTTTTGGCTCACTGGATCTGTTTCTACACAGGTTACCAAGCAGCAGAGTCCACAGGCACAGGGCTCCCTCCAGCCCTCAAAGACTTGCGCTCATTATCTCCACGCCTGGAGTGCCTTCCTCTGCAGTTGTACAGTGGCAAGTTAAGACCTCATCAGGATGTCTCCTTTCATTCTTTTGTCTCAGACTGCTTCTAGCAACCCATGGGCAGCACACAACTTGATTTATTCCTGGTCATTGTGTCCAAACACTGAGCTCCTCCTGCTCTGTCTCTATGAGCCTGGCTGGCCTTGCACCTCCCTCACCACACTGCTGGGCTAGGAGCATGTCAGCCTGTTGGGAAGCCGTGCTTATACACACAGACAGCTGTTTTGGGCTCAGCCTGTTTGCTGAACATGACTCCCACCACCTGCAGCTCTGAACCACTTCACACAGGGCTGGGAACCCCAGAGTAGAGCGCTGTATGCAGGGTGCTCCCAGCACACGGTAGGGTGTGCTGCCTCAGGGTAGAGGGCAAAAACACTGGTGCAACAGCCTCCAGTTTGGTGCTGAAATCTGAGCTTCTGGTATGTGCACAGTGCAGGTGGCTGAGGGAGAGCTGGGCAGGGGTGGAATCGTATCCTCCCCGGCATGGTGCAATCCTTAACACACTGAGACTTGTGATCTTTGCTGTAATGAGGCGTCTTCTATTTATTCCTCTCTGCCTTCCATCTGCCCACATTTGCACCCCTGCCAGGTAGCCTCTACTCTCACTGGCTCAGGTTTCCCATTTCACTCACGAGCCTCTGCTGTCAGTGTCTCCCTCCCTCTGAACCTACCCATTTCCCTGCTGCTCCCAGACAAGACGTTCCTGCAGCTGGGGTCTGTTCCTGACTCCCCGTGCTTCATGAGCATCTCTGCGAAGCAGTGCTTGAAACACCTCAAGCCTTTTCTGCCGTTCTTCCTCATCAGTGGCATGATAGCAGCGCTGTACTTCATCCTTGATGCCATCGTCCACAGCGGCCCCTTCACTGATGAGCACTTTTTCGAGAAGTTTGAGCATCGGTGGCCCAAGCCCCTGGCCCTCAACAAGAACGGATCCACGTGATGGTCTGCTACGGCTGCAAGCAGGGGCCTGGGAGCAGCTGGAGGGGAGACCTGTGGAGAGCTTCTGGGCTAGGCTTCATTCTCCCAGCATGGATGGACTGTTTGTTCCAGTCTGCGTGGATCAGATGGTGACATGTGGCGTTAGTGTGTGTGGTAGCTGCGTAGTGGGGACACAGAAATGGAATAAGGGAGATGAGGGGTGGGACATGTCTGTGTGTGGAAAGAAGTTGTTGTAATGAGGCATTTGGAGACCCTGAAGCAACACCAGGCTACTCTGATCATCCAGCCTAACCTCCTATGTGGCATAAGCCTTTGAGTCTTTGCCACCACCAGTTATTGAGTGGTCTTGGTTAAAGACGTGGTTTTGAGCTGTGCCTGTGAAGGTAGACGGGTACACAGGGGCTTCCTTGCTCAAATCCTTCCTATAGCACTCTGCTGATCAGTCTGTGTTAGCTATCTCTGTTCTGTAGTCAGCCCCAGAGAAGATGAGTGCCATGTTCATTGCACCTAGCTCTGTAAGACGTTTTTCGTCTGTTGGATGGTTGTTTTCAGACAATGCCTTGTCATCCTCTTGTTGTGTGCCTGGGCTGTCCTTTGGTTTCCCACAGTGATGTTGCAGTGAGCAGTTTAGTTTGTTTTGTGTGGGCTGCATTCATCTTTAGTAGGGGTTTTGCATACCTTTCTAGAAGCTCTTGGTAGCAGAGTGACAAGAGATGAAATGTTACGTAGTCAGCAACCCTGAGTATATATTTAGGAGTTCCTGCTCTCCACTCCCAGGCTTTTTATTAACCTGTGTAACTTCGTGCTTTCAGGGTAAAGTACGAAGATCCCCAAGCCTCCAAAGGACTTGCTGGTGCCCTGGATGCCCGACAGCAGAACACGGGAACAGTAAGTGGCCACAGAGCCTTTAGTACAACCCCCAGGAGTGGTTGTGTCCTCCTTGCTCACCAGCGCAATAAATGCGCAGTCTGTTTGGAAAAAAGTCAAGTATTTAACATGACTGATGATAACTCCTGGTCTCCACCAACCTGCATTCACTCCCTGGGCTCTCTACTACCTCATTTTTTAAACTCCAGAGGGGTTTATTGGGGAAATATGGAAAGCCTGGGCTTGACTGAGTTGGCAACAGGATAGCCTCCTTACATTTGCAAGGAAATTTCCACTTGGAAATATGTTTTATTCCATTTCAGCAGGTTTCCAAGTCCATTTGCCTCCTCTCTGCAGTCAGAGATGTGGGCCACCAGTAACAGCGTGTTCTTTCCCCCACCCTAAACCAACTGCCTCCCCTCTCCCCCACCCTCTTCAAGAACAGTGTTCAGTGCAGACTCTCTCTCGACCAGGGGGAGTTTGGTGCCTCCAGTGATGGAGCCCAGCTGACTAACTGGATGGTGCGGCAAGGAATGGTGAGACTGTGGGGCGCCAGCAGGGAGAAAGGAGGCTGGGGCTGCTGAACTAGATAGAGGTGCCACTGGCACAGCACATGAGGATGCACAGCAGACATCAGGAGACTGCAGCCTGACATGGTACAGCCCTGCCCTGGAGACCAGGGTTGGGAAGGAAGCAGGCAGAGTGTCAGTCTTCCCTCAAGGATACATAATTATAGGGAAAAGTCCCAGCAGCCTGGAGGCCAAAAGAGCATGTGCTGCTCTTTGAGCTAAAGGATGCCGTGTTACGGGCTGGGTGTCCCAGGAGCAAGGGCACCAACTGGAGGTAATATGAGGAAGGCTGCTGCCGTTCATTCCCTCTCTAGCCTCTCCTGCCCAGCATGAGCTGCCCCATTTGGAATAAAACTTATTTGGCTTTTATCCTGTTGGAGGACTTCTCTTGTAGCTAAAGAGTCCAAGCCTCCAAGCTGTTGAATTTTGCCTTTCGGCAGCAGGAATTCCTGCACTGCACCACCTCAGGCATGCTGACGTTTTGATACACCCAGGTCTGAGGTCTGGTAGCCTGCCTTCCTAAACTGGACACTGCCTAGACTGATGTCTGCTCTTGGAAGTTTCCCCACAAGTTGTCCAGCTGGCTTGAATGCACTTCTACTCCAGAGAGTTCCTCTCTGGGTAGACAAAGCCACTTTGCTTTGAAACTTCCTCAGTATTACACATCCTCTTCCATCCCCGCTCACCCCTCTGCCAGCTGTGGTAACTATCTGATCTTGCTACCTGGTTTGGGGAAGTCTGCCTGTCCTTTGTGAGAAGGGGTTGCTCTTCTTCTTGGTCTCGCTGTTTTCTGAGAGAGCTATAGGTGCTATATAGACTAAGAAAAAAAGTTCCTGCAGATACCCTCTGGCATTTCTGCTTCTGAAACCTCTAGCAAGGGCTCAGCTTTGCTCAGCTTTGATCAGGAGCTTGTGACTGGAGAAAAGGATCTGGGGTTTTGATTTGGTTTTGGCTTCCTTCAAGGATATCTTTGTCCATTAGAAAGGTGTCTCCTTGCTGCCTAAATTGTCCAGGGAGGTAAAGTCTTCTGTGCTAGCTTCTTCCCTACTGGAAGTCAAACTTTAATTGCAGAGGACTTTGTCTTTGATGGATCCATTTCTATAGTTTAGTGTGATGTCAGACCCTGCTGTGCTTCATGATCCTACCTGAATCTTGGCAGATGCCTTTTCCCCTCAGTGTGGTACCAATCCTGCTACATTTGTTACCTTCAGCACCACAGACTTCGACATCAGACTGTCAGTGTTTCATGGAAGGGAGGTGATATGGAGAAAAGCACACCTCTTCTTCTCTGGCTGCCCAACACAAGCAACCAGCTTCCACCTAGTGGGTCCTTACCAGAATGGAAAGCCTTATCCTGTACTAATACCCCCAAACCAACTACCAAACCCCAGATGCTTTTAATGGCACACATCCTGGAAGCTATGTGTGCCTGGGTGTGGATGGGGCAGAGGAAGCAAGTGAGCCATTGGTAGCTGGGAGAGCTTTTGCAGTTGCAAGTCAGCTTTAGAAGGGCCTGAACTGACTTAACGGTGGGGCAAGAGGATTAGATTTTGAGTTGGGCTTCCCTTTTGCAGAGTGGGTTTTAAGAACATCCTCTTCTCTTGGCTTCATTCCTCTTTTTCTTCTGTCCCAGGTGCCGGTTCCCCAAGCCAATTTCATGGAAGACATCGAAAAGTGGCTCTCCACTGATGTGGTAAGCAAGGGGCTGCTTTCCTGGAGGCAGCAGTCTTGTCAGAGTTGTCTGTGGGGCTGGATCTTAGGCAGTGCTCAACCGCAACAGCACTGCTGAATGTGTGGCACAGGCTGCTTGGAGGGAGCAGGGGAGGAAAAGCCAAGGACACAGGGCCTTGGGTACCATATCAGTATAAAAAGCCTTCTGGGAGGCACAGCTAATGAGCTGGGGCTCAGGACCACTTAAACATGTCTGTACTGCTGAAGAGGAGAAGCACTATCTTATTTCCCTCCATACAGAGAATCACACCTGTGGAGGTACCTTTGCCTGCCTTGCCTCTAACCATGCCCTTCTCCTTCCATAGGGGGAGTCCGAGGATGCAAAAGGTGTCACCAGTGAAGGTAAGAGTCACCAGACAACCCCCTTCTGCAGCTGGCAGCACTTTGGCTTTTCCACAAGCCTCTCTCCTTGCTGATGCTCTGCTCTTGTCCCAGAGTTTGACAAGTTTCTGGAAGAGCGAGCAAAAGTTGCGGACCGACTCCCCACTTTGTCCAGCTCTTCAGCAGGCACGTCCATCTCCCCTCCTGCTGCCAGCCATCATCGGAAGCAAGCGAAGGAAGATGACGCTATGTTTGCCTTGTGAATGCTACTGACTGGTGTGCTGTGGAGCAAGAGGCTGTGTGTGCTGTTTCGCTCGCCTCCGACCAGGGGCCAGCTGGGGAAGGACTCTGTCCCCTTCCTCCACTCTCTTCCTGTTTTCTTTTTTGAGTTGTTTTTATTTTAAAGCTGCTTTCAGATTCCAGATAACCATTGTTGTGTTTAGGGATGTCGCACAATAGGCTTGTGAAGGGGGTTTTCAAAGCTGCTCGAGAACGTGGAAGGTGTGGGCTTTTGGTTTTGGTACGAGGTGGGCAAAGCAGAAGCAGCTCCCCATCCTCCTCTCCAAGGAGGCAGTCAGAGATCTTGCCCAGGAAACAGGAGAGGCTGCAGCCTGCTGCTGAAATCGTGCCTGCCTGCTTCTTTCCTAGCCTCCCAACAGAGTGGGTCCCCAGCCTGCTGCCTGCCGCTGTTAGACTGGAAAGCAGCAAAGATATGTAACATTACAGGTGGCAGAGCAAAAACACTAATGGTAGCGGGGCCCTCTTGCTCTAGCCTCTTTTGCACAAGTGCTTGTGGTATGCAACACCTTCCCACTCACAACCCCTTCTCTTCCTTTCCTCCCCCATCAGTTTATCCAGAGCCCTACCCAAGCCCCCACATCTCCGTTGCACAGCAGCCAGCTACCAAAGCCCTTGGCTGCACGCAGGGCTCGAGCTGCGAGTGGTACCCAGTCTGCGGGCCAAAGGGGCTGTCTGCCCTGGGGTGGGGTGTGCCTTCAGCAAATTCTGCAGTTAATTTAATTCTCCCCTTATTATCCTTTCCTCCCCTTTCCCTGATACGATCCCGCCTCCCTCTTGCTGCTTCCGCTGATGCCTTCCACCGTGTCCTGCTGTGGTGTGGGGAGGATCTCAGAGCCTCTGAGCAGCCAGCGCTAGCGACTCCCGAAGTGCTGGAGGCAGAGAGCTGTTCTCCCTAAAGTTGGAGGCTTTAGGCACTGTTACACCATTGAGAATGTGCCGTTGCTGGGGTAGCTTCTTCAGCTGGTTAGCACAGAGGTGAAGCAAGACTCATCCGACACCAAAAAGCAGCTTTGCAGCAGCCGGGAGCTCCTTTGCACATGGGGAGCAAAACCCTCCTGAGCAAACCGCACACGCTGCCTAATCCTACAGGGCGGCCAGGGAGGAGGGTGCTGAGCCTGGGGCTCCTGCTCGTGGGATTTCTTGTTGAATGTGGGAGAGTTGCCTTTTTTATTGCACATTAAAGGAGCAAACTCTTGACCCTCCACTGAAGAAATGCGTGTGCTGTCTTTGCCGATGTGGGAGGGGAAGACCCTGGGGGAGGAGAAGAGGGGTGTGACCATGCCGCCACATTTGCTCTCTGCAGGAAGATGAGGGCATGGTGTTGCTGGGAGGAGGCATGGCGTGGGGACCAAGCAAAGGCAGGTGCTGGCTGCTTTAGCATGGTCTCCTGGGGAGGTGGCTCCAGCCCATCTCAAAATAGCAAGAGGGCGAGCCACCTCCTCTGCTTTCCCCCTCTGCCTTGTGACCAGACCCAAATCACACCTCACAGTCCATAAATCACTTAAAGACGTGCAAGAAACAGTTGCTGTGAAAGGTCTCCCTGGTGTCCTCAGCTGTTCCTGTGCCACCTCCCAGTGTCCGACTGGGTGGGAGCTTGGAAAAACAAATCACCACTTCCAGCTCCCACAGACTCCCACATTGACCTCACCCACACAGCTCTGGCTCTGGCCTTTGCTGTCACCTTTGCAACAAGCCCAGAGCCGAGCTCAGCTGCACAGGAAAGATCACCTCACAATCCACAGGATCCACCTCGCTGCCCCTGGGATGCCCCAAGCTCACCCCAGGGCGAGGACCCTTCATCCTCACCCTGTTTTCTCCCTCCGGAGCACGGGGGAATTGGCTCGCTTCTATTTCTGTCAGGGGGCGGACAGGTGGGAGTGCGGCTTGGTGGTTGCCAAGATGACTTGGTTTGACGTGATGGTGGCCAACAGGTGAAAATTCGCAGTGACACTTGTGGCCAGCGAGTCTCCTCCTCACCTCCTCACCGCTGAGGCAGAGACTTGTCCCAGGGAGTATCTGTGGCTTTTCTTCAACAACTGAGTAACAAGAAAAATGGGGATGAAAGGAGGGAAAACTTTCCGTGCCCACATTAATATTTCCATACTTGTTACACATTATACCAGTAGTACCTTAAATAATCCTGCAAGGTTCCTTTTGAGGAGAAACTTGAAGAAACACCTGTCAGGTGCAAGTACAGATCACGCTTTTTGCATTGGCAAAGACTACTTCATGCAAAACTGAACTGACAGCATCATAAAGAATTCTTTGAAATACATTTCCCCTTTTCTAAACTCCCAACGTTGCTGTTCTTAAAAATAATGCTCGTTCCTGCCCACCAGATGGCTGTCGTCCCCCACGCGCTCTCAGCCTGAGATCTGCAGACTGCAGAGGAAACCCTCTGGCTTTGCAGTGACCTGCTCAGCAGGCTGTGCACACAGGAAACCAGACAAACCCAAGTTTTGCCTTATTCTAGGTATTATACTGCAGTCCTTCGCCTTGCACGGATGCACACGGTGGCAGCCCCAAGCAGGCACACAGACGCACTGTGCTGAAGCATCCATTAATAACCACACTGGGAATGAGATCCTGGCCTGCACGGGCCTTTTGCGTGACCCAGGGTGGTTGTTTCTGTGTAAGCTGAAGGAAGGAAGGCATAACTTCCTTGCTCCGGGTCAGATCTGCTCCGTATCGCTGAAAGTTAGGCATGTATTAAAAGTTCATGAGAACGTCCGTGATGTTAGGGCTGTGCAGTTCTTGGCATAGCAGTATCACATTCCTAGCAGCAAAAAACCACAAGCTTCTCTTTCATCTAGCACAGACCTACAAGTAGTATATGAAATTTATTTTTAAAGAACAGCTAACAAATAAGTCTCCTGATTTCCCACATCATCGCACAATGGAGCAAAAGTTCTCCATGCTGGTACACTGGGAAAGCTGTTTGCCATCCCAAAGGATTTTCGTGTTGCTCTACCATGCCAAAACATTCTCAAAGCTTATTTGGGATAAAAAGATTCCCCCTTCCCTCCAAAATGAGAATAAGGCCACTTCCATTTCTCTTCAGAATAGGATAGAAAATAGATAGTTCAGTTGGAAGGGACATAAAGACCATGAAGTCCAACAGCCTGACCTCTTCAGCTAACCAAAAGTTAAAGCTTATTATCGAGGGCATTACCCAAATGCCTCTTGAACACTGACAGGCATGTGGGGCATCTTTAGATGATCCCAACAGTGGAAAATCCTACCTCAGACTCTGCGTGCTCCCTGCTTTCAGTTGGAGCAAACCCCCCCCAGCTGAGCTGAAAGGGAGCTGGGCATGGTGCTGGGCTGGATCAGCCCCCAGGACAAGCATGGTGCTGCTTCATGGGTTGTATTTCATCCACCCTTGCTGCTCAGGGTAGACGGAGATGCTGGGAAGAATGTGTGGTGGGGACCTTGTGGGCAGCAAAGAGGGGGCTATGAGGAAGGAAAACATCTCTGTAGGGAGCTCCTTTTTACCTGGAGAGGGGTACGAGCAAGTGGAAGTGCAAGAAGTGAGGAAAGACAGGAAGGGAAAAGGGAAGTAGGACAGGAAAATGTGCAAAAATAGAAGAGGAAAAAGAGATGCCCCAGCACTTGGGAGCAAGGCAGTGGTCACGAAGAGGAGGTGTGTGGCAGTGAAACCTGAGTGAGGGAAAATGGATTTAGGAACATGGATTTGCAGGGAAACAGCTTCCTTTTTCTCTCTGCCATCATTCTTGCAAAACTTTGTGTGCGCAGTAACCACAGCTGACTCAGCCTGTGGCAGCAGTGGGCTCGCTTCCCTCTCCCAGCAGGGCTGGGAGAAGTCACAGAGCTGGGAACGGGGAGAGGGGTAGGATCTGGTCCTGTGGGTAAGGGAAGTTTTCAGCGGTGTGAGTTCCTGCAGTGTTTCACCATCCCTCCCTACTCCAGCTGCCTGCTGCAGGGCCCCAGGAGCAGAGATTTCTGGGGACGAGTAACTCCCTAAGCCAACAAAAAGCCACGTGTGCCAGTCTCCAGGTGCTGGGTTTGGGGCTGTAGTCTTCCAAAAAGCATTTCTGAGGCACAAGGTGTATTTGACGGAGGGGTGTGGTGAGGATACGGATTTCCTGTGGCTCCCACAAGGACACTTTTTGTGCAATCGCTCTGCCCATCAACCACCAGCTGCACCAGGGGAGCCCCCCCCAGGCTGAGCACCTCTGGTCCCTCTCACCTCTGCCAGACCACATCTGGCAGCTCAGCCCTTTAATTTGAATCCCACAGCACACTCACGTCACCCAGGTGTTGCTGTTAATTATTATTTAGCTCAAGAGCCACGGCCATAGTCCTGAGGGCTCGCTGTGCCAGACACTGTGCACAAGGGCAAGGACACTCTCTGCCCCTGGTGACTGGGAAGGCCCTGGGAAATTCCCACTTTTCCCAAAACAGGGGTATTCTCACTCCTTTGTACTCATGCATCCTAAGTACCACAGTGCACAGGGCTCCCCAAAGCTGAACACACCCTGCCCCTAAATAAAGGGGTTTGAAGGAAACTGGGACAAACATGTGCTCGGTGTCTTCCCTGCTCCATAATTACAGGCATATGCACCAGCTGCCTTCTCGCCTGACCAACCCATCTGGGGCTCATTCCTCCCCATTAGCATCTAGCCTCCTGCTTGTAAACCAAAGCTCTTATAAACAGCAGCTTGGGTTGGTAAACAGCCTTGCCTGCGTGCCCTGGAGCAATTTTTAGTACAAAATTAAGAAAAAGGGAGGAAGCGAGGATGCAGGCTGTGCCTTGGCGAGCCTCTACAATAAGCTCCTTCCCATGCCTCGTATTTTCTGAAAACAAACAAACAAACAAAACAAAACAAAACCAAAAAAAAAAAAAAAAAAGGCAAAAAGAAACGGGGCACTCATCCTGCACCCCATCCGTGCCTTGATTTCCCCTGTAAGGAGCAGGATCTGTCCTGGTCCCAGTGTTTGCAGCTTCCCCCGTGCCCTGGGTCAGCCTCCAAACCTCAGGGCAGCCAGGGCGGGGGCCACGCAAATGCCGACTCGCCCTTTCCTCCTATGGATGTTCTGCTGAGTCAGGGTCACGCCAGGCCACGCCGTATTGCTGAGTAATGCTTTGGGGCTGTGGTAAGGGGCTCTTTTTGCGGAGTCACGGCACAGCGGGGCCACGTGAGGCCGGATATCTGGAGGGCGGCTTCAGGACGACGTGCTGAGGTTGCAGCCGCTGTTCTTGGCTCCGCGCCTGTTCCTCGGGACGCCTGGAGAAATCTCCAGAAAGAAAACCCCAGAAGACGTGCAGCTCTCGTACCCCAGGGCAGGGGGATGGAAGCCCAGGGGGCAAGGGGGGCTCCCACTGTCTTTGCAGGACTCGGGTTCTGGTTCACCTCCTCCCCTCCCCTGAGAAAGGCGTGAGCTGCAGTGCAAAGTCCTGCTCGGTGCTTACGTGCGGCTTTTCAAACACAGCTCCTTGCTGGTTGTCCTGTCCCAGTCAGGGCATGCTTAGCTTTATGCAGGGCTATCGCACGGACACAATGGTGGCGGCTTTGTACTCCTGTGCTGTGACATGCATGTTTCCATGCACCTAAAAAAATATGTATTGTGATCTGTGCTTCCTGTTTCCACCAAGCTGGTTCATTTATGCCTGAGAAATGCACGTGCACATCCGTCTCCCTCCACCATGCAGGGTCGGTGCAGAACTGCACTGTTCATCTGCGGGACCCTCCCGAAGGCACCCCCACCACCACAGCCTGCGGGAGCCCCTGGGGATTTTCAGTGCCTTGGGCTCACAGCCTCCGTGTTTCCACCTGTATCTTTGATCTTGGCTTAGATTGTTCTGTACTGACAGCAGCGAGCACAATCAGTTCTGCCAGGGCCGGGCAGCCTCCCTTTAGTAAACACAAACCAACCCACAGCACGTCCTATACCCTCCAGCAGCGGCTCCCCCCTTCGGGAAGCCACTTTAAGCGGATATTGCAGCTTCACGTGTTGGTTTGCTTTTTTTGTTGTTGTTGTTCCTTTCCCCATTGCACAGCAAGTTCTGGTTGCTGAGTCAGCCTCCCCTTCCTTGCCAGGCACTGCAGCTTTCTGCTGTGTCATGGTCTCAGGGTGCCCATCGCCCCCCCCTCGCCAGCCGAGCCTGGCTGTCACCAGCCGGACCCTCCTTGTCCCCTGGGGACCAGGGGCCAGAGCCAGGCATAGCTCAGGGCTTCCCACGTGGTGTTGGGAGAGCTCTGCTCTCTGTGACTGATAGCACAAGCAAAGTTTCTGACTGAAAAATCCACTGCGAGGACAACCCATAAAGGATATAAAGAAAAAAGTCTCCCCCACTTCCCTGCCCCTGAAGAAAACACTGGTTCCTCAATGACTTGTTGTTAACCATTCATCTAACGGATCTCCTGACTTACATATTTTCTCAGAGGCTGGGACAGGCAGACGGAGGCTTTAAAGCCCAGCAGGAGCTATTACAAATACCTGCCTTGGGCTACCCAATTCATCTTCACCACAAACCTCCAGGGCAATCTCAGCGGTGCCCAGGCACATCACCTCCAGGTGAGCAGCCCTGGCACCACCCAACCGCTGCTCGGTGGCAGGGTAGGAGGGGATGGATGGGACTTCTGGCAGCCATGGGGGACACCACAGGTCGGGCACTGCCACGAGGTACAAGTAAAATGCATTAATGCCCTGGATGTGGACTGGCTTCTGCCTTCCACTGGCTCACTGTACTCTGAGTGAGTTGCTTCAGGGGCCAGTTTGCTCTTTTCCATGAAAAGCACACATCTGCTTCCCCATCCATCATTCTTAAGCGTCCATTTCTGAGGTTTTCTTCTTGGAAGAGCAAACCTCTGCCAGCACACGGGCACACACAGTGCCCTTAAGCTTCCCTACACTGTACAGCACAGCAGGGGGGAGGCAATACAAGTCCGTGCTGCAGAGCCCTGGATGAGGCCAGAAAAGCCCCAGGCGAGTGGCTGCAAATTGATGACAGCCCACTTTCAGTTCTCCTTCCATCCTGCTGCAGAGCCTCTGGGCCTTTCCGGAGAGTGGGGCCCAGTTTCACAGCCCCTTCATCCCAAATAACCCTGATCCCAAATAACCCCTGATTCTGGGTCACAGTTTTCTACCCTGCACCTCTGGAAAAGCTCACAGCAGAGGGGAGCTGGAGGGACCTTGTCTCCTGTGAACAGCCCAGGAGAAGGTGAAGCCCCCAGAATCAGGAGATACACTTGGGGCAACTCAGAGCAAAAAGCTGAGGCCCTGTGTCCTGGGACAGCGTGGTGGTGAACCAGGACTTCTTCCTGGGTAAAAGTACCCTACTTGGAATGGCAGTGACACAGCTTGGTACCCTCTCTCATCCCCCCAGTTTCTCACATCCACATCTACATCAACTCTGGAAGACGGGGAAGGAAGAGGACCTCTTGTATGCATCCTTTTAGTGCTTCTAAGCACACAATTTTGGGAGAGCAGGCAGGGAACAAAAGTACTCCCCTGACCACAACTGAAAAGCCCTTGGGGAGGAATAGGACACACTACCAGAGCTGCAGGACAGAGGTGTAAAGAAGAATAGGGCTTTGGGGTGTTTTGTTTTGTTTGTTTATTCCCTATATTATTTCTTATTCATAATATGAATATTATTATTCATTTTCACATATTTCCTTCTTCCCTCCACTAGAACTGCAGGCTCAATCTGTGCTCCAGCTCAGGAGCTGTTTTGTGTCAAAACAGGACTCACCGAAAACTGCACATGAGCTTCTAGAGAGTGATGTCAGTGGAAAAAAAACTCATTTTGGGGCCAGTCCAGTGACATAAAAAGCATCAACATCTTCAGGCAGCACTGGCCGTGCTGCCCTGTGCTCCCCCCTCTGCCAGCAGACATCTGGGGCTTTGTCACACTTCCTTTGAAGCTTTGGACATCCCAATACATTTATTTTATAGGAAAATAAGCAGGCCAGCAGCAAATCATGTGAGAGGGCCTGGGAGTAAGAGAGGAGCTGCCAGTTTTTGCTAGAATGCTCTTTTGCTTTAACGAGAAGAGCCCTACAGGAAAAGCCTGGCTGAGTCAAGGGTGGAAACGCTGAGTAATCCTTCCTGAGCCTGTGCTGCTCACCAGATGTCTGCCCCGGTCCCAAAATAGGCGTGGGGGCACATTTCCTCTGGGGCAGCTCTCTAGCCCCCCACAACAAGCCCATCTGAGGTGTAGGTGCAGGGCCAAGGCAGCACATGAGGTGCACAGCTTGGCTGGCAGCACCTGCTGCTGCAGCACCATCTTTGAGTGCCCCGCTCTTTTGGCTTGAAGGCAAAATTTGTGTTTTCCCAAAGCACAGCTGGACGATGCATCTTCCATCCCAGCTAGCCGTGCTTCCAGCAGAGCTGCAGATGGAAAAGAAGGGCCCCACTTCATCTGCTGGCTGCCTTGTCCACCACCAAACCAGACAAAACAGCAGAGAAGCCAGCTACTGGCAGCAGCGCCTTGACCAACTCTATTTTGCTAAATCAGAAATTATTTGCCTTTGCAAATCTCTACACATTTCCTCAGAGTTTAGCCCAAGTCTTGCATCACATCTTTGCAGTCTTCCACACACAGCAGCTATTTCCAGCCATCTGGGAGTGGAGGAGACAGAGCATTACCCTCCTAAAACACCCTGCACACGGCAGCAATAACAGCAGGGACCACTTGCCACACAAACACGGTATTTTTGCCATCATAACAGAGCGTAGAAAGGATTTCTCCATGAGTCAGTGCAGGCACACCTGTGCTGGCTCTGTGCAAGGAGACAAGGTGAATTCAGCAGGGTCTGGTGCTGTGTAACTGTGCTTGTGGCACTTGCAGACCTAGCAAGGGGTCTTTGCAGAGGGATGAGGAGCAAGGGGTCTTTGCAAGGGGAGCTTGCAGAGCTCCTCATCCGCTAGCCGGCAAGCTCTGTGTTACCTGAGAGGCTCTGCAATGCTCAGTGCCATGGGAAATGAAACATTTGCACCAGAGTCTTGCTAGAGCGGATTAGGACAGATGTTGTGTGAGCTCCAGAGGCAGGGCACAGCTGGGACACAGATGGGTGTAGGGGGGGAGGCTGCCCACCCTGCCTCAGGCAGTGCCCCCATAAACCCACTCCTCTTTATCCAACCCCACAGCCCCAAAACCAGGAGCCCCCCGGGGAAGGAGAAGTGGCCGGGCATCCTCTTGTTTGTGCTGAGCTGTCACGAAGCATCGGGTGACTTCCTCCTGCCTTCGGAGGCTGGCCTCCTTCTGGGGGAGAGGCAGGGCGACAGCCACGCTGGGAAGGGAAGTGCAGAAGCGTGTTGCAAGAAGTTTGTGCTCACACTGAGGTCAGCGGTTCGGCTGCTCACGTGGCTCGTCGGTATAAAGCTGGATGCAGGAGCTGGGCTGCCCAGCTCAGACGCTTCACCGTCCTGGGAGGAGAAGGGAAGGAGGAGCACGAGCAGGAAAAAAACAAACAACAGGGAAACGACGTGGAAAAACATGGAAACTTCCCAGAAACGCAGCTCTGAAAGGTGAGAGTGGGGCAGGGGAGAAAGGGTAGATTTTAGCTGAAAGAGTAGTGCATTGCTCCTTCTGCTTTTAGGCACGCTGTTCCTGTTTCTGCTCTGCAGGGAGCAGCTTGCTCCTCCTCTCCCCTCTGGACAGAGTCTGTCAGTATTCTGGCACCCCAGTCCCTGGCTCTTGGGATCTCTCTGCTCCTTTTCCTGCCATCCCCAGCTCCCTGCTTTTCCTAGAGAGCTGAGATCCATTTTGCTGGAGGGGAGTCACAACACTGATGTCTGTCCTGCTGCTTTTCCCCAGCATGTCTCAGGACCTGTCAGAGCTCTTGAAGGAAGCCACCAAGGAGGTGCATGAGCAGGCGGAGAACACACCCTTCATGAAGAACTTCCAGAAGGGGCAGGTGTCCCTCCAGGAGTTTAAGGTACAATATTAACATCAGAGCAGCACAGCTTGGGTACAGGATTTCCTCACCAGGAAGCAGGCTGTTAGATGAGGCAGGATGTGTGGGGAGTAAAGTGGGGAGGACCAGGGCAGCATCAGCATCTCCCATGCAAAACAAGCCACAGCACCCTCATACCTTATCAGCCCCTCCTGCAGGATGTTAAGGCAGGGCTGTGCCTTTTGGGATGGGCAGCTGAGTTGAAGCAGGACAAAAAGACAGTAAGACTGAAGGGATTAATCTAACTGCTTTTATCTGGCTTCATAAATGCCTGCATGTTAATTAGTGGCAAAGGCAGTTAATGGAGACATAACAATGTGCAGATATATGAGTGGCTGAAGTGTCAAGAATGGAGGGTGCTAAATTTAGAGCACTCTGAGCAGTTGCAGCTAGAAATAATGGTGGGATAGCGATAAAGTGAGGCTGTGAGATCACGCCTGGCACCAAACCTTGCAGTGGTTTAGTTGCCACTTGGGCTATAGCAGGCTGAGATCAGGAACAATTGCTCAAAGGCAGACTGAACTTGAGCAAGCGGTATCTGCTGCTAGCAGGTAGGATCCTGTTGCTTTTCTTGAAATATTAAGTTATTTGCAGTTACTAGTCTGTGTCTAACCTGGCTAATCTGAGCTACATAACAAAGCCATGAGCAAAACCAAGGCAAACACCTGGGCTAGAAATTCCCGGCAGGCCAGAGGAACTGACGCATGGGTTTGCAAATAACAGCCAGTAATCCGACCTGTGTCTTAATTACTTTGTTGTTGAATCGCTTCTTGATAAATAAATCCACAAGAATAGGCAAAAGACTACTTATTCTTGGCAGGTTGTATTCATGATACTTAGTCAAGCATGAATTCAATCACAGGTGCTGACTTCCTGCTGTTAGGAATGGGGCATTTGCTAGGCAGTGAATTTGAGACAGGCTGGCATTAAGGAAAAAAAAAAAAAAAAAAAAAAAAAAAGGCCAGAAATAGGCTTCTAAGATTCAGGAGCACAGCTCGGTTTCCCAGAAACTGTTTACACATTGTGTCAGGGGGAGTGAGATGTGATGCTGGGCTTTAAAAAGTAATGATAATTTTCCAAAGCCACGTTTCCCACTGACCCACTAGCTGCCACCAAAAACAACAGGTCAAGTTAAATTTTCTTAATTTGTTAGGCAATGTTCCTGTATTTGGTTTCTTTTCCAGTAAGCTGGAAAATGGGTTATCATTTAAAAACCTTTTTTCTGTTTACCCTCTTGGCAAACCCATGTATCAGCCCCAATGCATGACTCCCTAGAATTTGAATATCTGTTTCCACAACCAAGTCATTGCCTGTGTGTATGTCAAAGTCCTGTTTGCTGACACAGTGGCGTAAAGTTGAAACAGCACCTCCTGTCCCGCAGAACCGATAGCTTTGTGGGAGAGTAAGCTGCTTTCTATCCTGACATCGGTGTAATCCCTCTTCAAACCTGACTCACCTGTACTATGATACCTTTGTGTTTTACCCCTTGCTGTCAATAAGGGATTTCAGTGTAAGCAAGAGGTGTTGTAGGTGTAAATACGTATACAGCTTCTGCAAACAGAATCCCCGGGGAAGGGAAGAATACAGCTAGATTGTCTTATGCCACGTGGAAAAGTTGGCAGAAGAAAATATCGCGTAAGCTGGGAAAAACAATAACAATGGTTTCAAAACAGAGGGATGAGCACATAGCCTCTCAGTGATCCTTCAACAAAGGCGTTTTTCAGAGGCGGGCTGTGCCTCCAGCCCCCTTCTAGCTTGTGTCCTCGGGGTAACCAAGAGGCAATGCCTCTTCTAAGACCAAATGGGAGATGTGGGGTGCCTCCATTCCTGGGCTGGTGGGTTGCCAGCTGGATAAATAGGTTGCAAAATTAGCAGGGTGGATTGTCATCTCACAGGGCCCCACAAAAGAAAGCCACATCTTGAAGCATTCAGACTGTAACAATGCACCAAGCAATGTACCTTTGGGAATACTCTTCATATTGACTGGGAGAATGAAGAGAATAGACCATTGTATGGTTTCATAAGGCTCTAGTTTCCATTGTATCAAGCTGCAGGGACTTTAACTTGAAGTTGAAAGCATCAACTTTTAAGGGCAGGTAAGACCAGTACCTGCTGGAAATGGCTTAGGTCTTAGCTGATGCTGCCTAAAGAAGGGAAAGGGCTAGACTGGTGTCTCACTGTCCCTTGCAAGTGTTTGCCGCATAGGAAACCTGCACCATAACAGATGTGCATGATTAATACTGGGTGTGCACGAGTAATTTTTTTCTTGGTGAGATTTGTCCCAAAACCCTGAAAAGGACAGAAAAATGCACCTGTACCTCATCCCCTTCCTTCTGTTTCAGCTCGTTACGGCATCCCTGTACTTCATCTACTCTGCTCTGGAGGAAGAGATTGAACGTAACAAGGACAACCCAGCTTATGCCCCGGTTTATTTTCCGGCGGAGCTGCACCGGAAGGCTGCCCTGGAGGAAGACTTGAAGTACTTCTATGGCAGAAACTGGAGAGAAGAGATCCCATGTCCTGAGGCTACTCAGAAATACGTTGAAAGGCTCCACTACGTCGGCAGGAACCATCCAGAGCTCCTGGTGGCCCATGCCTACACTCGCTATTTGGGAGACCTGTCTGGGGGGCAGGTGTTGAAGAAAATTGCCCAAAAGGCTCTCCAGCTGCCCAGCACTGGGGAAGGGTTGGCTTTCTTCACATTTGACGGAGTCTCCAATGCCACCAAGTTCAAACAGCTCTATCGGTCCCGCATGAATGCCCTTGAGATGGACCTTGCTACTAAGAAAAGAGTCTTGGAGGAGGCCAAGAAAGCATTCCTGTTAAATATACAGGTGAGTAACAACCAGCCAGCCCTGTCTGCCCACACCCTCTCTCAAATAAGATAACAGCTACAGGGGAATGGCAAAGCCGGTATTTCTGCTGTGGAGCCTAAGGGAAGCTGTGGGTTATGGCAACCTAGCCGGAGCTGGATGGCTATGCTTGTCCAGACTGGGAGCCTAGCAAGCAACTGGTCTCTGAGGGGCTCTTTTTCCTCATCTGGGGTTTGAATTCAGGCTCTTCCATGTGCCATTATTCAGATATGAATGAGGGCTTATACTGGGAGTAGAGATCACTACCTTTCAGTCCTTCCTCTGCAGTGCAGCTTGACAGGTCTGTGGATTTTGACTAGCTGCACAGGTAAGCGCTGCTTTCCTTCCTATCAGAACACGGACAATAACCTTCACCTGAGCTGGAAGCTTCAGGGGAAACCTGTAAAGTGAACAGGGAGACCCCACAGGCAGATTGTGTTCTGGGCAAACAGCGTCAGGAGACATGGGTTGGAAGCTCGTAGGTTTCTTTGGTTCCTAAAGTGCCTGGGGCAGGGGCAAGGGGACCACTGAAAGCCAAAGAACAGAGGCCACATAATGAGACACTGTTCCTTCTTCTCAGGTGTTTGAAGCGCTGCAGGAGCTGGTGTCAAAGAGCCAGGAGAACGGTCACCTTGTGCAGTCAAAGGCAGAGCTTCGTGCTAGGAGCGTTAACAAATCATATGAGCACGGTAAGACATTTCTAAAGGCTGTTGTTTAGCATTGCCCCTTGTAGTTTTGCTATCCTCCCTTCTTCTGCTGCTGTTTTTAAAAGCCACTGAGAAATGTGTGTGAGATGCTTGCCCCATCTCTTCACCAGCAGTCAGTACATAGTGCAATGGCCCGCATTAGTATGGGCAAAGCTTCTTCTAGACATGACAGAGCATGGATGACACACATGGGCTCTCCACAACTAGTGTCAATGAGGGAGCTGAACAAGAATACACTCTGCTCTCCTTCTCTAAGGTTTTAGCAACTCATTAACCACATGAGTTTCAACCACACAGAAACCTGGCCCTGAGTTCACAGAAGCAAAGCCTGCTGTTTGGAGCCCAGCATATCAGTTGAGGTCCAGAAACAGGGTTCTTCCATACACACAGCCTTGCCCAATGGCCCGTCCTTTTGGACTAAATCTTTCTCTGATCATTTTCCTGCCTTTCAGGGGTATTTATTAAAGACAGCTCCTGAAAGTGCGTGGGGTTTATAATGAGCATGGTTCTCGATGGTAAACAGTAACCAACTCAGACCTACCTCCTGAAAACAGGAAAACAGGCTGCCACTCAGTTTTGAAAAAAAAAGAAAAAAGAAAAAAGAAAAAAAAAGCTCCATCTACTGGCAAGTGCTGGATCATGAACTGGGTATAGCCCGAGCAATTGAAGCAATCCCTTTTTATGCAGATTTGCTGACTGAAGTAGGAGCAGGCTCAAATATTTACAGAAGAGGCTGTTTTCCCTGATAATGTGTGCTTCCCATAAGAAATCCCTTATGACCTACCCATTCTGAAACCAAAAGGGAGATTTTTTTCATTGCATACTGGATTGAAGCAGTTTTCCCATGGCAAAGAATGAAAAGCATCCTGGTCTTGCGCATCACCAGACAGTGAACCTTAGAGCAAGTTTTCTGAGAAGGGCAGTAAAAGTTCCCTATTAATCTTTGCTCCTCCTTTTCCAATAGGCCTGCAGAGATAAGATTTTCAAAAGTGCTTGGTGTTGGATGAGGAATCCCATTCTGAGGTTGTACTGGGACAAGTATTTGTCTGGTGTGCTAAGGACTACCTGTTAAAGGTCATAAAATGCTTAACAAATGGAAAACAGGAGACAAAATGCCTTTTAAAAATCAGTGTTAATTTTTATTTGGCTATCTTCTGCACACATTGGGGGTCTGAATGAGTCCCTTGAGGAGCTGGGCAGAGCATTTACAAGTCAGAGAGGAGACAAGGGAAGAAAGAGGCCAGTATCCAAGTACCCACAGAGAGGTTGTGAGTCTTGTGATCCCCAAGTCAAGTTGGTTGCTTCCCTGGCTTACCTGCCCTGAGAGAGCAGAACCTGCTACCACTGTTTCCCCCAGCCTCACAGGGCTCTGGGCCCTCTCCTCCTTCCCCTCGATGGCTCCAGCCGGGTCTGCCCCAGCACACCAGCATCAACTTGCCTCAGCCCATCCTCATCCATGTTATTTTCCCTGCTTGCTCTAGGTCCAGCGCATGGGAAAGAAAGCGAGAGGACAAGCAGGAGTCAGACAGACCTGGTGGCCACCTCTCCCCTCGTGCGGTGGATCCTCGCGCTCGGCTTCATAGTCACGACAGTCGCCGTAGGCTTGTTTGCTATGTGAACAAGCAGGACCTTCACCTTCTCTTTGTGCCTTCCCTCACCCTGAACTAATCCATCTTCCCCAGTCCCTTGAAAGAAATTCCCTTCAACTGGGTACTGTGATCTTGGCTCTGCCACTAATATTTGGAGACGTTTCTCCACAAAAAGCAGAGACTGCTGCACGGGTGTTCAGGCAAAGTCTTTCCTGTGCTTGGTGTGAGCTCTCCTCAGAGACTAACTTTATCACCAGAACCAAGGGCAGGAAAGGCCTAAAAATGATGGCCAAGAATCGTGGTTGCTTTACAGCGTATCTGCAAAAATCCTACAGATCGGGATCAGAAATGTAGCTTTGACACCTGTCTTGCCTCAGAAATAAGCAGCTCCCTGGAGCTCTGTTTGCTCAATATTTCATACTGCTAGATAATACTGTGATCACTGTTTCTGCGGAGCTGCACAAGCTCCTGTAGGTTATAGACTGTTTTATATGACACTATCAGGTCGTTGTTAAATCTTTTTCCAATCATTTTCTTTCTTTTTTTCCTTTTTTTTTCCTTTTTTTTTTTTTTTTTAATTTTAAGCAGATGATGCTTGTTGAAGATACAGTGTTGTTCTTTTGTCTGATTATATAATTTATATACATAATAAAATTCAACATAAAGTCTTTGAGCCTGATGTTTCGTATTATTAAAGCCTTGCCTGGGAAGAAAGGAGGTGTCTTTGCTTCCTCCCCATTTTATGTCTTTTGGAGCTGCTGCCTCCACAGACGTGGCAACAGAGGGAAGTGGGAGTTATCAGAGCCAGCCTCTGTTCCCACTCAGTTCTAACAATAACCTGTCGTACAAGTTGGGGCAGGTTTCTTCAGCTCCTACATGTTGGTCTCCATTTCTAGAAACTGAACGAAATTCTGCAGTTGTACAAAGTATCTTTAAAGGGTGGGTACTGTATGTCTGAGCTGGCTGCTGTCCTATTAAGAGAAAAATGTGATGAGACCTTCAGCTGGTCCCAAAAAGGACAGCTCTCCTCGGCCACGGCCAGCTGAGGGCTTCCTTAACCATTCTGCATTTGTGGGAGCTTCCCCATGAATCAGAAAAGCAAGCATGTTTTCACCACTCGGAAGTCAAATGCATGCTAGGCTTTGACCATACCTGACAGCTAAATGGTGAACAAGCATGCGACAGCATGCCCTCACCTAGGTGAAGTCACACCAACCCTAATCACTCCCAGAATTTGGCACACGAGGTGGTGCTAAAGGCAGTCCAGCTAGGTGGCACTGCTGGAGCAGCATGTGTACGCAGCTCTCTTCTCCCTTTTGCTGTATGAGGTCTGGATGCCTGGGTTGGTGGCCAGCCACTGCCCTAAGGAGGGTCTTCAAATCCAGGGTCACTGCAGAAGGGGCTGTTTTTCAGACCCAACATGGCCATAACCTCTCAGGTCAGTCTTTTCCTCTCTTCCTGCCTTGAAGCCTTTGTGGTCAACCTGTCCCCATGGCACTGCCTGTTCCAGCAGTGACTTTAATCCCCAAGACACATAGCTCTGCTGAGTTGCTTCAATGCCCAGAACAGAACCAAGACAGAGGGCAGGTCCTGCTGAGGAGCACCAGCCGGACAGGGACTGGAACTGTCCTCACCCACCCTGTATCCTTCCAAAGTCCCCATTACTACTTATCTCTTTGGACCCGTTTGCCAACTCCTGGTAGGAAAATAAATGGGTAATTCTTAAAACAGATAGCCAAATATTTGAAAAGCAAGAACACAAGACACAACAGATATACAAACATAGCCATTTATTTAAATTAATAGAGTTCCACCTATCCAATGCTCCAAGGTATCCCACATAAATCAGTATGGTCCTGCCAAAGCTTAAGGAAGCCTTTGGAGGCTGAAGCTTTGTCCCTCTTTATGACTATACCTCCTTCCCTGCTGCCCATCACAGCCCCCCATCCACCCTCCACGCCCCCCCGCCGCCATTACGCGCCCCCCACCGTGATGGTTTCACCACCCGCCCCCCCTCCGGGGCAATGGTCCCGCCCGGCCGCCATTTCGCCTTCCCCCTTCTCCTCTCCCCCAACCTCTCGCGCCAAAACCTCGCCCGACAACCGCGGCCAATCGCTTCGCGCCGAGGGCGGGGCGGGAGGGCTCTTTGGACCAATGAGCGACGGCGCGCCGCGGGCGGGCCAATCGGAGCCCGGGGGCGGGTCCCCGCGCGCTCTCCGCGGCGCGCGCTTTTTTTGCCGCGAAATAGCCGTGGCGCGGCGGTTCCGCGGGGCGCGGGGGTCTCGGGGCCGGTGGGCGCCATGTCGGGCTTCGACGAGCCCGGCATCTACTACAGCGACAGCTTCGGCGGCGAGCCGGCGGCGGACGAGGGGCAGGTGCGGAAATCCCAGCTGCAGCGGCGCTTCAAGGAGTTCCTGCGGCAGTACCGCGTGGGCACGGATCGGACGGGCTTCACCTTCAAATACAGGTGCTGCCGGCACCCCTGGCGATCCTCTATAATAATTATTATCTATATGTGCTTTTTTAAAAATATATATGGCTTTGTTAATGAATCAGCATTGTATCTCATGGTGCCACTGCAAGTGATGCTGTCCTTGCTCTACTGTCACATTTTAAAGCTTTTAGGGTGAAAGGTTTCCCCAAATCCCTGCAGGCTTCCCTTAATTCTCCCCCTATTTTCCCCATCTCCTCTCTAAGCGGAAGCCTCCCAGCAGAGCCCAAGGCCTCTGTGGGTTCCTGGTGCTTCCTGCCCCGCAAACCTTTCCTGCTTGCTGCCTTGCAGGGATGAGCTCAAGCGGCACTACAACCTGGGTCAGTACTGGGTGGAGGTGGAGATGGAGGACCTGGCAAGCTTCGATGAAGATCTCGCTGACTACTTGTACAAGCAGCCCGCTGAGCACCTGCAGCTGGTAAGGTCTGGTTGACTCGATGCACTGACACTGTCATGTCGTGCATGAGAACAGCCCTGGCTACATGTCTTGACACCCTCCTGTAGCTGAGCTGTTCTGTTTCTAGCTGGAAGAAGCAGCGAAAGAGGTTGCAGATGAGGTCACCCGTCCTCGTCCTTCGGGGGAGGAATCCCTCCAGGACATCCAGGTCATGCTCAGATCAGATGCCAACGCAGCCAGCATCCGCAGCCTGAAGGTGAGGTGGTTGCTGCCGCCTGGAGCAGCGGGCAGTGGGTGGCAGGGCTCACCCCTCTGTGAGTGTGATTGCAGGGGAAGCTTTCAATGCATAAGTGCATAATTTATCATATGGGTTGTATGCTAATTTACAAGCTAAGGACACTTCTGCAGCTTAAATCTGGCTGCAGAGGACTATTATTCCTCGTCTTGTTATGGGGGCATCATTGCTGTTAGTGATGTTCTACATATAGGGAGTGTCCTTTCCTCTCTTTCTTTAAAATAAGCATAACTTAAGTCATGCAACCATACCATGCTACTATACAGCAAGACACACTGTCAAGGCTATTTCCTTTTTGTACTATAGTCCTGTAAAAGTGGAGAGTGTATCCAAGAAAAAGCTTCCTTGACATCTTGAGTTTGCCATCCATCCTCTAGTGATGTTTTTCTCACCTCCTCTTTGCTGTTTCCCTTTCAGTCTGACCAGATGTCCCACCTTGTGAAGATCCCCGGGATTGTAATTGCGGCAACCCCCGTGCGAGCCAAAGCCACCAAAATAGCCATTCAGTGCCGCAGCTGCCGGAACACCATCAACAACATCGCCGTGCGCCCGGGCCTCGAGGGGTACTCTCTCCCTAGGAAATGCAACACGTAAGGACTGACCTGGGGCTGAGTGTGGTAGGGTGGTGGGGGAAAACTCAGGGAAAAGGCCCCCAGGAGTTCTTTAGTCCAACCTCCTGCTGAAAGCAGGGCCAGCTGTGAGACCAGACTGGCTGCTCAGGGCTTGCTGTCCCAGCACAACTGGGCTCCAAGCACAACTTCTGAACCGATCATATTTGAATAAAATTACCCAGTGCTCCTCTGCAAAAAATAAAAATAAAAAAAAATAGCAGAGGTTCAATAAATAAATCCCTCATTAGGTTGTTCCAAAGCATCTTGTGAGGGCTTCCACATACAGCAATGCAGAGGGTGCCTCTGCTGTCTCGCATGCATGTAAATCTCACTTCAGCACACTGTTTAAGCTGCACGCCTTCATCCAGCTCTTTTTGCACGTGGTTTTGTTCCTGTCTTGCAGAAGACAATATCCTTCTTTTATATACCTGCATTTCCTGTGTATCCAGCATCCCTGTTGCTACAGACACAGAAATCTGTTGTCAGCTTTCCTTTTTGACCATCTCTCCCTCACCCTTTTCACTCTCACCCTTTCATCTCTTCCATTAACAAACAAAATGAACGAAAACCCCTTCTGCCTGTCAGGCTCTTGTGCTGGCTTCTGCTTATCGCAGGCTTACTGAAGCAGTTTTGGTGGCTGTCAGGAGGTCCCCATTCCAGATTTCATAGTGGCTTTGTCATTGTTCTCCACTGAGTCTGGCTGTGCTAAAATCTCCCGTGATGGGGATTGTTTGTTATCACTCCCTAAGCCATCTGCTGCCTTACTTTGCTTTCCCCTGTTGCCCTTTGTACCTAAAGGTTTGTTCCTGCCTCTAGTTGCCCCACAGTACTGCTTTAAGCTACTGTCCTGGCTTCCTTAGTAAGTTTTTATCTTACTCAAACTTCTTGCTTCCACGTTCCCCCTCCCTGGTGGGCTTTTTGTCAAATTCTGTAAGGATGCTTTGCCACTAACTTCCAAATCCTGCTTTACAGCTTTTGATGCCTGCGCGAACAGCAAGCATTAGGCTGCTGCTGTGCTGCAGCTCTCACGCTAGCTGAGCCTGATGGATTGTGCCTTTGAACTCGTGCCTGCCAGTATTTATTTCCTTTGCCTTATCTCTGATACAGCCTGAGCGGTTTTTGGGATAGGCATCACTCCCGGCTCCTGGTCCTTGGCTGCGCAAGTGGGTCAGCAGAGCTCTGGTGCAGCGGGTCCTACACTCGTCAGGCTTTTTCTCCCTTGTGTCTTCCCCCCCAAAAGCCCTGCTGCTGCTTGCCTGGAGCCAGGCACTGACTGCAGCATACAGAGGAGCCAGCAGGATGCAGAGGTGCTCCTCATCCCCGAGAGCTTGTAGCCTCACAAGGCAGCTACGCTGAGCTGGCGTCTCGAGAGACTCGGGGGTTGATGGCAGCCTTGTCACACTGCTAATTGCTTTCTCGCCAGGAACCACTTAACGTTTGCCTCGTGTGTGAGGTTATAAAGAAATATGTCCTGTCAAGTCATTGAGTCTATGCTGTTATCTTCTGCGTAATTAGTGAATTAGCTCCCTCCTTGCTCGTAGCTAGCAGGGGAGAGGGAGGTGGATGGGAGAGTATGCAGGGAAGCATTGCTGTGTCTTTGGCCTGTTCTGGTATCCTGACCTCAGCATCTGCTTTTGGCAGCTGCTGGAGGTGAGACAGAGGGTTTGGTGAGCCATTGCTCTGGTGGCAGTGTCTTTCTGACCTGGCAGAGGCGGGCTGCTCTCGGCTGTGACTGTTGTCCCTTCTATAAGTGCCAGCCTCCAGCTGACTTTCTCGATCGATCTCTCCCCACAGAGAACAGGCTGGCCGCCCAAAGTGCCCGCTGGACCCCTATTTCATCATGCCAGATAAGTGCAAGTGCGTGGACTTCCAGGTCCTGAAGCTTCAGGAGTCCCCCGACGCCGTGCCGCACGGGGAGATGCCCCGGCACCTGCAGCTGTACTGTGACAGGTACCAGCGGGGTCTCTGCAAGGGCTGCGGACGTGCTGATGATGATCTTGGGGTGATTTTGGTGGCATTGTTCTCTGCTTGTTTGCTTCCTCCCGTGGCTGGCATTTCTCAGCTAGGCTGGACCACGTGTGATGTGACCCCAGCCTCAGATGGGAGTGTCACGAAGCAGGGTCAAGAGTTGTAGACTGGCTTGTCCTTCCCTTGGCATTTCTCAATTTAGCCCTGACTTCTCTCCTGGCAGCCCACATTGTTGAGTGCTGGGCCTCCAGATTCTTCTGGGTTTGGAAAGAGAGGGGCTGATGGTTGTTGGTGGGGCCATCCTTTTCCTCACCACCATCCTTTGCTTTCACCTTTTCACCTTTCTCCGCTCAGGTACCTGTGTGACAAAGTTGTCCCAGGGAACAGAGTCACTATCATGGGCATTTACTCCATCAAGAAGTCAGTCCAGAGCAAGAACAAGGGCCGGGACAACGTTGGCGTGGGCATCCGAAGCGCTTACATCCGTGTGGTGGGCATCCAGGTGGACATGGAGGGCTCAGGTGAGGGGGCTGCTTTTGGCACCTGTCTGTGCATAGCCTGGTGTTGGGAGAACCCCCTTCCTGAACGGGGCAGTCCCTCAGCAAGATGTGTTTGAAATCACAGCCTGGATTCTTCGCTTTTGCTTATATAGTGAAAGGTTCAGTCCTGTCCAGGAGGTCTGGCTTACACTGGGAGCTGTAAACTCAAGTGTCCTGTGTGACTTTGTTTCAGAGATATTAAATGAGGAGGCTTCAGCCTGAGTCCTCCAGGGTATTTAAGTACTTTCATCATATTGATCTCAGTGGGAATTCACTAAGCCATCCCTGAGGATCTGGGCTGAAGTCAATGGTTAAAATTGAGCTATGCGTTTAAAACATGCTCCTGACTGTAATTTCTCCCTCTCGTTCCTCCTAACTGCTTTGCCCAATATCCTTGCTTTTCTTCTTTCCTTCTCCTTCCTTCACCCAGCCTGGAAGCACAGAGCATGCCTTCCTGGGATAGCAAATGCTTTGTCTTTCCACCTTTCAGACCTGGTGGCATTTGACATGATGCAAGAAGGGCTTTTGGTCGCAGTAGGTTTGAGCGATATAGTGTCTCTTTCTTTAAAAGATCCGTTTGTTCACTGTCATTCTGTCCTTCCCCACGTAGGGCACAGTTTTGCCGGCGCGGTGACCCCTCAGGAAGAGGAGGAACTTCGTTGCCTCGCTGCCATGCCCAACATCTACGAGACGATAGCCAAGAGCATCGCGCCCTCCATCTACGGCAGCGCCGACATCAAGAAGGCCATTGCTTGCCTCTTGTTTGGAGGCTCTCGCAAGAGGTGAGGAGAAAAAAGTCATTCAGAGCCGTTGCTCAGTCTTCAGGCAGTGCCAGCAGCATCTCACAACTTGTCGCAGTGTGTTTTTACTGAAATAAAGGCTCACCATGTCTCCTCTGTATCTTTGCACCCTGCTGCTCTAGGCTCCCAGATGGGCTGACCCGCCGAGGAGATATCAACCTGCTGATGCTGGGTGACCCTGGCACGGCCAAATCCCAGCTGCTGAAGTTTGTAGAGAAGTGTTCGCCCATTGGGGTAGGTGATTTGAGGTCTCTGCTCATGGTGCAGCTCACTTCTTCCTTCTGCTCCGCACATGACACCGAAGACTGTGGTCCCAGCAGATACCTGTCCATGCATCCCCAGCTAGAGCAGCTGGTGGAGGTGTGAACTGCAGCCTCTGGTGCTAGCAGGGGTACAGGACAGGAGGCGAGGGAGGGAAGGGGAAACAGGTAATGCCTTTCATTACGATGTGAGCTGGGCTCTTTGCAGATGTCCAAAGACGTGACCGATGCTGCTGTTTGTTTTTGAGCCTCGATCAGCAGAGAGGCTGGCTGGGCAGGACAAATGAAGCTGCCTGCATCTCAGGCACGAAGCTCCAGCCTGAGCCCAGGCATGAAATTATATTTTCAGCTGTGTTTTCTTGTAACCTCCATTAAAGTCAGCCTCTGACTGCGTTGTTTCCTCGGGGGGAAAACAAAGCTAATGCAGCAGCCCACCAAACAATGAATCACTCTGTGCTTAATACCTGTGTTTGTGTGTCTACAAGCCCTCCGGTGTGTCACAGCTGCTTAGTCTGAGGCTTGGGACTGCACAGTAATCTTGTTCTAAGTGCTTTTGGCATGTGCTGAGGGGTTTTCCCCCAGGGCTTTGCCCTTCTTCCAGCAGTTCTGGCCATGGTGTGGGGCTGTCTTGCTCCCCAGCAGCAGCCGTGGGCTCCCAGGTGCTGCAGTGGCTGATGTGCTGTCCCCTTCCTCATCCCACACAGGTGTACACCTCGGGGAAAGGCAGCAGCGCTGCCGGCCTGACAGCCTCGGTCATCCGCGACCCATCCTCGAGGAGCTTCTTCATGGAGGGAGGAGCCATGGTGCTGGCAGATGGCGGAGTGGTGTGCATTGATGAGTTTGACAAGGTAATGTGAGGCGTGTGGGGCCCAGCTCTCAGCTGAAGTCCACCAGAGGTAACTGACAGTGGCTCTTATTTTATTTTCTTCCTCCCACCTCATTTTTCACCTTGGGTGAGAAGATGCGGGAAGATGACCGCGTGGCCATCCACGAAGCCATGGAGCAACAGACCATCTCCATTGCCAAGGTGGGAAGCCTTCTACAGAAATTGCCTAACGTCCTGGTGCCAGATCCTCTCTTAAATCAGGGTTTCAGTTCATTTCCACTGTCCAACTTCTTGCAACTTCTCTCCCTCCTCTTCCCTCTGGCTCACCCCTGAGATGTTCACTCCGTTGCAACAGAACAGCCACCACAGCTTGTCCTTGTTGGTCATGCTTACTATCCCCTGCTAATCTGTAAAACAACGAGATGTTCAGCTGCTGATCTCCTGTCACCTAATCCGTCAGATCTTCTGTCTTCCCTTTGCAAGACGCCTTTCTATCTCAGGCACACTCCTACAGCTCTTCTTTCCAGCATCACTTCTGAAAGTCCTGTGGCAGCAATGACCTGGGCATTTCCCCTTGGTGCCCAGGGACACTCAACCTCAGTTTCTGGCTCCGCTTGTGAACTTGAGGGTAATCTTTTTATGTCCATACCCTTGATGTGAGGTTTTAAATTAAGTTACTCAGTGCTCAAGTCTCAGTAGAAGCCAGTCTTCCTCCAAATGGAAGACTAGCCCTGCTGTTTTGTGGACGTGACCTTGACCCCATCCATTTCTTTCCCTGCAGGCAGGCATCACAACTACACTGAACTCGCGGTGCTCAGTGCTTGCAGCTGCCAACTCCGTCTTTGGGCGTTGGGATGAGACCAAAGGCGAGGAGAACATTGATTTTATGCCTACCATCCTGTCCCGATTTGACATGATCTTCATTGTCAAGGATGAGCACAATGAGGAGCGAGATGTAGTGAGTTGGGGCGTGCTGGCTCTTGTGGTGCCATCAGTATAATGGGAGCAGCAGCAGGGCAAATACCTGGGTACTTACATAGCTGTAGTGTGGGGCTGAGAACCTGGGGAAGAAGCAAAGCAAGGTCTCTTGCCTTGCTGACATGGAAGAAGGCAGCCTTCAGCCTGACCTTGTGTCTCCACCACCAGAACTGGGCATAGCTGTTGGGTTGCGTCATGGGGATGCTTTATTCAGTGCCAGCAAAGCTTGGTCCCCCTTGGTCCTCTGAAGCACTGTTACTTCCTGCCAAGCCTCTACCTCATGGGAACAGAGCTTCTGAGCAGCCCTGCTCACTGGGCTGCTGTCCTGGCCCTGTGTTGAGCCAAGCCAAGCTGCCACCTTGGTTTTTGGGAGGGTGACATGCCGTGGTCAGAGGGAGGTTTTCTGCTGTCTGACTAACCCCCACTCTCCTAGACGTTGGCCAAGCACGTGATGTCCTTACACGTGAGCGCCTTGACACAGACCCAGGCCGTGGAGGGCGAGATTGAACTGAACAAGCTGAAGAAGCTCATCTCCTTCTGCCGCATGTGAGTGACTGGGTTGTACCGTGCTGCTCGAGCTTTGCCTCGCAGCAGGATGGCTGAGCTCCTGGCTCTGGGCACACGAGGGATGCCCTGCCCAGGACACCTTCCCGACAGTGCCATGTCCCCTGTCTCTTCCCGCAGGAAATGTGGCCCCCGGCTGTCAGCGGCAGCGGCAGAGAAGCTGAAGAACCGCTACATCCTGATGCGGAGCGGCAGCCGCCAGCACGAGCAGGAGAGCGACCGCCGCTCCAGCATCCCCATCACTGTCCGGTGAGCACGCCATGGCCTGGCCCTACCCGGGAAGGAGGAGAGTTGCCATCATCCACCCAAACCCTTGGGGTTGGGATCAAGTCACTGTGTCACCTGGGATAATGCAGGGGGGTTAGCAGGGTGCTTGTGAGAGCCCCTTGCTGTGAATGGGGCAGCACTGGAGGTGCTTTGAGTGGAGTGGGTGGTGGTGGGAAGGAGACCCTGTGGAGCCCCAGTGGAAACAAGGAGCATCCCCGTCATCTTGCAGACAGCTGGAGGCCATCGTGCGCATTGCGGAGTCCCTCAGCAAGATGAAGCTGCAGCCCTTTGCCACCGAGGCAGATGTTGAGGAGGCCTTGAGGCTCTTCCAAGTGTCCACGCTTGATGCAGCCATGTCGGGCAGCCTGTCAGGTCAGGATGAATATTGCTGTAGTTATTTGGTTTCCCTAAAGGTCCGAGACATGCATGTGTGGTGGGGGATGGGCACTCTGAGCTGGAGAATGACATCTGGGTGGCACAGAGAGCTCACACAACCTCTCCCCCCAGGGGCGGAAGGCTTCACGACACAGGAGGACCAAGAGATGCTGTCCCGCATTGAAAAGCAGCTCAAGCGCCGCTTTGCTATCGGCTCACAGGTGTCGGAGCATAGCATCGTCCAGGACTTCATGCGGCAGGTGGGACAGGGCTGGGCCATGAAACCATGCTCCCTAGGCTGCTGCCCTGGGGGAAACCACAGCCTGGCGTTAGCCATGGCAGCAGGTTCCTGCTGGGCTGTGGTGAGCTTTTCCCTGCCACCTTCTCTCACCCTGCTCTCTCCCTCTCCAGAAATACCCTGAACATGCCATCTACAAGGTGCTGCAGCTGATGATGCGGCGTGGGGAGATCCAGCACCGCATGCAACGTAAGGTCCTCTACCGCATCAAGTGACTTGACCCCATGTCCCATACCCAGGAACAAAGAGACAGTGGTGGCAGCCTGACAGGAGCCCTGATGCCTGGAAGAAGCTTTTCCTTGTGGAGCCAAACAGCCAGGGGCCTATTTAACTACTGTTTGGGGCAGCCAGGCTTCCCCTTGGATGCTTCACTGCAGTGTCACTTCAGTGTTTCTTTAATCTCCAAAAGCTTTTAGTTTGTATAAAAATAAAACCTTGTATTGGTAACCTCGCTTTGTTGCCTGGAGGGAGAGAGGAAATAAATGTATCCTCAGACCTTTGTGGGAGGTGTGGGATGGGGGTTGAAGGGTTTATAAGCTGCTCTTCTGTGCTTCAAAGCTGCAGTTTGCTTATCCCTCCTTCCTTCGTAAGTGTTTGAGGAGGCAAAATGCATTACTCTGCAATGGGGACTTGCACAGCCCTTCAGACTGGAGAAAAAAAAATGCAAATAAAACAAAAATCCAGCCCAGGAGCACACAACACAGGCTTCCTTAGTGGAATAAATGTTCAGAACCAGCAGAGGGAACTCGAGCCTTGAGGATGCTGGGCTGCACCCTTCCGGGGCTCGATAGCATCCTGGTGCTCTGTGGTGTGTGTGCTGGGAGAGGCATATTGTGTGCTTGGGATGGGGCCAGAGTGGGCTGGGGAGTTGGGTGTCACTTCTGAGGCTGAAGGGGCCTTTGTGGGGCTGGCTGTGCCCTGGAGCAACAGTCTGCTCCTGCTCTCCATTCTCTGTTTTTTTAGATGGTCTGACTCTTGTAGAGGATGGGAGAGGAGAGGGGAGTGTCCTAAAGGCTCCACACAGTGATGGGTCTATGGAAATGTCATCCTGGCTGTCCCAATTCCTTGCTGCAGAGGCATGGGGCACACAATGCTCCTGGCCAGCTGGGTTTTACCTTGCTCTGCATCCAAGCACAGCTCGTGGAAGAAAGCCTGAGCTTCAATTTCTTATGGAGGAGGGAGCTGGAAGTAGGAATAACAGGGCCAGATCCTCCCCTGGAGTCCCAACGTTCCCCAAGCCAACACTGTCCAGTTGAAAGCATTCTGCCTTCCTCACAAGCTCCCATGCCCCTGTTTAAGTACTATGTCCCCTCAAATAGCCAACACAACCCCAAAGCAATGTAGTGTCGTTATTTTCCAGCTGTGTACTCTATGTAGACCACACAGCACCATAGCAGGTGTGTCCTGCACATCCTGCAGCCCATGCCACCCCTCCCCACTACCACCACCACTTCTTTGGTGTTGGCAGGTGCAGAGGGTGATAATATATAAACCTTTTCTGTTGTATTTTTTTTTTTTTTTTTGATTGTTTTCATGATAAGATATGGAGCGGGAGAGTATTTCTGTGACGGGGATCAGAATGATTGATCTCTTCGTGCTACGAAATGTGTTGATTATATGGTATGAGGTTATGTAAGTGTACATTCAGCTTGGAACAACACTATTTAGCAATTAATGTATGCAGTTCCATCACAAGAAGTGGAGCTGGGCTACGCACAACTTCGGCGTTATCTTCAAACTCAGGACTGCTGATTAGTTAAGGCTTATTTTGAATTCACCCTGCAGATGGAAATTGGGGGGGGGAATACCAGTTCTCCTTTAGGTAAAGTGGTAATTCTTGGAAGTATCTACCTTGATAAGGGATCAGTGGTCCTCCTGGTGAAGATGATCAGACCTTTCCTCAACTGTTAGCTATTTGATAAATGAGGGGTCATGCTCCTGGTGAAGGTGATTTTTCTTGGCCATCCCTGATGTTCTGGTGCTCTGAGACTTGGGACAAAGTCATTGGGTATCCTTAGATGACCAAAAGCCCTATTCTTTACTCCAAGGCCAACAGAGAGTGTGAAACCAGACAAACTTAGCCACCACGTCTCAGCAGTGCAGCGTTCTTTAGCCTAGCCTACAGAACTGACTTTGTCCCTTGTCCCCTTTGTCCCCCTCTTTGGGCCAGAGGATCTGTGCCCTAACAGCATCCATTTCCTCTCTGCTGACTGTGAGAGAAGGCCAGGGCAACCAGCTCAGGTGGGTGTTTCTGCATCATAGGCACCAAACGGGAGGTGTGCAGATCCTCCCTCTCTTGTGTTGCAATGCGGTATTGGAGGAGAAGGGCTTTGTTGAAGGCTTGCTTTGGGCTCCTGGCTCTGGGGCAGCTTCGCAAGGCTTGATTCCCTTTTGTCTTGCACTAAGATAACCAGAACTTTTCTCAGGAAATGTCGGTGGAGCTCCACTACAGTAAAATCCAGCACAGCTGAGTCATCACATCTGAACCACTCAGATCTGCTCCATCTCCGCGTGAGATGAGAGCTGTTGCAATGCAGCCACGTAACCTCTGAGCGTGTTGTGAGTGTCACTTCCTCCACAAAATAAAACAAAACCCAACTGCAGAGTCCTAGGGGCCATTGCTCAGGGATGTGAGATAAACAGTGGCAAGCACAATATGCTGATATGGGGAACGTGAGAAGCAACCTGACCTGGTCTACCAGGCACTGACCTCAGACAAGCAAAGACCCCACAGAAAGGCACAGGCATATGGTAGCTTGCAATGTGGTCTGATGGGAAGTGTAACGTGCTGAATTTTAGTCCCTTTTGGAAGTCTGAGAATTCTGTGATCCCCTAATGCTGGGCTGGATTCCCTCAAAATCCCAAACCATCCATCATCCCACAGCCATGTACAAGTGCCTGCTACTGCACTTCATCCCACTTAGCCTATCCGTTTGCAACATATTCCCCACTCCCTCCTGCACACCTCTGCTCTGAGTCTCTCCCAGCAATGCCATTTACTGCATTTTCTCCTACTCCACCCCACCTCATGCCTCGTTCTTGCTCCCATTTTTCCTCTCCATGGCCATCACCCATTCACCTTTCTGGCCATTGTAATCTGTCTCTTGCCACTTTGCAGAGCTCCCAGTGAATCTCCTGCTTCTGTTTTCAGGTCTACCAGCTTCAAAGGCAGGCAGGACACTGGGGTAATAATGTCCTGGATCAGCTCTCAGGGCATTCTGGTAGAAATGGGACACCAAGGGACATGCATCAGAGAATGTCCCCTGGACCATCTGCTGCTTCTTGGCCATTGCTTTCTTCCTGCCCTTCAGCTTTCATCTGACGAAACTGTTCCATGCCCTCTCCCTGGTCATGATCTTTACCTCAATTCACCAGCCCTACTTGTTAGAAATCTTTTTTTTTTCTTTTTCTTTTTCTTTTTCTTTCTTTTTCTTTTTCTTTTTCTTTTTCTTTTTCTTTTTCTTTTTCTTTTTCTTTTTCTTTTTCTTTTTCTTTTTCTTTTTCT
>CM021765.1:54969880-54994660 GCA_011076525.1 Nettapus auritus | reverse complement strand
TTTTTCTTTTCTTTGTTTTCTTTTTTCTTTTCTCCGACTGCTGCATGGGCAATTTGGCAAGAAAGCACACAAACCTCTGGGTGGAAAGGCCAGGAAATACCTGATTTATGTGACTTTTGGACCACAATTTTGGGCTCTCAG
Source organism: Nettapus auritus (assembly GCA_011076525.1). NCBI lineage: Eukaryota > Metazoa > Chordata > Aves > Anseriformes > Anatidae > Nettapus > Nettapus auritus. The sequence continues at coordinate 54,994,519 of CM021765.1, read as the reverse complement.
AGTTATCTGCCTGTCTTGATCAAAGTACCCGTGAAATACTTGCTCAGTGGAAAGCAGGTCTATCTACAGCTGGCCACATGCTGTGCGCTCATCAGCAACCAGTACCTCTGCGGTATAAATAGACACATATAAATAGCTGTGTAGGCATCTTTCCTGTCTGGAAACCTTCACCTGATGGAATCTGTCAAGTCTCAAGCTGCACCTGGTACTTTGTGGGCTTCAGCTGATATTGAAGATGAACTTCATAGAATAAAGTTATATTGACTGAAGAGTTCTTAGTCAATATTTTCTCTATTGACTCCCATTGACTCTATTGACTCCCCAGCTTGAAGTTTTTTAGAGCAACTGTTGCTGGGTCATCTAGCACACAGCCAATATCACTGTCCCATACCATCATGTCAGAATAAGGAGCACATTCAGGATTTAGTTACCATCTACTTGTGTTTTGTGTTGAGGAGGTGTCTGATGGTCTGACCAGGATGCCGTGCCCAAACGCAGTGCAAAAGGCTGTCACCAGTCTGAAGGTTTGCTTTGCCATATGTAGGGGCCCAGATGGTGAAGGGTGATGGCCTGGGCTGGGGAGAACTGACGGGCATGAAGGGGGAACAGCTTGCCTAGTGCCACACAGCTCTCACAGATTGGTCTGTGGCAGAGTCCTGCATGCCAGATCTTCTGGCAGCAGAGCTGTTGTTACGGGGGAAACATAATGCCCAACTACCTGGCTTCTCCTGAATCAGGCAATGAAAATATCATGGTTTCCACAGCAACATTGCTACCGCCACGCTGCACCAACATTTTACTGCACTGTGTTCAGGTGCAGATGCAAGTTACAGTAATAGATGTATCACGTAGAAAGAGGGTGAAGCTTTCCCAGTATTGAGATTAACTGAAACTTGAGGTGTTGAGGGTCGAAGGCTCCTTTAAGCCCAGCTCACCTGACCTCCTGCAAGACACAGTCCCCAGAGGTCTGGCTGAGGAGTCCAGCAACTTCAGGGCACCCCGTGGGAATGCAAATCCTCACTGGCTGCCTTCATCTAATGTGCAGCCTTCTTAATTTGCCTGCCAAGAGGGTGAAAAATAAAGACTGTAGTGGCCAATAAAGGTTGATGACAACAGAGCTCAGACTTTTTCCTGATGAACATCACCAATTGGCAGGGAGGCAAAGTAGCAGAAATCTGCCTATTTGTGGACAGGTCACCACAATACAGCCGCGTGTGGTCCTGCAGAATCAGACAAGGAAGATCCACATCTGTATTTCAAGTGACCTGGCAGGCATATTGCTGCAATGACTCTCCATAACATGCTATCCGATCTCAGTGAGGAAACCAGGACGTCTGCTCTTTTGTCTTTTGCACTGGACAAAAGGGTAAGATTAGGTCAGAGGACCAACTCAGAGGGAGAAGCCCAGCATTTAAGTCCCTGCTCTATGAGAAAAAACAGAAAACCTATTTGTTTGTAGCTCTTGCTGCATGCCCCAAACCCAGAGACACACGATTTACAGTTGTGACCCCTTCACCTTTCTTGCTCCTCAGAGGATAAAATGGTTTCCTGTTTATTCCAATGGGCAGCTGTTGTATCCACAGGGGAGAGCAGCATTCATGGTTAACATGGCTTAGGTCCAGATACATTTTACAGAAGTTTTTTTTTTATTATTATTATTATTTATTTTTATTTTTATTTTTTTTTTTTTCTGGGCCATCCAACAGCTGAAAGTCATGCCTTTGGGAGCAGGAGACTCCCAGGCAATACTGAGATGCCTGAACATGGGAGAGGACTTGATCTCCCCATACTGGCATGGGCAAGCAGGGAAGAGGTCCTGAGGCTTTCCTCAGCCCCTGCAGCAAATGTCGTGTGTTGGAGTAGGTCAGGAGCTATAGGGTCTCCCTCTCTTTCTGCACCTGGTGCAGCTGTGCTCCAGGGATGTTCTGCACCACCCAGGGGAGAACACAGTGCACTGTCCCAGGATCTCATAACCTTGACCAAAGCTGCTAGTAAAGAGCTGAGATGCCCAAAGCAGTGGGACATCCAGGGCTGGTGAGGAAAACCTCCTGTAGTCAAGTTCTCTTGTGCCTGGGCAAAAGAAATCTGTGTACATAAGCAATCCCTGGAAATCATCAGAGAAATATTATCACCATGGGAGTCTCTCCGCAGGCTGCTTTTGTGGTCACTTGGAAGAAGAAAGTGTCCCAGGATGCAGAGGATACAGCCCCTGGGAAATCCTTGCCAGACACACAATTGCCATAGGCCATTTCTGGTCTTCTCCATCAACATGGAAGGGGCAATTAAATTTCAATGCCCTTGGGCAAGAAGCATCAAAGACAAATGCAGGAGAAAGACAAAGCCTGCTGCCTCCTGCGTTCATATGTTTCACTTTTGACATCAAGAGTACTTCTCATCTTCGCTTACCATTTTTGCTTCTGCCTGGCAGGACTGTGTTGGCTGTTTATATTTTTAAATGCTACAATGACCCAGATTCGAAACAGGCAGGTGGTGATCCAGGCAGCAGGTTTCTATTTGACTCTGCTCATGCAGTCAGCTATGAATTGCTGAAATGGATAGAAATCAAAACCTAATCTCCAGTGACCCATACACGGGCATCAGAGTCATCATTATTCTGGAAATGGGGCACCGAGAAATGGGCTGCAAAGTGGAGACATGGTGAGTGAGCCCAATGAATCAGCCATGCCCTCTGGAAAAGCCATAGCTGGTACCAACCCTGATTGTACTCGCTGGCTTTGTTTTTCAGTAGCACCTACGGTGTGAATCTGCAGGTCAGGGAAGATGCTGGCTCACAGGCAGCGCATTAACTGAGGGATTGGGAGAACCCCTATTGAAGCGATTATTTGTTTTTAGCATGTAAGCCAGCTGCTGTTTAGTAAGAAAGGATGTAAAGGGTTCTGTTCTGGGCCCCACAGCAAGAGGTAGGTGAATTCTGTACAGCAAAGATTACTCGTAGGGTCTTCTCTCTTAAAGATGCTCTGAAGAGTTTTGCCTGGCTGATCTACGTTTGCTGCTGCTTCAATTACGTCTTCTGATCAGCTTGAATGAAATTAAATCTACTTTTCATGCTTGTGCCATTGATACCAGTTTGTGACAGCGTCCCAGGTTCCACTTTCCGTCCCTGTATCAGCTATGCACACCTCCTGTGCTATTGCCATCTCTTGTCTGTTTTCATCATTTCTTGTACCCCTTATTCTACCTCCATTCCTGTGGCACATTCATGGCCTTGTCCTGAGAATTTCCTCATTATTCACCTGGCCACCCCCTTTGGGGCCTCCTCCACTAGTTGTTTTTCAGTTTCAGGAAGAGTGTGGATCAGAGTCCTGCTGCCGGGAAAGAAAGAAGTCCCTGCTTCAGTGCATTTCAGGCCAAATACGTTGACAAATAGCAGAGGTGAGGACTGTAATGTGTTAGCTAGAGAAAAAGCGATTGCAGTGCTTCTTTGCAGAAGGTAAATTGTTTTCTATTTAAGCGTAAGTTAAATATCAGAGGAATGATGATCTTACAAATGAAACACAACACCTCCAGGGACTTATTCCTATATGAGCCACTAATTTACTGTGTGACCTTCAACAGTTCATCCAAACTCTCTCTGCCTCAGTCACTTCTGTCAAACCATCCGCATGACAGATTCCTTCCTTGAGGAGGTCTTGTGAGGACTATGCTTCTCTACAAGATCCTTGAGGGATACATCAGAGACAAAGAGTTACTTCACCGGGACTGCATTTAATATTCCTCCTGATGTAATGTGGCACATCAGCTTGCCTGTGCTAAGCCTGGAGCCTCTCACTCGGAGCCCATCCCACCTGCCTCATGCGAAGGCGTGTGTTGCCCCTCTGTAGCCCCTTCTCAGCACTATCGCTTCCTCTCACCCTGCTTTTCCTGGTATCTTTTTAGCCTCCCTAACACCTCCTCTCTTTCTGTAGCTTGCCGGTCTTCAAAGAACAGCCCTTGCCTTGGCACAGAGGGGCACAGCCTATCACTTCCCTTCAAAAAGAGATGTTGCCTCAGCAACCAAAGTTTTGAAGTCAGGCAAAGTTCTGGAAAAAAAAAATACACCAAAAAACAACAATTGCGATGGGAAATGACACTCAGGAACAAATGTATGATGTTGCCATGGCACCCTGAATACTTGCATGGAACTTGGAGTTTTGAAAATATAAAAAGACTGTGCTTCAAGTGAGTCCAAGTAACTTAATGCCTTTGTCAGGTAGCTGCACAATGCCAAGTGTCTGGTGTTTATATTTTATACCTGGCGAGCGAATGACTCTATTGCTTCTGAAATGGGAGCAACTTCTGCTTTCAGTTCGACAGAGGACTATTTCAGACTGCAGGCTTTGCTGGGTTGCCTGGTCTGGTATTGATCTGTTGGGGTTATTTCTGTCATTTGAAGTCCATCAGTTCTTGGTTGTCTTGGTTTCCATGTCCGTGTTTTATCTCTTATTTCATTTGATGCACTTAACTGAAAACGTCTGGGGAAAAAAAATAGCAGATGAATTCTTCAGAAACATGGATCTTCTTCCTAGTCCCACAATAATCCATGCCTTGCCTCTGAGCCATGAGGTGCGTGAGAGGCTTTCAGGGGCACAATCTGCTTCATCCAGCTCCTAGAGCAGAACCAAAAGTGATTTTTCTCTGTTGGATATGCTTCTTCCCCTAACTTCAGTGAGGAAGAGGAATAAATAGCCTAGACTGTACTCCAGTGCCTTTTGGATGGATGGTCTTTGCAAACCCAAAGGAGGGAACCAAGGTCACCTGCAGTTCTGCAAGTCTGGAGGACCATCCGGATCTGGAGATCATCACCTATCTCTAGATAGGCTTGAATCTCCTGGCACTTGACATCTATTTGGTAGGTCTTCCTGTGGCCTGTGAAGAGCACAAAGAGAGAGGGAAACTGGGTTTTAGTGACCTCTTGCTATTGTTCTTCACCATCTCAGGGAGACAGCCTTCTGGTAAAAGCTGTACAGGTGAGAAAAGGTCTAGGATGCAGAGCCAGAAAAGGGTTGATATTATGTGGTGTAGCCACTGTTCCACTGCTGAGAAGTTTAAATCCTAAATGATTGACAGAAAAGGGAGGGGTTCTCAGCATCTAACCAAGAAACAACCTGGGACCCTGACACCACAATTTGTTCCTTGCTGGTAGACCCTTACTGAGAGCCGGACACGGGGGCAGTTCTCCCAGCAGGGCAAATGCCTTTGGCAGAGACAACCCTCTGCTTTTGGCTGGAAAACAGCCTGGCTGAGAACTCACCGTACTGCGGGTGCCAAGAGGCCAGCAATGGCCCACTGTGTGCCATCCTGGGTTGGGTACGTGCACAGAGAACTCTGCCACGGGGACTTCCCACTCCAGGCTGGACCACAGCTCAGAGGTCACATTCCACCATCATCAGTGAGGTCTTTTGTTTTGTTTTGTTTTGTTTTGTTTTGTTTTGTTTTGTTTTCTCATCTACAGGAGAGTACGTTTCTATTGCCCAATCTGCCCTTGCCTTGCATCATCTCTGGTTCTGCTTTATCCGCGCTAGCCTCCCCCCTGTTGCCCTGGGTGGTCTGGTGTTGGCTGCTCTCACTTGCAGGCTGTGCGGGAGGGGTCTAATTTGGAGAGACTGTGGAAGGAGCATCAGGAGGCCCATAAGGGAGCAGGGATTTCTGTGCAACTTGGCAGGAGCTCAAGCCATGTGCCCAACGCCTGCATCTCCTGGGCTCTCCTCCCTGGGCCACCATGCTGATATTCCCACTCCCCTGGTTCATACACACATCTCACCCCGCGCTGCTCCTCTCCAATTAGAGCATTAAGGAGATAGTTTATGTCAAGCACTTTTGAAAGGACGTCTCTGTTCTTAACTTAATTATTTGGTGTTACAAAGGTTTCTAGTCCCTCTTCCCCCCTTGACAGTTTTATTATGGAAATATTTTTTACTCTGGGCTCTCTCCTTTGTGTTTCTCTATGGCGTTTACAATAGGGGCTTCTCAGTGCTTGTTTTCAAGTAGTTCAAATGAGAGATCGGTTTCAGACAAAACACGCAGCTGGCTCTGAGGAGAGGAACAGAGAAATGCTGGCTGTTTCATAGACACATGCTGTGCTCAGCTCCAGCACCCCAGCATCCAGTCCCCACACCTTCCTTTTCTTCTTTTGGCCCTGATGCCTACAGCAGACTCAAGGGAGAGGACCACCTTTGTGCTCTGTGCCAGGTCTCTCTTCAAAGCAGTGCCCTCCCCACGCTATTTCAGACCATGGGGATAGGAGCTTCATCCCTTGCGGGAATGCCCTGTGGGTATGAGTAAGGATCTGAACCCTAAGGGCTTCTCCAGAGCCATACCCACCAGCACCGCAGTATGCTGAGCCTCCTCCTAGCAATGCCTGGATGCTGGCAGGGAGGATGTCAGCTTTTGGAGCTATGCTGCTCTTCCTAGTTTCTGCTTCTTACCTATGGTGTGTGCAGAGCCATGCAAATGGGCAGAAAGACTGACTGGGCAGATGAAGATGGGCTCCAGGGAAGGGTAGGAGAAGAAATGGAAAGTGGGGTCACTTTAAGTGTTTACTTGAAAAGGAGTCCTTGATCTGGGCTTGTTTGATGTCCATGGCAGCTTTCCTGGAGATTAATTCCACAGTTATACCATAAAAACTGTATAAAATTCATAATCACCAGCACATTTGGGATTGTGCCAGTTTACAAGAAGAGTGCTCACTTATGCTCAAGCCTACAGTAATTCCATTCAGGAGAATTATTTTGTGCCATAAGGGTGAAATATGTTTCTGAGACCCATACTTTACAGATTCAAAGGGACAGAAACCCCTTCCCAATCTACAGAAGAAAAATGGAAAAGCCTACTTTTGGCAAACATCATTTACTGAAATTAAAGTATCACCCGGCCCATGATTTTTCCCACTGCTTTTTGTTGTTTTACATAGAACAGGTCTGTAGCATCACAGTTTGAAGGACAGTATGAAGGATGCAGCATTAAAAGTCAATGGTGTGGTCCATAGCCTGAGCAGGTCACCCTGCCCTAGCTGTGGAAGCTTGCAGAGTGTAGGATTCATGAAGGGCTTTCAGATGAGGAGTGAAGGTCAATTTCATGTTAGTGTTTTTCCTGAGGTTGTAGTTTCTCTCTGGATTAAAAGGGATGAGTAAATCTGAATCGGTGGGAATGAAGCAGAAATGGTTTCCTAGAAAAGTCCCAGTGGATCCATGGTGGTTACTTTGTTAATATTTTATTGCTCAGAGTTGACTCATTCTGTCCAGAGTGGACCTGATCAGCAGTGGCAGAGTCTGCATTACAGGACAGAGCCTGGTGACGTGTTTTTTTTTTCCGGGATGATGGAGATGGCCATGTGCCATTGCCTTCAACAGCTCCTCACAGGACCTGGAAGCAAGGCTTTTGCAGGTAAGAGGTGTTGTGTTCCTAAGCAGCTGCCTGGAGTTTTGATGCATTGTTGTTTCCACAATGTTTTCCATTGTTTTCCAACCATGGTTGTGGTTTGATGCATCTAGCATGTGCAAAAGTGCGTGCGTGTGCATGCTTGCACTCATCTTTAAATCATAAATCTCCATGCCCCTCAGCCAAAGGAAACTGTAACTCCTCGTTCCCAAATACCCCAGAGAACTGCCAGCTGAAAACACTACCAGCATAAATAACCATGGAGACTTTCAGTTTCCCACATCCCAACATAGGAATATGGCTACAATTTCTCACCATCCTTAATTTTTATTTATATTTTTAAAAAGAAGGCCCATGGCTGAATGAAACCCTCTTTCTGGTCTCAGCAGCTGGCACAAGCCTTTATTTATAGTGTGTGTACAGATGTGCAGAACCAGCTGTCAGCCAACCCACAGGCAACTCCTGGATTGCTGCTACGCTGGAGCTATAGAAATCAAGTATAAAGTCAGGAAAGGCAGAGAGGGAGGCTGAAGGTCACACCAGATTTTGGCACCTGTGGGACAGAGGGGAAAGTGGCATCACTGATAGTGCCAAAAAGAAGAAGGAAGGGCAGATGAGGGAGGAGACATTAGGTGTTGGTTAGTGGTTGCCAAAAATTATGCAGGAGGAAATATGAGAAAGGTCATAGGAAACCTAAGTCAAGAAGGAAGATTGGGAAAAGGACATTACAGAGATGTCAGAGCAAAGGTGGTGGATAAGGGGACAAGACCAGGGTTGTAGTGGTTGAAGTAGCCAGTGCAGGTTTTGGTTGATGGGTGAGGCAGGTCCAGCAGATTAAGGCAGGGGTCATTACCATGTGCCAGTGGGCTAGAGTAGGGTTGTCCCAGCTGCGGACACTCCAGCAGTCCTAGGAGGGATGGCAGGATATAGGGCCAGTGCAGGCAGGCATATATTTGAAGACATGGGTCACAGACCGTCTTGGAGCAGCAGGAGGTATCTGGTAGGGCTTGGTATCCAGGCTGGGGAGGTAGAACTAGAAGACACAAGCAGTGACATAGCAATATGAACAGGGTTGGGTTGTGGCCAAACACAGCTTGCAACCATTTTAAGAAATGCTGCTGCACACTCACACTAAACAGATGCCAGATTTTGGCCAGCCACATGGATGGCTAAGTTAGCAAAAGTGCCTGCATGCACCATAATAAGCACACCACTGAACAGCATTCTTAGTCCCTGGCCTCCTCTACATCACTGGGGCCATTAGTCCTTAAACATAGGGACACTCTGGCTAGCAGCATATATGGGATCCCACTGGACATTTGCTCTTCATCTAAAACATATCTGTCCTCCAGCAAGGCTGCTTGAGCATAACAGCTCCTTGCATCCACGGCACAGCCTCTATGGGTTGGACCAGATGATCTTGGAGGTCTTTTCCAACCTTAATTATTGAGTTTATGGTTCCTGCTTCTTGCTTATGTTCCTGAAAGCCTCTCATCTGGCACTGCACTGATCTGTGCTTCATTTGCAACCATATGTTAATGGCCAGTGTGAGATGCAATGGTAAAGTAGGGTTTTCAGCAACAATTTCCTCAAGAGCTCTCATCCCAAAAGAGAAGCCATTGTCTCCTCTTGGGACTGGTTTGTATCCAGTCGTGAACCCAGAAACACTGCTGCTGTGCAGATATGGTGGCACCATAGCTCTACACATCCAGGTGAACTTGCAGAACATAGCAGAAAAAGACCGAGGTGTGCTGATGAAGTTAACACACAGGAAGACCTGAAATCAGAAAGGAGGAGGGAAGCATTATTGCTAAGTACCTAAGCCATCAGGATGGACCTGGAGTACAGCAGAGTGGAACAAGTTACGGCAGGTATACTAGAATAAATGACTCAGAAAAAGGTCAGTCATACTTGATTTGCCAGAGCCAATTTGTAGGCTGTGACACGCAGCAGTGACCACTTTCATATGATTCGTTTTGAGGCAACTGTGAATTTATTGTCTTGGGAACCATTGCCCTGAGAGGCTTTCAGGCAGTGACGTCTAACTGTGAGGAGAGCAAATTTCAGTACAAATGGGGTGGAGGGAGCACAGGCAGAGGCCTTTGCATTGTTGGTAGGTGACCCTGGTCAGCAAAAGAAAAATTTCACTGAATTTAAAAAGATTTTTTTTCTCCCCAAACCTTCACATTCCTAATCTTCACTTCATAACAGAGAAGAGAAAAATGCCAGGATTTCAGAAAACAAAACAAAACAAACAAACAAACAAACAACAACAAAAAAACACAGATATTTGTAATTTTCAATATCGCATTTTCCACCAAAACCAGGAATGAAAATTGGTGATGATGGCTATCCATCTTGGCAGGAATAAAACAGCTCATCTCTAAGCATTTTAAAGGAAAACTCAGGCGGGTTTTCACAGCAGTGTTTTACCATACCGTGTCCCAGGTTTCTCAGCTTGCACAAAGGGTCATTCTGTGAAGACCCACTTAGGACACCTTTTGGTAACAACATCCTCCCAGTAGGGTCTTCCCAGGACAGCCCAGATAATAGAACAAAACATTTATTCTAAAAACAGATCTCAGACAGTCTCTGGGCACTCTCAGCCTGGTTATATAAGTGGCTTTTGAGTACAAAATGTGGCTTGGTCATTGCAAACTCCCATCCTTAAAAAAAAAAAAAAAAAAAAATTACTTTGGTGCTTCATGGGGAATATTTACTCCTGCTTCCCTGAGTTCCAGCTGTCAAACAAATGGGTTTTGCTTAATGAAAAGCACTCTGCAGAACAGCTCCCTTAGCGGGGAGATGGGGGGCGAGGAAAGGAAATAAATAGGGAAAGAAGAGATGTATTTTTTCTTCCCTTTGAACTGCAGATTTGTAGCAGCATCCCCCATTCCGCAAATTTGTTATACATGGAGTTATTTGACAGCAGAGTTAAAATCCATAAAACAAACTAATTCATTTTAAGCTTCCCACACGGATCTCAAAAAGAACAAGATATTCCTTGTGCTCTGCAGCACAATGGGGAGCCTTTTGTTATTTTATTTAATTAATTAATTAATTAATTAATTTATAATTCTTATCCTGGCTGGGTGGGATGCATTTCTGAAATTTACTGTACCCCTTTCTTGTCTGATCAAGACTCTCCATTTCATTGTAGAGAGTGAGTAAAGTTGAGTGGAGCTAGGACCTTTAGGGAAAAGGGTCATGTTACCAGACAGCAGAAAAGCCAGACTTAGCAGGGGGATGGTTAATATCACAACTGACCCTCTAAATTAATGTTCTCAAATATAAATATCAAAGATTTAAAAAAACACAGATCTTGACTATTAAATGGAGTCAGACTGTTTAGGAACTGTTCTGAAGATTGATGCTGGTGTTGTAGCAGCCTCCAGACAATGTCTCCCAGCCCTTTTTCTTGTCCATTGTGATTGCTCTGGCTCTAGGAATGGTACGCACAACAGTCTCAGCACAACCATACTTACAGAATAGTGTTCTCTGAGATCCTACATACCGAAGGCATGAGTGCAATTAATGATTAAAAATGCATAAACTGATAGAGAGTGGTTGCATTCAAAGAAGTGAGCTGCAAGATGAAAAGAACACCTTTTAGCAGACCCATTTTTCTCCCTCTATGCATCCAGTGTGGTGACGGAAGTCAGTGCCAGGATTTCCAAAGCAAGTTAATGTTATATGTATTAGAAGAGTTGATGTGAATGTAAGATTGTACCAACAGTGCAAACCGAAGACCCAACTTTCCTTTGTCTTTTCCATTTGGGCAGTTTTACATGCATAGGAAAGAGTAGAAAATGCAGAGTATATCAGGAGTGCTTTTGCACAAGGAGAACCCTGCCAAAAAACAGTGGTTATGGGAAATCCTGAGCTGAGAGGTGCTTCTGGGTGACTACATTTAATAATCACTGGAGAACCCTATAGCTTCCACAACACCTCAGCAAGAAGTTCCACTGTGAAATAATGAGCACTTTTTGCCAAGATTCAGAGAATTCTTGCTGACGTCATTTTAACTCTGATTTTATACTTGACAGTCTTGAAAACATTGTAAAATGATAGGAGAGCAAACTGGATGATGTTCTGCATGTGTTGGATTGTGAACTGAAATCAGGGTTCCCGCTTAGACACTTTATTGCTAGAGACAAAAATATGCCAGGCTGAATTACCACCCAGAAGCCTGGTGATGAGCAAAACAGCTTCCCAAACATCAAGGAAACAGAGAAAGCAAATAACTCCAAATCCTGTTATTGTTACTCATAAATTAGAATATTTTCTAAGATAGAAATAGTATATTAGAGTATTTCTAAGAAACAACATACAAAGATGTTTTCATAGTGTGGTTTTGCACAGCACATCAGTCCTTAAATTTATTACCAAAAAAAGGGGTTTCTTGGTGCTTCTGAAGTGCTTTTCCCAAATCCAGGCAACATAGGATTTTTAAGTGGTCATAAACATTTATTTGGCTAGTGAGTGCATGGGATGCCACTGTTATGGAGCCAAATGAGATTCCTACAGCTTTGCCTGGTACTGAGCTTAGCCATGAATGCATGTGAAGGCAGTTGTGGAGCTTTCATCTTATGGAATGTTCCTAGAGAGATGGAAGAAGGAGAACTTTAAACAGTGTTGAAGAAAGAGGGTCACGTGGGAATGAAATGTTTCACACGATAACCAAAATCAAAATAATAAACCAAACATTAGAAATGAACAAAGCAACAGAAAGAAAAACAAGAAATATTTTGAAACAAGTAAGTGCATCCTCATGGAGATGCACTTTATACAACATAGTGCCATTGGTTTTGCTCTTCGGTCACCATTTAAGGAGCTCTTTGCATTATCTGTGTATCATTGCAACATTGATCCTAGTATGCAATGAGTAATTTTGTTTGCTTTCAGTGAAAACCTCCAGCCCCCTAGCTTGGTTACTACAGCCTTATTCTTGTAACCACTCTTGAGATGGTGCCTGATATTGTTCCACTTATTCATTAATAACATGTGTTGTGGCTTCTTCTGATATAAACATTAGCAATGCTTTCATGAAGTTTTTAATAAACTTATCCACCACTGCATGCATTAAAATGAAAAATTATCGATGACCCCTTTTGCAAGCCGTTAATGATGACATGCAATTTGGCTGATGAATCACAACTTTGCTGTAGATTTAGGCTATGTTTGTGTCCATCTCAGTGGAGTCTGTCCCCTACTTCTCCATGGTAACTGCACTGTCTTTGACATCACTAGCCAAAATAGAGCACGGAGGTTATAAAATCCTGAGGGGGTGTGGGAAGGGGAATGGTAGAGACAGAATGAAAATACAATTCAATAAAGGAAACTTCTTAACGCTTACGGCACTGGCCAATGTCAGGCAAGGGATGTCTAAAATCTGAGAAAGGGGGACATCAGCATTACAGGGCTAGAAGTTTGAGTACGGTTATTGAGACTAACATGGAAAGCAAAACAATCTGTGACTCCTTTTGGAGCGAGTCATGGTGCATTTGATCCATATGATTTTCTTTTTTGGCATCAGAAATCCTCCCCATCACAATGAGGGTCGAGGGCCCCATGTTGGGAGTCAAGAAAGCTCTTTGGCAACTCAAGACAAGCCCAAAAATCTTAGAATAAGTTCCCTAAAGCAGATACTAGTACTGCTTAATCATTAGCATGAATCTTGTGGTCTGAAATGCTGCTTTACTAAAATTTAGACCCCCAGAAAGCAGGAGATAGATGACCATCTCCACTTCAATTAAAAAAAAAAAAAAAAAAAAAAAAAGGACTTTTTATGTTAGATAGGATAGACAAATCTGACAAAGACCAACTTACTGGGCAGTTCAAAATCAGAAAGGGAAGAAAATGAACCCAAAGATGGTTTGGCTCAAAGTTGGTACTGCAATTTGGATGCTGTTGTGCAGCAAGAGAGCTTAGAAAGTGCAATGTGAGGTGGTTACAGTGGGCATGAGAAAGGGCCGAGAGGATGGGAGGATGTTTAGGCTCATCTCTGTTCACTTTAACAAGGCTGTCAGTCTGGGGAGGGTTAAATGTTTCCAGGGGAATGGAAACTCAGCTCCAGCCTTTTCAGGGCTCTGACGTGTCAACACATATAAAATAAACAGACATAGAGCGCTAAGATAATGCACATGTACTAGGTCTGTGCAATGTCGGGATCATTTTGGTTCACTTCACAAAACTATTATCCTTTTTTGACTTGCACAGTAAGCCAATTTTAAATGTCCTGTGGACTGTTTCATTTAGGAGAAAAAAAGCTGATAATAGAGCCCTGTATTTCCTTGCTGAAGCCCTGCTTTATTTACAGCGAAGGTATATGAAACCCTGTGTCCTTGGACAAAGCAGGAATGAAACAGCAGGAAACAGCTCCTTTGTTCACAATTCTGAGTTAGCATTTAGTCCAAAATCTTTTTCTCTTATGTTCTTTCATTCTCGTGTTTTCCCTTAGCACTATCTGTTTTTTCATAAACCAGATAAAAGTAGAAGTTTTGTTTACTTTTACTTAAAAACCAAAACATCTTCTAGGAAATTTAGGAAGCAAGCTGTCCTATGAACAGCAGAAGGAATGTAATGAGAGTCCCTAAAAATCTGTACTCACTGTCCCATAGTTATTTCCATTCAGAGCCCAGACAACACAGACACTGAACACAGCTGATACCCGCTTGCAGTTTGTGATGGTATACCAAACTGGAAAAAAAAGCTGTTAAATTCACACTGTGGCATTTTCCTCAGCAAGTTCCTAGCTTGGATGCCTTTGTTTGGTCACTGATTTTCATGAAACTTGGAAGAATTTGTTGTCTTTGTGATTTTCACTATATAAAGAGACTGCTGGACAGAAAACCTTGTCTCATGTCTTATTTCTTTCAGACAGCCAGATGAAAATGGATGAATAAAAAATAAAACCACCTTTCTTTATTATTATTATTATTATTATTATTATTTAAGAAATAAAAATAAAGAAACAAAGAAACAATAGAGGGAGGAAGAGAGAAAGGGAGGTAAAACTACAGGAAATGAAGGAAAAACTACATTTGAAGCCAAGATGAGAAGAGAAAGAAAAAAAGCAACAGAAGAGAAATCAAGATGAACAATCAAAAATAATCTACAGATATAAATTAGGTAAAAGAATTCTACTCTGCTTACTTTATAAAATGAATTAAAGCTGCCTTGCAAATAGCGGTGCAATTAAATCACATTTTTCTGTTGAAGTCAAACATAAAAGAATAATAACATTTAGTTGTGCCATCTGCAGAAACAGCTGTCAAATGTCTGCTATCTCTGTTTATTTTGGTAAAACAGAGCAAGTTGGGGCCATTGTCTGTAAGCACAGCATATATATAATTAGATTAAGAGGAAAGGTGTCATGATGCCATCCTTTCTGGAGCCTGTTTTTGCCAGTTGCTTAAATGTTCATGTTCCAAAAGGGTTTTGGCTGAAAGGATGCATCTCACACTGTGGTCAAAGACCCAGTGTCAAGGTTTGCAGCAGGGCCAAGGGCAGTGGCTTTGCCAGAAGCTGTCAGAGAGAGTCATCAGGTCCAGCACAGGTTCTCAGCTCAGCCCCAGCATGATGGGATGCAGGGTCAAGGGATCTCCAGCCACCTCTGTGGCCCATCTTACTTCTCTGAGATCAGGGCCTGCCAAGTCCTCCAGAGTATCTGCTGCCACAGGGCTTTGGATTCAAGAGAGGTGTCACAGAAAGCAGCACCTAACAGAGTGACCTGGCACACCAGTACCTGAAAACCAGACAGACTGATCATTGGATGTCACTGCTTATCTCAAAGGAGAACAGAAGGCTTGTAGTTCATTGGGGTCAGCTGTTTTGTTCCCTTTCAGCATGGACTTGACATAAAGCCGTCTTGAAGACACCTGGATTCTTGCTGATGTGGCTGGTGCACTCATTGCCCAGAGATCTGACCAGCTTCATTGGGTTACCATGTCGCATAGCAGCCTCAGGAGAACGTGCCTAGCAGTCTGCTGATGCCTGAAGTGCTGGAGTCCCCCTTGTCCTGGGTGAAGATGCAATTATCTCAAGTGATGAACGTGGGTGTGCTCCAGTCATGTGATGGTGAATAAACCCTGGTTGTATGATTCACATCGCTCAGATGCCATGCAATGAGTTCTGGGATGCAGGGGCTGCTGCGTAGGTCAGAAGAAAGTGGGAGAACCTGCAAAGTGGTATCCTCCCTGTCAAGTCAGGAGAAGGGTGCTGATTAAAAGATATGTGGCTTCTCAAGCCCTGTGGCTTCTCTCCTTCTCACTGCCTGTGCCCCCAGGTTTGTGATATGCTTCATGAGACGTGCATTGGTCCAGATTTCATAGCGTTATCATTTGATTTCATCAGTGAGTGCCAGGCACGTGCTGGTGAGGAAGGTGAGGTGGGATTTGACCGAGTCCTACATGAACAGCACAGTTAGACTTAAAAAAGAAAATGACAAAGAAGACAGTGAAATGATCTTAACTGTGGCGTTTATGGATTCCCTGGTGATTTTTGTCATCTGTGCTCAATATTCCCCTGAGGCAAAAGCCACGTTTCTGAGCATGGGGTGGAAACACTGCTGCTGCCTGGCTGGGAGGAAGGTTCTGCGGCTGCTGAGGGCCAGATGCTGCATCTTGGTTGTGGAGAAGGTGCTCTGGGAGGCAGAGGATGCCCACGAGCTTGTAGGCAGAGGATGTGATATAATAGTGTTGCTCTCTGCCATTGGACCCAAGTTGTAGCAATTACTGCAGATAATTACAGGTGTTGCAATTTTATCAGTATGCTTCTTCCAGAACTGTATATCTTAGCACATTTCAGAAGAAGCAAGCAACCCACAATCAGCATGCTAATTAGCAAGGAGTTATGATAAGAAACACTGCAGAGAAGCTGGAGAAAAAATGCTGCAAATCGCTCACAGGACTGGGCATAGCTGTTCTCAGCCAAACCCAGCCACTGTGGTTGGTCTCTGGACTTTGTGGGGTGAGGCTGCTAGCCTTTGAAGTAACATTTTCTCTGGACATCCTTGTGTGCTTGCAGATGCACCCACACTGCAATCTCTGATGTGGCAGAAATGGCTGCAGATGGGCTCACACAAGCCATACCTGTGGCAGTGCTGCTGTGACAGCCGCTGGCCTTTCAGAGCAGCTTTGAGCAAGGATGTCCTTGGGCAAGCCAGGCCAGGCACACATGACAGGTCCCTGTTGGAAACCTGGCTGCTGGGAATGCCAGGAATATCCTGGCTGGTGGACAAGGAACCTCACTTTGGAAATGATTCACAATTCATGTTCCCATAAACCACACAAAACTTACCCTTTCTTTTAATTTCTTCTGTTTTCTGGGCTCTCTCCCAAATGCTTCCTCAGAATTTCCATGAAAACTAACTCACAGCATAATGGAAATAAAATTAAAAAGTACATTATATCTTTCACCTCTCCCCCCCTCAGAATCTAGAGGATTTTTTTTGCTCACTGCATTTTTTAAGGTAAGAATGTCACGATTAATGAACAGGAAGCTCATTTTCATTTTAATATTAAACTGCAATGGAGTGGGGCTCCCACTTTTTCTCTGAATGAGCCACCATTTGCTGAAAGCTGTTGTCTGTAGTTTTGCCTGTACTAAGAAGTGCATTGAACTAACTTCAAATCTATTCATGGTATAACTAAACTTCTATCAATCTCTAAGTGTGCCTACTGGGTGGATTTACAAAGGCTAATGTCAGACTAGCAAAGACAACCCATCTCAAGGAACTGCCCTTATAGCCAAAGGACAAAAGCTCTGTTTAAAATGTGGAAAACAAGGCTCTGCCAGGGACTGGGTGAAAGAACATCCTTCTCAGTGTACACTCACAGTGAGACAAGTACTGACTTTTCACAGTATTAAGGAGGAGGAGAAGTAAATAAAATAGTCCAAACCAAACTGAAGGTGAAAGTTTTACATGCATTTTTCTTAACAAACAAGATGTAGGAAGATTAAAAATGGTGTTTCAGATCATCCTGAAGCCTTTCTGCTGAGCCCTGGAGGAAACACTTCTCTGTTGTGTTGTGTGTCTTCTGAAACTCTTTCTTTTTTCTTTCTTCTTCTTATTTATTTATTTATTTATTTTTATTTAACAGAGAAGCAAGTCAACAATACAATCAAAAACAGCTTTGAAATTCAGTGGCTGGAATGCTATTTGAATGTCTGAAGTCAGTCTGAAAAATGTTGATGCAATTTAGACTTTTCCAAAATGGAACATCTCATTTTTCACATATCTAAGTGACATCGCCTGACATTTTCAAAATTCCTCCTTCTCTTCATGCTTTTCCTTTCCCAGCCAAACTTATTTGCTGGATTTGACCCAAATTTGCAAGCATTTCCATTTAGTATTTGCCAGAATTTTTCCAGATGATATGGTTGTTCTGGGAACCAGAAGAAGCCATGGGTTGGAATAACAAGGTCTGTGTAATAAAGGGTGAGCAGCCTGGGTGGTTGACCAAGGGGTGACCACTGCTAAGGGCCATGACCACTGTCCTCACTGTGGGTGCTCAAGTTAAGCAGAAGGTGTGTCACAGCAAGGACACCTCTTGGGGACAAAGAATTGAGAGGAGAACCTGGAGGGCAAAAGGTGTCTGGGGAAGAAATGAGGGGAAACAGAGTGAGTTAACCGGGAACAATGCAAAAACCTAGTGAATGTACTCTCCAGTGACAGTAAAGCTGTGTTAATTAGTCCCAGTTCAGTAAGGAACTGAATGCAGCAGAACTGATCTAAAGCAGACTCAGGGTCTATTAAGAGGGTTCACACAAAGGGTTAGGCTCAGCCTGTGGAACAGTATCTTCACCTGAGCTAGCCCAAATGGGAAGGGGGACAGGGCAAAGTCCAAATTGAAGGCTCAGGGATGCTCAGGGATGCAGTCCTATGCAGGCAATAAGAAAAGCTGTGCTCTCCTTGCAGGACCAGAAGAAGACATGCAGACAGCACAGCCCAAATCTGCTTTCCCTCGGGTAACACCATGCTTCCTGAAGGCAAACCCCCTGTATTCAAATACCAGATGGGTTTCTTCTGACCCTGGGCCTTGGGCCAGCCTTCTGCAGTGAGGAGGCAGTGCCAGCCCCATGGCATGCAGCAGAGCAGGATCAGGGAGGACAAGAACAGCTGTCTTTGCTGGTGGTAAAGGAAAGAGGGGCAGAACATCTGAAAAACATAAAAGCTGGAAAATCTAGGAAAGAGTTCCAGGAAAAGGTATCTTAAAAAACAGGCAATGAGTTTCCCCCCTTCCTGTTTTTCTGGCCACTCATCCGTCTAAGCCTGCTGTCCAGCTGAAGGGTTGGGATGGGAGCATCTGCTGGGGCTACATGGTGCTGGGATGTCACAGCAGCTACAGATGGGCAAGTCCTCTTGGGACCATGGGGACCTGTCCTCCCTCCTCTTATTTATGCATTGGGCTGGCTTCCATGGTAAATGACTGAATCTGTTTCTCTTCACATCTGTGTTGTTCTGTGATATTTAAGCAGAAGAGATTTATCCATGGGAAAAAGGACTCAGCCACAGGGCATGGGGAAGCCGACACATTTCAAGTATTCTTCAAGGATACAGAAGATATCCAGTGATAAGGAAAACCTGGCAGCTTCAGATTTGTATGAGAAGAGGTGGAGCAAAGCAGCATTATGCAGGACGATGCTTGAGAAATCTGGGCAAGGAAGATAGAGCTTTTACTGAAAGGAGGGGGAAAATGCTATTTGTCTCTTCAGGGTTAATTGGATAGAGATTTTGCAAGCTATAGTTTCCCCTCTGTGTAGAGGAATAATGGGGCAGATCCTCAGCTGGAATGAATCAGCATTGCCACACAGCCAAATGAGCATCCCTCACCATGTACGGCGAGTTGTTTTCATGCAGAGCCTCCTCTGCCAGTAAACCCAAAGCACCCCTCTTGGTTCAACATACAATTAAATCATTAAATCCCTGATGATGCCATTGCTCCAGCAGCTCCATATGGCATCCATATGTCCTATGTACAATGTCCTCATTTCCCTGGTCCTCACAGGTCACTTTTCATTATATGAAAGCTTTTCCAGTGAAAACAACAAAACAAGTAAACAAAGAGCTGAGGGCATGCTCAGAAGGGAAGAATGACCCCTTGGTGAGGGCTGCAGTTTGGCCACACCACACTTAAGTTTCTGCTGTAAACTCCCCAGGCAAATCCCCCAGCTTTTATTCCAAGAAAATAACCTCCTGAAAAACAGCAGCTGGAAGCACAAAAGCCCAGTGCTGTGGTACACTGAAGAGTCTCAACTTCTTCACTCAGTTGCCACCTCATCCTACAAGTATTTAAGTGCTGTTCTGCCCTGGCTGCCTCGTGCCTCATGCACAGGTAAAGGCAATGCACCTTTTGGAGACTCTTACCATTACCCTCTGGAACAAAGAGCTAGGCTGTGCAGAGATTCATGTTGCACAGTGCTCATCTCTTAAGGAGGAGATGCTTGGCCATATGCTTGGCTTAGGGTGAGCACAGAACACGATGGCCTCAGTAGGAGAAAGAGACAATAGAGAGCCCAACCTGAGCTACAATTTTCTGGAAATGTAGAATTGAAGAAAGACTAAATCATGCTTCATTTGCATTCTGTATTTATGAGCAGGGAATGCTAGGAAAAATAAAAATTAAAAAAAAAAAATGTCAAGGTTAAAATGAAATATCTGACTGATGTGTTTGTAAACAAAGTACAGACATCTGGTAAAAAAGGTAGAAGAGTTTTGTTTCTGAAAAATCAGTGCTGCTATGCAAGCTAGCTAATTTCCTGGGCTAATCCCTTTGGTTAAATTCACAAAAGTGTTTTCTGTCATGAGAGCAGCTACAGACACACAAGCCCAGCACTGTGATGTGGTGTATCCAGGGAATGCCTTTCACTGAGGGGGAAGTTGTGATCCTCTGCAGCCTGTCCCATAGAGTTCTGGCATGCATTGAACTTCCTGGTTTGCTAATCTGACTCACTAAATTGGCAGAAAATTGGTTCAGCAACAAAATAAAAATGGTCAATCTGTTGCTAAGGTTCCATACAGGACCTTCATCTGTATGAAAGACATAAATTCAATATCCCCTTCCCATCCAGCACAAGACCCCTGCTGTCCTTCACACATGCCTTCCTCCTCAGGCTACAGTACTTGACTTCATGCTGTTCTTCCTGGCTTGGTCATCTCCCCTCCTTGTCATGCTGGGGTTTCTCTCAGTAAGGTTACTGGCGAGCATTTAGCCCTATTCTGTCTGGCAGACTGGGAGGATTCTTCTGTCAGTCAAGTAGTTGACTTGAGACCTTGATGTGGTGCTTCCCATTCATCCTGCTCGTGCATCTCCTTGACAGTCTCACTTTCCCTGGAGTGACAAAGAGGTGCTTCTCCCCAGCCTATTGCGTAGAGCCACCAGGACAAAGCTTCTCAAACAGAAATGCCCTTAGAGCAGTTACACAAGCTTTTAAACCCAAGGACTACCTTTCCTTTCTGAAAGGGCTCCAAGGACATATGATGTGTGCCGCCACAGTGGTTTTCAGTCACGATCCAGGAACAATTAAGCCATTAGAATTGCTTCTGCTAGTTTTGTTTAGTCCAGCTCTGTGTGTATTTTCCAGTTCCTACAGTGGGAGAATGGTGAGTGGGAGGAGGTTAAAAAACAAGGTGTTTTGCAGTCATTTCCCTGGCCACAGTCTGGTCTTTCTCAAGTACCATCTGAGGATACCATGTTGTGTTCCTGTCTTTCCTCCAACAGCTACCATCTCCTCTCCCCTCCTTCCCACTGGGACTGGGGCTCATCGGATCCTTCAGTATGCTGGATTAGAAATCAAAAGCAGTGGAGAACTAATATATATATATACACACACATATATATATATATTTCTAAATGCTGAACTGCTAGTCTCTTCCATTTGCCTGAAACTGCTGAGTTTCCCTGACATCTTTCTTCCCTCTCTATAGATATGCAGCAAAAAAATAGTCATATTAAAACTGAAGATTTGTCTTTTGAGAACAGTAATAATCAAACCCTCAACAATGCAAGAGATTACAGGTTTAATAGAGCCCTTATGGAAAAAAAAAAAAAAAAAAAAAAAAAGGATTGAAGGATTGAATTTGGGGAGTGCTAATACTTTCCTCTGCCAGCCACTCATTCAAAATTCAAACCCAGCCTTGGTCATTAGCAACTGGAACTGGTTCCTGTTTGAGGGATTTTTCATCAAGCTACATAAAAAGAGGTGGAATGGAGAGGATCCTTAGCGTGATGGCCAGATGCCAGCTTCACAGCTCCTGATACCATTTTCAGCAGAGCTGAATAGATCAAATGGATTATGAACAGCACCTTTTCCACTCAGTCTAAATATTTTCCTCCAGGGTCCTCTCCTGGTGGTGAGTAGCTTGCCTCACTGCTACCGCAGCTGTAGCTTTTTTTTTTTTTTTTTTTTTTTTTTTTTTTTTGGATAAATGGAGGATTTCACTCTTCTGGGCTGCCAATTAGGTGGTTTTCGCTAACAGCTAAAGCCAGAGGAATGCTTAAAATGAAGTGCAGCCTTTTGTCCTGTTCTTTGCAAAAGGAACAAGCAGCCATTCAGTATGAGACTAGAGACTTCTCCCTCTTCCTTCAAACTGAATGATGGAATAGAATAACTTTCAAAATGTTGGCGATATATATTGATTTTTCACAATTCTTGTCTCCCACTTAAAGAAACTGCTTCTCTTTTTTGTATGACCCCTGGCATTTTTATTTGACTGTTTTGCCTTCTTCCTGTACCTCCACTCACAGTAGTAGCACAGTTTTAGCCTAGCTCTAACCCACAAAACAGTCATTTCTTTTCCTGCTACTCCGTGTAAATGTACAATTTTCTGTTCTCAGAAAGGCAATGATATCTTAAATAGGAAATTGACATTCAGGTATCAAAAGACCTTCTAAATTCTGACCAGACCAAAAAATAAAAAAAATAAATAAAAAAAAAAATAAGGTCATTTACAAACAAAATGCACTTTCTCAAAGAGTAGCTGCCTGCTTATATCCTGACCAGATCCCAGTCTGGTAAACTTGATTTACAGCTTGGGCTGAAATATTCTTTTTCACTCCCAACCCTAAAGCTTTCTGCAGGCTGTGAAACAGATGCCACATTTCATACCAGATGTGAATTTCCTCAAGTAATTCCTGCTGTATACAGAGAGGCTGAATCTAAAGCCTTTGAAGTAAATAGTAAGACCTGCTGTTGACTTTGGATCACTTAACTATGGGCTGTAGTAAGAAGACCACATAGATGCTGAACATTGCCACAGGCCTGTAGAAGAGTCTGTGATTAATTTAAAATGAGAATCT
This sequence comes from Nettapus auritus, assembly GCA_011076525.1. NCBI lineage: Eukaryota > Metazoa > Chordata > Aves > Anseriformes > Anatidae > Nettapus > Nettapus auritus. The sequence goes on along the minus strand of CM021765.1, from coordinate 54,971,840 downwards.
CCTGCCTGGTCTTCTCAATGGGAGATATATTTCAGACTAAATCTGGAGAGTACATGTAGTTTTCCACCCTGAAAAGTTTTTTGAGTTGTAAATGTTCTTCTCCTGCACTGATAAATCAAAAGCATTTCAAAGGCTTCTGAGGAGAACCTGTATGTCCCAACATGAGGAACAGTCAAACAGGAGTCCCTTTGCCAACACACAGGCTTTTCTGCCTTGCTTTTCCTGATAAATCTGGTGCCAGAGCCAGCAGGACATAGTGTCAACAACAAACATTCAGAGAGGTGCTGGACGACAGCTAACCCACCCCAAGGACAGTTTCATCCAAAACAGCATATTCCTGCAACAATTCCCTCATTTCGGTGAATGGACAAGGCAAGATAAAAAGACAAATGCTTTTTTGGAAAATTTCTGACCAGAATTCTTGTTTACAGACAGTTCTGAGTAGAAGCAGCTACTGAGAAGGAGACTCAGAGGTATTTGGCTCCTGCTAGGCATTGTTTCTCAGTTTGATTAAGCTCTTAATCTTGTGTTTCCTCCGTGGGTATCAAGCTCCAGGAAACTGCCTTATGATAAAGGATTTGGATGCCTAAAGGGAAATAAAATTCAACTTCAAACAAACAATAATCACCGCTCCATTTTTGATCGTAATCTGGGGGGAAATGTATCATGAAGCACCGTGGTTCAATACCTCCAAAAATCAACTTTGGGAGTCAGAATTTAAGAATCTGTCAAAGCTAATCACTTCAAATAATGCTGCAATAGAAAATCGGACTCGCCACAAGAAGCAATTGCAGCAGGAGATAAAAAGATTACATGCTGAATGATCTGATGTGAATAGGAAAGATGCTATTCTTAAAGCCCTGAGCTCCCATGATGCATTATTTCAGCTTTGGGCTGAAATGGTAAAGCTAAAGTAGAGCTGTGCACTGATAACGTCAGAGCAATCAGCCGCTGGGATGGGAGGAGAATTCCTACTTCGAAAGCATTTTTTGTTGAATTGGGATTATTAGTATTTAAAACACAGCAGCAACTGGAGTCACTGAATCCAAGCTACATTGTGCTACGCTTTATTCCATACATTACAATGCACAGCCATCACCCCAAGGAGCAGGAAAGTGTAAACAGAGGAAGCAGACATATGGTTGGAGGGGACATGGAGAAGAGATGATCTGCCTAATGCTTCATAACAAATCAGTGTCAGGGCCAAAAATGCTATACCAGGTCCTAGTGTTCCACCTGTTCCAGCCAAGCCTCTCCCAAAGCTGTCTCCCACCGAGCATTCACATTTTACATTAAAGGGATCTCATCGTGACGAGACTTAACCTTGGCAGAAAAGGGGAGGGAAATGGCAACCGCCATGATAAGGTAAATCCCCCAGATTAATTACATGTGAGGCTTTCACCTCTGAAATGAAAAGCCTCTTGGAACAAAAGGCACTCCTAAGGGAACAGGATTTGAGTCCAACCCATCCTAGCATATATGTGGGCATCTCTTCAGGAAATTAAAATTGCTCTACAGATGCTCAAACAGCTGAAGGACGGTGGGTATCAGCTGTGGTGAAACCGGAGCTGGCAGGCTGCATGCAACCCTAGTCAATCCATGTTCAGGAAAGATGAATTCAACATGTATAGAGAGGAGTTTTGGGGGAAGGCTAGGGAAATGGAAATCCTGTCATATCAGAAGAGAGCAGAAGAGCCTATCTGTTTAGCCTGGCTCCAGCTAAACACAGCAGGAGGAAAGTACCGGTTTGGGAGAGCAGCTGTTAAAGCTGCTGGATAATATTAACAAAGCAGCAAATGAATTTTCCACAAATGATTTTAACCTTATAGCCATACCCACTGATAGGGCTAGTAGGGCCAAAGCTACTACTGCTTTCAGAAATGGAGCTAGGACAGCTTGTGAAATGGGTATTTGATGTGCTTTCTATGGAAAAGGAAATGGAGCTAGCTGGCCCTCCCAG